>CM072549.1:32424738-33024738 GCA_036898215.1 Platycarya strobilacea | reverse complement strand
AACAGTGTTTTTCTGTTGTTTCTTTTTCCAGTATTCATTCACTCGCCCTATTTCTTTTTTATATATTTTTTTAAAAATTTTTGTACAATCATAAGACACTGTTTTATAATTTATAGCATTATTTACACGTTTTTCGAGGAGCTACAGTATACTAAAAATTATGATATATTTTTTGGTGAATGCTCAATGTCTTATAAGATCTGTGCATATATGTATACTCTCTAAGCATGAATGTGGATGCATATTAATTTTGTAACATTGATAAACATTATTTTGTGGATATATGCTTAATCTGTTTATTTATTTAATTATTATTATTTTTTATTTTGTCTATCAATTTTTAAATTCTGATTTAGATTATGTCTAGTTAATGCTATGATTATCGTTTTGTGATTGAATTTTTCATGGGCATTATTATGATCCTTGTTTTTCTTTTATGAGAAATATTTTGAATTTTTGTGGGTGGTAGCCGCCAAAGTGGTACACTCATTGTTTATAAAAAAAAAAAAAAAAAAGGGTATTGCACACGATATCTTGCCCAAAGGTTTTATTGTGTGTGATATTTTGGAAATTATAAAAAGTAGTTAATGAGATTGCATTAGTCTAGAAAATTTCCTTCTGCCCAAAGGTGATGGTATTTCAAAAACTGATGTGATTTTATATAAGAGTACCTTATAGCATGTTGTTTAGTTAGCCCAAAGGTGACTTTACAATGATGCACCAAGGCTCTTATCAATATGTTTTAAGAGTACCTTATAGTATGTTGTTTAGTCAACCCAAAGGTGACTCTACAATGATACACCAAGGCTTTTATCATAATAAAGCTCATATGGTTTCGAGCTTATTTTCGAGCTGTCTAATTAATAGCTCATATTAATTAGATAGATTTGTTATCATCCATTGACTGCATGCTTTTAAGTTTGGATGATATTTGAATAATATGTATTATTTCATGTTTCCACAGTTTTGAGTGCCTCTTCTATTTCAAGTCAACTATCTGCTATTGAAACTTTGACTGGAAATAATTATGTGAGATGGAAAAGAGATGTAGAAATTGCACTTGGTCTTTTGGGTTTGGATTTTGCCTTAGAAGAGCAGCCTACAGAACCTACTGATAAAAGCACTGCTGAATATGTGGTTGAGTATCAAAAATGGGAAAGAGCTAATAGGCTTTGTTTAAAAATCATTAAACGGTCTATATCTTATTCCATTATGGGAGCGATTCTAGACAATGACAATGCTAAAAACTTTTTGGGTGCCATAGGATAAAGGTTTGTTGAATCTGATAAAGCTGAAACTGGAGATTTGATGGATAGACTAATGAGTATGAAATATGATGGTTCAAGTGGAGTTAGGGAATACATTATGAAAATGATACATATATCCTCTAAGTTAGAAGCCCTTAAAATTCCCATTGCAGAGCCTTTTCTGGTTTATCATGTTCTCAATAGCATTCCTAGCCAGTTTAATCAGTTAAAGGTTGCTTATAATGCTCAACAGGATAAATGGGATTTAAATGATTTAATTGTTGTATGTGCCCAAGAGGAATATAGGATGCGTCGTGAGACTGTTGAAACTGTGCAGTTGGCTTTTCAGCCACAACAAAACAAGAGATCTTCTCGTAATCATAAGCATAAGTTTCAAAAGGGTAATAAGTTACATCGAAATGAGCACAATAAGAGGTTTGGAGGTCAGACTTCTGGTGGTTCTAAAGAAATTATAATGAAAAATGATCAGTGCAAGTTTTGCAAAAAGAAAGGACATTGGCAAAAGGATTGTCTTAAGTTTAAGGCATGGCTCGAGAAAAAGAAGAAGAAAAACTCGGCAGGTATCTCCTTGGCCTTAGTTTGTTTTGAGTCTTCTTTGGTTGATGTACCTTTAAACTCTTGGTGAATAGACTCAGGTGCAAGTATTCATATTGCAAATTCGTTGCAGGGGTTCGTAAGCAAAAGGAGGCCAAGTGAGAATGAAGTGAGCTTGTGTGTTGAGAATGGAGTTCATGTGAAGGTCGAATTTATAGGAGTAATAAAATTGACTTTGGATTCTGGTTTTTCTCTTGTTTTGGAGAACACAGTTTTTGTACCGACAATGAGACGGAATTTGATTTCTATATCAAAACTTGATGATTCTGGTTTTTCTTTTAAGTTTGGCAATGGAAAAGTTGAATTGTTTTATGATTCTCGTCTGGTTGGAAATGGTCTCTTATGTGATGGTTTATATAGAATGTCTTTGAACTCTTTTGTTGAAGTCTCCTGTGTTACCAATGTAGCAAAGAAAAGACCTTTAATTCGTGAATCATCTTCTATGTTGTGGCACAAGAGATTAGGGCACATTTCAAAGGATAGAATGGAGAGATTGATAAAAGCTGAAATACTTCCCTCTCTAGACTTTTCAGATTTTAACACTTGTGTGGACTGTATAAGAGGAAAGTTGACTAAATCCACAAGGAAGGGTTCTACTAGGAGTGATAGTATTTTGGACTTAATACATACTGATATCAGTGGACCTTTACCTTCTACCATATGTGGAAATAAGTACTTCATAACTTTTATTGATGATTTCTCTCGATATGGATATGTCTATCTGATTAATGATAAATCTCTTGCTCTTGAGAAATTTAAGATATTCAAAACAGAAGTAGAGAAACAATGTGAGAAAAGTATTAAAGTTGTAAGATCTGACTGTGGTGGTGAATATTATGGGAAATATGATGAATCTGGTCAAAATATGGGTGATTTTGCAAAATTTTTACAAGGATGTGGAATAGTGCCTCAATACACTATGCCTGGGACACCCGAGCAAAATGGTGTTTCTGAAAGACGTAATCGGACTTTGAAAGATATGGTTAGGAGCATGATGAGCAGAACAAGTTTACTAGAATATCTATGGGGTGAAGCTTTGAAAACTGCCATGTACATTTTAAACAGGGTTCCCAGTAAAGCAGTTTCAAAAACTCCTTTTGAATTGTGGACAGGCCGTAAACCAAGTTTAGCTCATTTCAGAGTTTGGGGATGTCCAGCTGAGATTAGGATTTATAATCCTCTTGAAAAGAAATTAGACCCAAAATCAACCCCTGGTTATTTTGTTGGGTATCCTGATAGATCAAAAGGATATAGGTTCTATTGTCCTAATCGTGGTACCAGAATTGTTGAGTCCATTACTGCTAAATTTTTGGAGAATGATGTTGGTG
Source organism: Platycarya strobilacea (assembly GCA_036898215.1). Lineage (NCBI taxonomy): Eukaryota > Viridiplantae > Streptophyta > Magnoliopsida > Fagales > Juglandaceae > Platycarya > Platycarya strobilacea. The sequence continues at coordinate 33,021,548 of CM072549.1, read as the reverse complement.
ACAGTAGCAGTTCTATGTTGAAAGAACTTCTTATTGAACCAGATCCAGTCATAGTTCCAGTTCCTGTTATACAGGATAGAGTTGTTTCTCAGCCAGTTGAAATTGTTAGTGAAGAATCTGGGCAACAAGGAGAACTTCCAACAGTGATTGAGTCAGTTTCTGAGCCACAAGTGAGAAGATCACAAAGAGAAAGAAGATCTGCATTGCCTAATGATTACATTGTATATTTATCAGAGAGTGATTTTAATATTGGGCATATAGTTGATCCTGTTACTTTTAAGCAAGCCTTGACATGTCTTGAGTCAGATAAATGGTTAAGTGCTATGGAAGATGAAATGAATTCTATGGAGAAGAATAAAGTCTGGGAACTTGTTGAACTTCCTCCTGATGCTAAGCCTATAGACAATAAGTGGATTTTTAAAAGTAAACTGGACTCAAAAGGAAATGTTGAACGAAAGAAGGCAAGATTAGTTGCAAAAGGATTTACTCAGCGAGAGGGCATTGACTATACTGAAACATTTTCACCAGTTTCATCAAAAGATTCTTTTAGAATTATCATGGCACTTGTAGCACATTATGATTTGGAGCTTCATCAGATGGATGTCAAGACAGCATTTTTGAATGGGGATCTTTATGAAGAGGTTTATATGAGACAACCTGAAGGTTTTATTGAGAAGGGAAAAGAAAACTTGGTATGTAAGTTAAATAAGTCCTTATATGGCCTCAAGCAAGCATCTCGACAGTGGTATTTGAAGTTTGATGAGATTGTAACTTCTCTTGGTTTTGTTGAAAATAAAGTTGACCAGTGCATATATCGAAAGACCAGTGGGAGGAATTTCATTTTTCTCATTCTATATGTTGATGATATTTTGCTTGCTAGCAGTAACTTGGGATTACTTCATGAAATAAAGAAAATGTTATCTGCTAATTTTGAAATGAAAGATCTTGGAGAAGCCTCTTTTGTGCTTGGCATTGAAATTTGTCGTGATAGAGCTCGTGGTTTGTTGGGACTTTCTCAGAAAGCTTATATACGGCGTGTACTACAAAGATTTGAAATGCAAAACTGTTCACCCGGTGATGTACCCATCATAAAAGGAGATAAGTTTAACAAAAATCAATGTCCTAGAAATGAGTTTGAAAATGAATCTATGAAGAATATTCCGTATGCCAGTGCTGTAGGGAGTTTGATGTATGCTCAAGTTTGCACTAGACCAGATATTGCCTATGCAGTCAGTGTTCTTAGTAGGTTTCAGTCAAATCCGGGGCAAGAGCATTGGAAAGCAGCTAAGAAAGTTATGAGATATTTGAAGAAGACTGAATGTTATATGCTTACTTTCCAGCGTTCAAATCACCTTGTGGTGGTAGGCTACTCAGATTCTGATTTTGCTAGATGTCAAGATGATTTGAAATCAACTTCTGGTTATGTTTTTATGTTAGCTGGGGGTGCTATTTCTTGGAAAAGTGTTAAGCAAACTCTGGTGGTGTCTTCTACTATGCAAGCTGAATTTGTAGCATGCTATGGAACTACTATCCAAGCTGTTTGGTTAAGAAATTTCATTTCTGGACTGAATGTTGTTGATTCCATCTCGAGGCCTATTACTATTTATTGTGATAATAGTGCAGCAGTGTTCTTTTCAAAGAATAATAAAAACTCTAGTGGGTCCAAGCACATTGACATCAAGTATTTGGTGGTCAGAGATAGAGTTAAAGAAGGACAGACAAAGATAGAGAATATAAATACAGAGGAGATGATTGCAGATCCTTTGACTAAGGGACTTGCTCCTAAAGTTTTTAAAACACATGTTGCTAATATGGGTATTGTGGAAACTTTTGATGTTTTTGGTTAGTGGGAGTTACTTATGTAATAAGAACTACGTTTTGGCTTGATCCCTTTACGGGGTACGTAGGCAACCCATATGTTATTAGGGTACAGCTTCTTTCAATAATAATATATATCTCCCCTATCCATAAACTATTTTTGAGCATGCATATGGCTTATGTCTTTTAATATTATTGAAATCTCGAGATACTATGGATAAAGACATAAGATGAGTCTTTTTAAAAGACATGTGGCTTCATTTTTGAAGCATTATGAGGACTGATATGAATTAGCACAGCTTTTGATCACATTGGTGCTAAGTTCATACTACATACTACCACATTTGGTCGGAGGATGGGGATCCATGTCAATGAGGATATTAGCATTTGTAACTGTGGAGTGGTCTTACATCGTTTAAAGGGTGTAATGACTTCCATGTTCAATATTGATATTCTTGTTGGACCGGATCATGTTTTTCTAAGGTGCTATCATTTGAGCTATTTTTGTGGCCACCTATGTAGTCTAACCCGAGAGTTTTTTTTTTAATAATAATAACAAATTTTTATAGCAATCAATATTCGCCCAAGTGGGAGAATGTTAGAATAATTTCATTTATGGGCTGTTATTGATTGCGTGTTTTATAAAAACGGGTTAGATGTAAATAGCTCATAATGATTTTTTGGTTAAACCCACTAAGTTAATGTGATCATTATGGGGTTTATTGCACCTTAATAAAATAGGAATTTATCCTATAACATAAATGTGGTTTATTGTATGTAGGCCTAGAAGTTCAAGGGTCTTATTTTTAAGACCCATTGGGTTATTGGAGTTTTTAATGGGAGGACTCCACATAAGACTTCTATAAATATATGGCTAGGTCCCCTCTCCTCTCTATGTGTGTGTCCATTAGCTTGCCCCATTGATAGCTAATATTTTGTGAGGAGAAGGAGAGGAAGATTTGGCCACTAATATATTATTCATAATATATTATTCTCAAGATGACTTCCGCAGGTATGATTTCTATATTATATAATATTTTTATTGATTAAGATTCTTCTCTTTAGCATGTATTTCTATTGTTTTTACAGTATATATACTCGAATAAGATGGAACAATTTAGAGTATTTAACGAGAATTAACAATAAAAATCCAAAAAAAAATTATTTTTGACGATAAGTTTGTACTAATATGGGCATCATCAATGGCCCATGTGTGGGTTGGAAAGTATTAGAACATATGGTTGAAGATTAATGTCACCCACCATCCATTTTAACATCGCTCTCTCTTAAAAAGGCAAACTTTCTCCCTAGTAAAAAGCCTTCATACCTGAATTTCGCCGGAAGAGGAGGACCTCCTCTCCCTCTCCTTTCCATCTTTCTTCATCTAACCACTTTTTTCAATGTAATTCTATTTTTGAAGTTTATTTTATTTCTTTCAAGGCTTAAATAGACATGTTTACAGTTTTCTAATAACTCTCGAGACATGATGAGCTAAACAAGAAGACTCTTAGGTCACAAATTGTTTAAATGATAATGGAAGTTTTATAAAAATCGTCAAGTGTGGTCTTCACACGCTGCTCACAACTGCATGTGGTCTTCACGTGCCACTTCTTCTAATAACTTTTCTCACCCCACACGCTAAATTATCAAAATTGCCACTATTTTGTGACTGAAAAAATACAAGCATGTTGCTATCACGCACCATTACAAATTTGAATTCTATTAGAGTGGGTTTAAACTATAATTTATCTTTTTTCACATTTATCTTACTTCTTTCGTTATTATTTTCCTTATTTTTTTTTAGTAAAAATGAAAAATAAATAAATAAGAGTTCGTCTCTTGGACGCTTGTATGTAAGGATTGAGTCATCTCCTTTTATGAAATGTGAGATTGAGTCTCTATTTAGATAGAGTATTAACTCTTAATCGTTTGTCTATAGAGAGTATCAACAGTAATAAACACTAGACCAATCACAAAAATAAAATAGTATAGTGATGGAGCTCTCAATGCATTAATTAGTTTATAGTGTAATTGTTGATATGGAGATATCTCTGCACGTATCTATTCATAAAAATAAACTTTTCTGATAAATGAATGGTGATAGTTTTCTTTAAAATAAATTATTAAAGGCTATTTATTTATATATTTAATTTATAGATTGATCATTTAATGCCATTCAAAGAAATGAGAGGATGACAGTATAAAAGATAATAAACGGAAATCTCATGTGTCGATCGATCATACAGCCTTGGTTAAGTACGTACGAAACAATCTTAATTAACTATATTTATAAATAAATATCTATGGCCCCACAAAAAGAAGAATGCCATGCATGAGCAATTTATTACCCAACAATACTTTCGGCCTTTAATTGTTGGGTTTTTTCTTTCAGAAAAGTTATCATCATTCATTCATTAAAAAAAAAAAAACTATATTGGATACGTTTTGAGATGTCTCCATATCAATATATATTTGGAACTCTATTAATATGCTATTTTCTTTTATGATTGATCTAAATTTTACTATTATTGACACTTTTATAGATAAACATTTAAGATACAATACTCTCTATCTAACCTGTTATTTGCTTTTAATGGCCGTATATTCATAAAAGTTTTCTTACTTACAAACTTGTATGATTGTTTTTTTTTTTAATAAAAACACTGTATTGTATTCCATTAAAAAAAGAAGTTAACAAACTTATATCATTTATTATGAGTGTTTTAATAAAATGTTCGTGAGGTCATTTTGATATGTTACTATACTTCCTAATCTATACAATTCAATAAGCCCCTTAACATGATGGTATTGTGATTTATTAAAAAACAAAGTATTCAAAAATAAAATAACTTCTGAAAATCTAAAAGATGAAGACTAAGGCTTGATATGTTTTTAGAAATGAGATAAGATAAAAATTAAAAAAATATTAATATATTTTTTTTAATATATTTTTTTATGCTTATATTTTAATTTTGTTTTTATAAAATACCGTGACACCGCACCATAAAGGCATAGTGAGTAGTATAAAGTGGGCATACTAATATTTTTCAAATATGATTTCTCTTAAAACTTTTCTACAGGAAATTAGGGGTGTAAAAAGACCGGTCTGGTCAGGAGTTCGATTCCATTCGGTCCAATAATTCTCTCACCCTGGACTGGACCGAACAGGGGTTCGGTCTATACCGGTCCGGTCCAATTCGGTCCAGGGGCCGTCCGGTCCGGTCCAGGAGTGCCCCATATGATTTAATAGGCTAAATTTAATCTAAAATTCTACAATGATTAAATATTTTTTTGGCTCAAATTTAACTACTATAAATTATAATATGTTAATATTATAAAAGTATATATTATATATTAATATGTTAGTATATATTATATATTAAGTATGTTAGTATATATTATATAATTATATGTTAGTAAATAGTGATAAATTAGTAATAATATATTAAATAATAATAATACACTTATTATTTATATGTTAATATTATAAGAGTATATATTATATATTAATATGTTAGTCTATATTAAATATTAAGTATGTTAGTAAACTATAACTAATAGTCTAATAATTTAATAGTCTAATAATACTATTACATTAGTATATGTTAATAAATTATAACTAATTAGTAATAACACTATTATAATTTATATTAGTATATAATATATTTATATGTTAGTAAATAGTAATAAATTAGTAATAATATATTAAATAATAATAATATACTTATTACTTATAAGTTATTACTAATACTTTATCTAGATATATTATAATTTATATTTTTATACTATAACTAGTCAACTACTAGTCTACTATAAATCATAATATATTAATATTATAAGAGTATATATTGTATATTAATATGTTAATATATATTAATATTACTATTAAAATTTATAAATTATTATTTATATATACATATATTTAAAAATAAAAATTAAAAAAAAAAACTCTAGGGATTCGGTCCGGTCCAGTCCGGTCCAGGGGGATGAACTCACTGGACCGGGACCGGACCGGAATTTTTCGGTCCATATATTTTTTGGACCGGACCTGACCGGTCTCCAACCAGTCCAGTCCGGTCCCGGTCCGGGACAACCGGTTCAGTTCGATCTTTTTACACCCCTACAGGAAATTCATCTATTGATCCTTAAAGTTTTGTCTACTTCAAAAAAGTAGACTCAAAGGCACAATTTCTTATAAAAATCACCATCTCCATGGTATATATAGAATGAAAATAATATTTGAAATTGTAAAATGTGCAAACGTGATATAATTTCTTTAAAAAAAAATAGATTATTCTTTCTTTAAATAATTACATCCAACACTTGTATACTCTATAACTGTACATAACATTACTCAAAATAACATCTTAGCTTGTAACCTAAAATATAAAATAATGAAAAAATCTAAACTTTAGCTAATTAAACCTCATAGCAAAAATTAAGAAATACTTAAAATTGAAAAAATAAAATCTAATTAGAAAAAATTATAAATATAAAAAAATATTTTAATTATAAAAATATTTCATGAAAATAAATTTACAAATTAATATATCTCGAAGAGGGAACAAAGCTAACCATAATTTAGCCTATTGAAGTGAGCCTAATTGATCTCACGAACGTGCTGTCGAGTAAGGGGACAAAGCCAATTCCACGGTTTACCAGCTAGCTTGTCGAGGGCCATCTATAAACGCCACTTTTGTTGGTGGGCAGTTTTTTTTTTATTATTATATATATTATCCGTTAGGGGTAGTGAAATTAGTCAAGTGCTCCTGGTTATACACGTGAACATTAAACCAATACTATTAACACATTAGTAACTAATAGAAAATATTTAAATAAAATAAACACAATATTTGACTACAAAGTCTTTAAAAAACTCCTTAAAGGTAAAATCTTACAAGGCAATCAAACTCAAAAGAGTCAATTTTATTAATTGAGAAATTTATAAGTAAGCTGTTTATAAAACTTTTGTAACCCAATACATTTGCCCAAAACACGCGACCCGCTTATCTTCTACCGCAATAAGTAACCAGAATTTCTGCCACTCTCTAATCCTTGGCTTTCCAACTAGAATCTCTAGTGGTTGAATACGAACACTTCTACTCTCATGCTCTCACTCAATCCCACATTTTGAGCACTAGAAAATCTTCCTCTTAAAGATTTTCTCTCACAAAAATACTTAAACACCCTATCGGCTCCAAGTTCTTTAGAATATTTATACAAGTATTTTGAAGTGTTCATTAAACCCTTCTGTCGACTCCTCTATTTATAGGCAATGCAGTGATACAGTGCTTGTATTAGAGAAGAAGTCTGCCGTTGAGCTTATCCAGAGTCCTAGTCTGTTACATTGCTAACAGTTTACTAACAACCCGAAGTGGATCACTTCAACTGGATAATTTCGAGCTTGAATCAGCTCCAGCATCTTCATTTGAATTTTGAATCTTTATCTTTTCAACTGACCCTATGACTCAAAATATACATAAGACTCTTATAGACTCTTATCTCATAATTTAAACAAGATTGAATAACAATTACAATTCAAACTCTATCCTTATCAGATAACTTAAATTCAAACACTTCATCCTTATCAGATGTAATCCTAGAGTTCTATTAAAATTACATTCATCCATAATTCAAATTAAAAATCGAATCAAAATCTTATCCTTATCGGATAAACACTTAGAATCCTATTTAAATTATATTCATCCATTATTCAAATTTAAACCTTAGTTATCTAATCTTTGTCAACCACGAAAATTACATTTACAAGTAGGCAACGAGACCTTGCATTATGCTAAACTGCCCCTTGTTCGCCTTATTTCTGCATGGTGGAGTGAGCGATCCCTTCTGCCTATGCAAGGGTGAGTGTGGTATGGCCCTAGAGGGGCCCCATCCTACACCCAATTTTTTTTATATATAAAAATATATATATATATTTATAATATACATAATTATAAGATTCCCACATTTCTTAAGTGCGAGACTTATATTCTTAAGGCAATCTATAAATTAAGGCAATCTATAAAAGACCATCTTATTTGTTGATGTCAGAAAAATCAATCAACAAGTCGGGGTAGGTTAAAAAGTCATTCCCGACCCACTAGTGCGAGTTGGGCTTTATTTGGTGTCGTTTGGGGCCCCTGGCGAGGTTTCGGTGTTGCTAGCGCGCACGTTAATAGCTGATAAAATAAATAGATACAAACACAGTATTTACGTGGTTCGATATAATACCTACGTCCATGGACGTTTGAAGAGGGGAATCCACTATATGGAGTATTTTATAGTCTCTCATAGCTCACTTTACAAGGAAAATATACATAAATTTGTAAATAAAATCTACTAGTTAGAGCTCTCAAATCCCTCAGAGAAGGCGGAAGAAGACGATGCTGGAGAGGTAATGAGTTGGTCTGAGAAAGGGTCAGAAAGTTCCCTTTGTTACCTGTTTTGATGTCTTTTTATAGTACCTTGCCATGTGTCAGTTGTTTTTCATTTGGTGTGCCTCCCCACCTTCCTTCCTTTCTGTCATTTCCCTGTGCATGCCCATGCCTTGACAACCTTGGTTTTTAACCCATGCACATGCCCCTATCCTTGTGTCTCATCAAGCCTTAAGAAAACTTTTAATGATTAGGCCCCTCCTATTAATTATCCCTCTCACAATACCCCACAAATTCTAAGTAAAGGTACTTTGGTGGGAATTTTCTTGAAACACCTACTATCTAGACTCTGAGATGGCGGTAGCTCAACTCCTAGGCACAAGGTAAAATAAAAACATGTGACAGATAAATAATTAAGAGAATGCTGCAATGCGCTAAAGTCCAAAACTTTCGATGGCGTGCTAGCTCAGGGCTCGATTAAGACGGGAGATAGGCACGACCGCAAGAGTTGGAACGCGAAGCGCGAGTATGGTAGGAGATGGGCTCAACCAACAGCATAAGGACGCAAAGTGTAAGATGGGCTCGACCGCCATTGTGAGGATGGGACGTGTGAGCGTAGCGGGGAGATGGGCTCGACCGCCAACGTGAGGATGCGAAGCGCGAGCATGGCAGGAGATGAGCTCGACCTCTAGCTTGAGGACGCGAGGCGCGAGTGTAGGGAGAGATGGGATTGACCACCAACGTGAGGACGCGAAGTGTGAGCGAGGCGGGAGATGGGCTCAACTGCCAGTGTGAGGTCGCGATGTGCAAAGGTGGTGGGAAATGGACTCGATCACTAGCATGATGCGAGGATTTAGGAGTAGGCAAGGGCCCAAGACTCAACCCCACGATTCGTGTGCCTTGCTGATGGAAAGGCGAAGAGGGTTTATGAGTATACTCAGGTTAGGGCTCTAGCCTCAAGCCTAGACCTCTGAGCGAACCATGATGCGAGAGTTTAAGAGTAGGCGAGGGCCTGTGACTCAACCCTACAATTTATGTGCCTTACTGATGGAGATATGAAAAGGGTTTACAAGTGTACTCGGGTTGGGGCTCTAGCCTCAAGCCTCGACCTCTAGAAAAACCATGATGCGAGGTTTAGGAGTGGACGAGGACCCAGGCTCAACCCCGTGATTTGTGTGCCTTGCTGATGGAGAGGCGAATGGGGTTTATGAGTGTGTTCGGGCTGGAGCCCTAGTCTTGACCTCGACTTTTGGGCGAACTATGATGCGGGGGTTTAGGAGTGGGTGAGGGCCCAAGACTTAACCCCGTGATTTGCGTGCCTTGCTGATAGAAAGGCGAAGAGGATTTACAAGTGTACTCGGGCTGGGGCCCTGGGCTCGAGCCTAGACTTGTGAGCAAACTATGATGTGGGGGTTTAGGAGTGGGTGAGGGCCCAAGACTCAACCCTACGATTCGTATGCCTTGCTGATGGATAGGCGAAGAGAGTTTACAAATGTGCTCGGGCTGGATCCTAGCCTCGAGCCTTGATCTTTGGGCGAACTATGATGCGAGGGTTTAGGAGTGGAAGAGGGCTTAGGACTCAACCCCGCTATTTGCATGCCTTGCTGATAGAGAGACGAAGAAGGTTTACGAGTATGCTCGGGCTAAGGCTCTAGTCTCGAGACTCGAACTCTGGGCGAACTATCATGCAGAAGTTTAGGAGTAGGCAAGAGCCTGGACTCGAGCCTGGGATTCACTGGCGTCTCGCATTTGTGACGAGAGCGCGAAGCTCGTTCCGTCGTGGGAGAAGTGTCGTTGCTTCACACTGCAAAAAATAACTTCATTAGTGGAAAATGAACTCGCACACTATGAGCGACACCAAGCGAAGGTTTTAAGTCACCGCAGTTTGACTTTCTGAGCATGTTGAGTCCGTGTTGAGTGTGTTGCTTGCCCGATTCCATGCATGCATAGTTGAAGCATAAGGTTTGTCAAAGATCGAGTATGTTAAGCAACCAAGTTTGGATTCTCGTGATCCGAGGTGGTGAGTGTCCTATCTAAATAATTAAAAAGGAAGAAGCAGACAACTCTGAATGGGAAAGGCTTGGCCGGCAAGTCCGAGTAGGAGATGCATGTTGTTTATAAGTTTGTGAGGTGAGTTCCTTTTTTCTTTTTCTTTTTTCTTTTGCTTTTTTGCATGCATGCATGACAAGCTCATGTTTCCCGAGCATGAGAGAGTTGTTGTAGCTTGGTTCGTGTGTAGATGGAGAGGGAAAGTCCCAGGGGTGCGTGAGGCGAGTGTGGGAGCTAGGTGAGGTGAGTGGCGAGCCCTTGTGTGAGGAGATAGAGAGTGGTGAGGGGCGAGTCCATGTGTGAGGCGAGGGGTGAGTCCTTGTGTGAGGCGAGGGAGAGTGAAGGGTGAGTCCGTGTGGTGTTCCCGTGTGAGGGTCGCGAGGTGGTAACCTATCTCATTAAGTGAATGGGTGAGGCGAGTCCGAGAGGTGATCCTATGAAGGTAACCCACGGTACCCAAGTTCAGACCCAAGCAACAAAGTAGGCGAGCCCAAGGTACGAGCTCATGGGCTGAGCTCCAGGGGCGGTGAGCTCATGAACTAAGCTTGGGCCCAGGCTCCCTGTGTGGAAAGTTCATAGACTAAGCTCGGGAGCACGGAACACCGTTGCCAGTTGACTAAGGGAGTCGAAAACCACCTCAGGGGTCGTAGAGAAAGCCGGCATCCCATACCATGGCGGTGAGCACCCTCTAGAGCAACGGAGGGGTCGGGCCATGCATGTTTCGATATGTAGAGTGACACAACAGTTTCAGAGAGGATCCTAGCAACCTAACCAACTGTCTCAGTCCCGACAGAGACAGAATACGCTGGCGACCCTGTAGTGGGTGCCGATGTCCACCTCCCGCCTCTAGCACGATGGGCTCGTGCAAGGGTCCTATGTGTGCAGACTTCCTGAGCACGACACAGTCCACCCCTCTCTCCTGGCTAGGAGATGATCCGGCGGGCACAGAGATTGCTGGTGGTCAGGGTAGTGACCGTCGGTGATCGTCCTAAGCTTGGGATGCCGGGCCATGGGTCTCGGATTCCCTCTTGAGTCTTGGGATGGTTCGGCTAGCTTGCATTGTGCACGCACGTCCCGTGCATGCACAATGGACATGTACTGTGCATGCACAAGTGAACGTGCACTATGCACTTAAGTGCACAGTGCTGTCCTGAGTGTTTTTTCTTCTACCTTAGCTATATTGTGTCCACATATCCAAGTGCTACGCACGTGTTCTCATAGGCAAGCCTTGTCTTTGCAGTGTTAAAAAAAAATGATGCTGGGAGCACTATGAATTTATGCGATTAAATATCCAGTCCCAAGGGGAGCAATTACAAAACGTGTCCCGTGAAATTTCGTATGGTGAAATAAATTAAATATCGAGATGAGGCGTTCGACGGGTCCTTTCCAAATAAGTCACCCAGTGTTCCGAAAAATCATCATTTTTTAACCTCCAGCCTAAGAATCCCACAGATGAGGTCACTGTTGATGTTGGAAAAATCGATCAACAGGCCGGGACAGGAGAAATAGTCATTCCCAACTCACTGATGTGAAATGGGCTTCATTTGATGTTGTTGGGGCCCTAGCAAGATTCTGGTGTGGTTGGTGCGTGCGTTGATAGCAAATAAAATAAATAGACATAGACACAGTATTTTCGTAGTTCGACATAAGACTTACGTTCACGAGCTTTTGGGGAGCAGAATTCACTATAATGAGTATTTTACAGTCTCTCATGGTTCATTGTACAAGAAAAATATACATAAATTTTTGAATAAAATCTACTAGTTGGAGCTTTCGAATCCCTCTGAAAAGGTTGAAGAAGACGATGCTGAAGAGGAGACAATGAGTTGGTCTGAGAGAGGGTCAGAAAATCCTCTTTGTCCCCTATTTTGAGGTCTTTTTACAGTCCATTGGCGTGTATCAGTTGTTTTTTTGTTCAGCGTGCCTCCCCACCTTCGTTCCTTTCTGACATTTCCCTATGCGTGCCCATGCCTCCCCATCTCCCGCCATGCTCGTGCGTCACGTCCTCACGCTGGCAGTCGAGCCTATCTCCTGCTACTCTCGCGCTTTGCATCCTCATGCTAGCAGTCGAGCTCATCTCCCGCTACGCTCGCGCTTCACATCCTCACGCTGGTGGTCGAGCTCATCTCCCGTCACGTTCGCATTTCACGTTCCCACTCTTGCGGTCGTGTCTATCTCCCGCCTTAACTGAGCCCTGTGCTGGCACTCTACGCCATCAAAAGTTTTGGACTTTAGCGCATTACGCATTTTCTTAACTATTTATGTATCACATGTTTTTATTTTACCTTGTGCATAGGAGTTGAGCCACCGTCATCTCAAAGTTCAGATAGTAAGTGTTTCAAGAAAATTTTTACCAAAGTACATTTGCTAAGAATTTGCGGAATATTTTGAGGGGGAAAATCAATGGGAGGGGCCATGTGATAACCCGAATTTTTAGATATCTACTTAATTTTCATATGTGGGATGATTATGTTTTTCCAAAACTATTTTTAGGAATTTTTGGGATATATGTATAGGATTTTTATATTGAAAGGTTAGGAGTAGGGTTGGATATAAATGTGGCTTGTTTTAAGGTGAGAAGTGCCTAACACGAGATCTCGCTCGACTCTCGCTTGATTTCTAGCTCGAGCAAGATATAGGGACAGACTTAACGTCTTTTGATAGAATGGTCTTAACTTGCTCGTTTGATGTTGGATTTGCGTAATTCAAAAGGTTATGGAAATATAAGAGAAATATCTAAAACTTTTATGTTTTAAGGTTTAAGAGATACAGACTTAATCAAATAAGAAATAGAGATTGAAGTACCAGATCTGATTTGGAGATAGATAAGCATTGACTTTGAAGTTGACTAAGAACTTTGGATAATATTAAGCCTTTGGATTATTTTCTCAATTATCCTAAAATCTGGACAAGTGTGTATATATGTGGAAAATGAGGAGATTTTATTTAGTAAATTTCGTGTAAAATAAGAGGAATCATCTATTCACTACTTGGTGTGCCCGGATTGGTGTTATCAGGCTCATCTGTCTAGTTTTATTATAAAAATCATAACTTAGTCATATGAACTCCAAATGAAGTGATTGCAGTTCCTATGGAACCTTAAGACATAGATATAGAACTTTTATGATTGGAGGTTTTACAGAATCGAAGTGTATCAATGGATTACTTGGGCTGGAATGGGACTGATCTGTTTTAAGTGTAAATTGGAGCCCGAAAATAAATCACTCCACCACCTCACTTTAGATGTTCGAATTTGATTGGTTTTCCTCATTTTTATCTGCTAGATACACATATAAAAGCATGTGTCAAGTGGAGGAAGAGCTTCTAGAAGAATAATTAGTTTAAAACCAAGCAAAAGTGAAGAACTAATCTGATTGGTCAAAACAGCCAACTATCCCCTTTGTTTCCAATCAATTGGTAACCAAAGCTTGAGAATTAGGTGATGAGATATTCCAGCCACTCTAAGGGCATTAAGGAGGTCTGGGACGTGTGGACAAGGGTGAAGAAAAGGTTCTAGAAGTTTTGGGGGTGCAAGAAAGGCCAATAGCCTGTTGAGCATATCTTAGATATTTTAGACTTTTTGGAGTTTACTTTTATACCTATATTTAGTAATTAGTTGGGACCATTGATCTAAGATGATTTTAGATAAGGAAGAAGCATAGCCATGGGATGAAAATCCTTAGAGATCATGAGAGATATGGAGGATCATTAGATTAGGCCAAGGCTGGACAACATGTCATACCCATACACGGTTGGATCTAACTAATTGCCTTGATTGGTTTTCCTTCCTTCTTCCCAAACCATCAATCCCTCTATATATATATAACCATCTTCAGTCCATAAGGGACCTTTTGGGAGAAGAAACTCACGCCCACTTGGAGAGAAAGCCAAAGAAGAAGTCTCTCTTAACCCTTGAACCTCCAAACATCACCTAAGTGAGCTAAGTGAGTGCTTTGAGGAGAAATATTGCAAGGACTAGTTGGATCATTCAACCAAGCTTTGGAGAAACTTGTAAGTATACAATTTAACTTAATCTTGGCATAGAATAAGTAGATTGTTGATGGAATTAAGTTTGTTGTTAGTTGGAGCTTAAACTAGGCTTATATGATGTGTTTGGAATCTATGGTGTTTTGGATATGATTTTGTGATGGTAAAATGTTAGGAAAATTATAAGGATATAGATTTATGTTTTAATAAGTAAAAATAAGGTTTATGTGAAAAGATTGCTTGGTTTAGGTTGAAAACCCCATCAGCCGTGATCTCGCTCGACTGTCGCTTGATACCCCACTCAAGCGAGTTCCAACCTGTAACTTCGCTTGACTTTCACTCGACACCCCGCTCGAGCGAGATGCCCTGTTTTGCTTAAATTTAGGGTTTTTCCTGGAATAAAATTAGTGTCTCAGATGAAAAGAGTTATAGGTAAAAAAAACTCATAAGAATAAGAAAAGACATAGTGGTATGACCCAACTACGGGTAATAATAGTGGTATGATCCAACTATGGGTAATATTAGTGGTATGGCCCAACCACGGGTAACAATAGTGACATGGCCCGACCATGGGTAATAATAGTGGATATTAGTAAAGACTTGTGAGAACAAGGGTTCTAAGATAAGAATGAAAAGCATATGCATGTATGAATATGTTAGTCACGTCATGACGGGGACGGCGATACGTAACGCCTGTCGTAAGAGTAAGAATTATGTTACTACGGGAACGACGATACGTAATGACCGTAGAATTGACATGGCTAGCGGGGACGGCGATACGTAACACCCGCTATGATAAGAATGCTTACGTCATCACAGGGACGACGATACGTAACACCCGGATGACTGGTAAGTTGACGGGGACACCTGTCATATATGTTAAGTATGTTCCACGTCATTACGGGGACGGCGATACGTAACGCCCGTAAGATTGACACGAGACTCATCATTACGAGGATGGCGATACGTAACGTCCGGATAATTGTTGAGTTATATGTGATGGGGACGGCGATACGTAACGCCCATAAAAAATAAGAGATAAGTAAGACCCGACAGGGACGGTGATACGTAACGCCTGTCGAGGTTATATAATAAGTAAGACCCGACAGGGACGGCGATACGTAATGCCTGTCGAGATTATGTAATAAGTAAAACCCGACAGGAACGACGATACGTAACGATTGTCGAGGTTATGCAATAAGTAGATCCCGATGGGGACGGTGATACGTAACGCCCATCAAGGATAAGTAATAAGGAAAACCTATAAGGTTAAGAAATATAAGTATAAGTATAAGTATTAAGTATGTGATGATAGGTCTAGCTAAGATCTAAGTTTGTATGGGAAGACGGGTAATTGATCTGTATAAGTCCCATAAAGCATTTTTATAAGTGATAGGTTGGTGAGTATAGCTATGTATGATGATAGTTGTTGTTATCTGTACCTTATTTCGTTAACTGTGTACTTACTGAGATTTCTTGTAAATCTTACTCTTTTATGTTTTATCTATCATTCCTTATGGAATGATAGATGTTGTTGTAGGGATAGATAAATTGCATTGAGACCCGATCAGCACTGGAGATTCTGAGATACCCTGAGGGTTCTATAGAGTGCTCCTCTCCGGTTGAGATGATCCCATGTTCGTAATCAAGTAAAGAAGTAAGAGTACTGGATGATGGTGGGATATGAGATTATGTTGTGAAAAAACTAACTGGGTTATGTAAGAGTTAATATAATATGTTTTATGTAAATACGATGTTATGAGAAGTGTAATTTTAGTGTGCCATGTGATCTATTGATGCGAGAGTTAGATCTCTTTACATATACTGGGAATTTACTTCTTCCAGCTGCGATCGGCGTTGCATTTAATTAGTAAGCTTAGATGCATGCATGCTACTTTTTATATTTACGTAGGATAAGTAGCCTTGTGTTACTTGTCTGGATGTGTCGATTTACGTTGTGATCGAGGCGAAAAATCAGAGCATTACAGGCCAAGTTATTAAAAGCTTTGTAAAAGTATGATGAGATAAAGGATAGGGGCAGGTGCATAGGTTAAAAATCAAGGGTGTCAAAGCATAAGCACACACTGAGAAATGACAGTTTGGAAGGAAGGTAGGGAGGCACGCCGAACAAAAAAATAATTAACACACGGCAAGGAACTATAAAAAGACCTCAAAATAGGTGACAAAAGGGATTTTCTAACCCTTTCTCAAATAAACTCATTGTCTTCTCTCTAGCATCATCTTCTTCAGCCTTCTCAGAGGGATTCGAGAGCTCCAACAAGTAGATTTTATTCACAGATTTATGTATATTTTTCTTATACAGTGAGCCAACCACGCAAATAATGTGTCTATGTTTATTTATTTTATCTGTTATCAACACACGCGCCGGCCGCATCGGAATCTCGCCGGGGCCCCAAACGACACCAAATGAAGCCCAACTCGTACCAATGGGTCGAGAATGATTCTTTCTCTAGCCTCGATCCGTTGATCGGTTTTTTCGATATCAACACTATTAAACTATAACTTACACAAAATATACAAAAGCAAATTTAAAAACTACATAATTTTTAGATTATAGTCTAATTTACAATTTAGATCTAAAAATAAATTTTTGATCATTTTTTAATCTAAAATAATTAAAGTGGTCAAAGATATATTTTTGAGTCTAGTAGATTGTAGTTTATAACTGAAGCAGACAAAAGACAAAGCAGATTGAGAGTCTTTCCTGCCCCTCAACACCGAAGACGGGGGTGAATACCCCATCTCCCAACCCATGTGGGGTGGGGGGTCGGGAGGGGGCTACCCCGAACTATATGGTGGGGGTAGCACCCCTGATATCCATAGATTCTTCAATTTGTTTTTTTCCCAGAAATAAGTATGGTGGTATATTATATTTATCTGCTTATTATGTATATATATAGATATATATTAGTTTCTTTGAGTTTGATTTTTTAAAATAACTCTTTTTTCTAGTTTTAGATAAATCTTCGTTTTATTCCGTCAAATGTGTTGGTTATTTTGTATTTTCTAAGTGCATTTTTTAATTTAAGTATGAATAATGTTATTATACCTTCTAATTTATACTACTCATTTTGCTTTATAAACGTGGTACCACATTGATGCTCGAAAATACAAAAAAAAAAAAAAGAATAATATTAAAATCCTAGATTCCCTCTGCCCTTTCATATTTGTATTTATAATTCTTTTAATAAGCCACACGACAGCACAAATGTCACATTAAGAATTTAAGAAAGTAGAATTATATAAATTAGAGGGTATAATAGCATTTCTCTTAAAAGAAAACATAGTATTTTATTCTAGCATTTCTCTTAAAAGAAAATATAGTATTTTAGAGGGTATAATAGCATTTCTCTTAAAAGAAAACATAGTATTTTATTCTAACGTATAGTTTTTCTTATAAGCGACAATATGAATACGATTCATGAACCCAACACAAAGACATAAAAATTAACAGATTTAGGTTTGATTTTAAGAATTTAGGTCGAAACACGTTAACCTGTTAAGATACAAATTATAAACAGATCAATAATGGGTCAACTCGCTTGATATGAAACCAATACATTATGACCCGTTTAGATATTTACTCACAATCGCAATTTTATTATTATTGAATTGTGATACTGGTATTTTTTGATATGTTTATTTTATACTGTTAGGATTGTAATCCTAAACATATACTTATATTTGTTAATATCGGGATTGTAGTTTTTATTATAAGTTAAAATTTAAAAAATATTTGTATTTCTAGTTAGTGGATAGTCTAATTATTACTGTTAGATATTATGACTACTAATAAACATAGCTAATAACTTTTATATAAAATTATATTAATCAAGTTAAATAAATCATGTAGATTAAAATGACTCATGTCATGTTGATCAATTTTATTGATTATCAAACAGTCAAAAAATGTGACATGACACAATCCATTATTTAAATTGGTTATATTAGGATTTGAAGATCTGACATGTTTAACTTAACTGGTCAGATTCGGATTGAGTTATATAATAGAATATCCATGACTTGTCATGATAAGAATATAACCCGCAAACACGAATTACAACCCCTAATTTTTTTTTCTTTTTAAACCTTGATCGTGTATTTTTATGTCTTGACATAGATAGTATTAGGGGTATAATCGGTCCGGTTTAGTCCAATTTTAGACCAAATCTAGGACCAAATCAATATGTACCATTTTGCATTTTCAAAAACCGTTTACACACCGATTATCCTCCCAAATCGGTACTACCAATTCTACTGGTTTAGTCCAGCTTTTCAATTTTAGTTTTAGTCTATATTAGTCTATTAGACTATTAGTATTAGTATATATATTAGTATTAGTTATAGTAATTAGAATAATTATATATTAACATTTGTTATAGTGTGTTTAATTTTTATAATTATATTATTGATAGTGATAATATTAGTATATTAATAGTATTAGTATTAGCTATATTATTATTTATATGTAATTATTGAGTATAGTAATTTATATATAGCATTAAAGTATATTACTAATAGTAATGTAGTATTAGACTATTAGTATTAGACCATAAAATATGATTATAATTAATATACATTATATACTAATGTGTAAAATATTGTAAATAATATAAAAGATATTATATATAATATTAAAAAAATCAATTTAAAATATATAATATATCGAACCAATATGTACAATTTGAGCTTTAAATAATAAATGAGTGTTATATGCACAAAGAGATTACACGAAGATAATCTCGTAAATTGACATAGTCATAAAATCTATATTATAATAAAAATAGTTTATAATCTAATAAATCACATCAAAATATATCAATTTATAAAATTAATTTTGTACAATCATTAATTCATTTTATCATTAGAATATTTCTCATATTCAAAACATAAAAATCGTTTTAAGTAAAAATATTTATGAGAAATCTTAATAGTTTGAAATACCTGATAAACGAAAGTCTTAAAGGACGAATTTATTAATGTTATTTATTTATTCATTTTCGAAATTTGAAGATTGCAGATGTCTGTTACAAGTAATTAGTAACGAGCGTACGTGCAAAAGAGCAACCTCTTCCAAATCTGACACGTTCTTCGGCTTTGAAATTGACATGAAAACCAAACCAACATTATCACGGAATAAGAAAAAGTCGGCATTAGATGCTGAAATCGATCGAATGGGCATGGCCCGGGCCCATCATTTAATGCTTGATTTAGACATTTTCGGGGTTCTTTGGGCTTTGGATCATAATTTCCACGCCTCTCATAAATGCTCGAGGTTTCATATTGTTCAACTTTGAACCAGATCTTAATTAAAGGTGATCGATGGTGACGAATCTAAAAATTTAATGTACTTAAATATTTCAAACCATAAATTTCAACCCTAACTCTTACATTTCAGTTATAAATTATAATATAGGAATAAAGCAATAAATAAATACAATATGATCATTAATGATCTTAAAAAATAAAATTTATGAAACGGACCCTTTATAATTTAAGCCATCTTTTGGATTCGAAAATATTTAATCTTATTATTATAATTTTTTTAAATTTATATATAATATATAATATATAATTTAATTTTTTCAAACTCTAAAACAATAATAACATCAAAAAATAATATTCTAATATTTTATTTAATTTTTAAAACTCATTTCAATTCAACTAATCTCATCTTATTTTTGAATTCAAATAGAACATGTTTCAAATATGGACGGAATTTGGAAGGTCTTTTATAAAAGAGTTGTAGCCAACTGCTTACATGATGCTTAAGAGCATTTTTATTGACTTGGCCAAATAAGAATGATGGTCAAATTTTGAATAATTTGTGCCAAAAAAAGTCTACATTAAATTAGGCATCTTTAAAATAATTTAAATTTCTTTTATAATACTTAGCCAAAGAATTACAATTACTTAGTCAAATATTAAAAAAACTATTTCTTACTCCAACAAAAATGTGATAAAAATAAATTAAATAAAAATGTGATAAAAGGATGATCAAGCAAAGTGGAAATAAATCAAAGAATGATCAAGGTGGCTCTGTCCAATTATGGGTCCCTACAAGTGTAAATCTTTATATATATATATATATTTAAAATGCTCATAAATATTTTTTAAAAATAGTAAAATTCACAATATTAATAAAAATATTTAATTAATTATTAAATAAAAATATTAAAAGAATACTCAAAATCCATTGTCGAAATCCCAAGTATCTCTAATAACAAGAAGACTCGGTGATGATAGGCTTCTGTCTTCAACCAAGATAACTAATTGGATTGGAAAATGGTGATTGGTGAGGAACTGACGAGATGGGGAGGAACTATAAGATTGGTAGGCCCAGGCCTGATGGCAAATAGACTAATCAACACGACCAACTTCCTTGTTGGCCCAGGCCCAATGCTCAAATCAAGGTAAGTGGAAAACATATGGAGACCCTAAGCCACGGAAATTTCTTTGGTCTAGTAGTGTTATAAATTCTACTTTAGTGATCATTTAGCTTAAATATTAGAATAAAATATTTAAATACTGGTGTATTTTGGTATCCCATTTTAAAATTAACTATATTATATATATATATATATATGAGTGGGTGTAATATACATGTGTAAATATATGGAAGAGTTGAATATTTATAAAATAAATATACGTTGAAAAAGTCACAAACTTGAGTTGACACGTAAAAATAAAGAAAAAACAAATTAAAAAAGTAGAGAAATTATTAAAAATAATGATATTTAAAAAGAAAGATTGGGGGACAAATTTTAAGTTACACAAAATTGAAATTATATAAATATATTTTATATTCTAAATTAATTAAATACCCTTTAATTTTAAAATTTACAAAAATGACATTCAAATACAAAAAAAAATTACAAAAATAACCGAAAACAGAGCAAGTGCCAAAATGGCTGAAATGGACTTGAACGGATCAAAATTGGGAGCGAAACAAAACGAGGGGTTATAATGTATTAGTTACTACACCAAAAAAGAAAACTCCAGTCAAACAAAATTAACAAAATTTGAAACTACGTCTAGACACTTTAGAATAAATAAAGCACTGTGAGTAGGGCATTATTCTTTTAAACTTTTTAAGTAGGGAATGCATTATTTATTTATATCTCATACATTCATATCAAACCATTAAAAGCTACAAAAACGTCTTATTTAGTTCGTGCTTGACATAACCACATCCATAACTATAGTTCAAATTGAACATTCTACAATAAGAACAGATTCTTATGGTCACATTCAAAAAAAAAATGACTACATTAGCCTTTCCTTTTATTAAAAGAAAAAAAAAATGAACTTTTATAAAAAGAAAATATATTTACAAATCTCATATTTTCTAAAGGTGGATAGGGGGCCCACACCCCGTTGTCCTACTCTCATTCGCCCCTCCATGCAGACAGGGGTGGGGGTTATACAACAGGACTCGCCCCATACCCCACCTTGAATCCAAAATCTATTTAAAAATATATAAATATTTATATTTATATTATACATAATTATGTATTTATAATATTTAATATTTTTACTATATATAAAAATATATAGTATTATAAATTAAGAGTCCTACACTACTAAAATGTGAGATCACTTATATTGTATAGACAATATATAAAAGAATCACTCTACTATATTGCAACTTATACAAAATATACACTTATAAATTTAAAACTACATAATTTTTAAATTATAATCATAGTTATAAATTCACAATTTGGACCCAAAAATATTTTTTTTTATCACTTTTGAACTTAGGAATATTTTTTTAACTTAGGCCCCCGTTTGGATTTGGAGATGAGATGAATTAAGATGAGTTTAGTTTATTTTTTAATATTATTATTATTTTAAAATTTGAAAATTGTGTATTGTGATTTAAAAAATGTGTATTGAGATTTGAAAAATGTGTATTGGAATTTGAAAAAGATATATAGAATTTTATGTTTATATAAAAAAATTATAAAATGTAATGATGAAATGGACGACTCACTTCTGAATCCAAACAGGATCTTAATGAACTGTAATTTTTTCATTTCCGCCTCAACGTCTTCTTCAACCTTTCGAGAGCTCTAAGTCTCCTCTATTGTATAGAGAGTAATGTGAGATCATGAGAGACTATAAAAAACCATTAAAAATAGTAAATTTTGCCCCCAACTATCTGAATCATAGATAGACTTTTTTTTGTTGAATTACGTAAATGATCTCTATGTTTCTCTCTTTATTTATATTTTATATGTCTTATTTATTTTATAGACGGACACCCATGCACCATATCAATATTCATTAATCCATCATCGTAAACCATTCAACTGTATTATTAAACTCATGCATACCCAAAAAGTACATTAACAATAAAAAATCTAAATTCCCCCTTGCTCTCTAATCTTGTACAAGCCTTAAGAAATATTAATAATGTTATTACTAATCAGTAATAGTGAATTTTGCTAGTTATATAGCGATCTCATCATTTATTGTCTACGTGAGCCGTCTACAATGTGATTTTGAACGAGGCCTATATTCAGCGTATGGAGCCTATCTCACCATTTATTGTCTAATTTTCTCTATATTCAGCATATGGAGCTTTCCTAGCAGCTAAATTTGGCATTGAATTAGGCCTCCAAAAGGTTATCCTCGAAGGCGACTCCCACAAGCTGTTAATGCGCTCAAGCAAGCTTTCCTAGGGATTAATATCCAAAGCATGTTTCTTACATAAACTTGGTCCCTTTTAGATTTTTTTTTGTACAGTGGAAGGTTTTTCATGTTAGAAAAATCAGCAATTACATGGCCCACCTGTTGACAAAAAATGCTCTTACCATTTCTGATATTATTGTAACTATGGAGGAAGCTCTCCTTGTATCTCAAACATTACTTCAAAAAATGGAATAGAGTTTTCCTTTCCAAAAAAAAAAAAAAAATTAAAAGCCCGAGTCAACCAAAGAGTCCCCCATTATGAAGTCGGTCTCCATCACCATCATTATTAAATAATGTTCAACTAAATCTTCCTATAACTTTCATTAATGCGACACATGTGATTATTAATGACAGATAATAGCCCACAATCACTACGTACAAGAATTGGAATAGTCAACACCATAAATGAATTACTCCTACGACCATTATATTTAAGAAAATGCTATTTAATTTTATTTAGATTCTTATTAGGGATTTCAATTTTTATTTTATTTTTTTTAATTTTTTTATATAATTTTTAAATATATATTTTTTTATAAAAAATATTTAACATCTTAAAATATTTTTTAAAAATATAGAAAAATTATAATATTATTTAAAAATACTTACTTAAAAATTATATCAAAAAACTAAAAAAAAAAAAAAGACCAAAATGGAATGCAATCAAAATCCCAATATGGAGATCCTAGCATCCCCTAACATTTATTCATCACCAGTCTCATATCTTTTGTGTGGGCCCAAATCTGTACAAGTGGGGAAGCTTATAAGATATGGAATTATCACGTTCATCAGGTATCTATATACAGTTGCCTTTTGGTGCTTTTTTTCTAATTTTTTTCTCGGCAAGTTTTAGTGATATATATTGGAACCTAAACACAAATACAAAGTTAAGGAGTTTGAGTAAGTTACACATATTACAGACCAGGTGAAATGAAAACAACCCACCTGGTGGGGGGTGGGTGGGTGGATAGTAGTGAGGAGCAAGTATATATTTAAAACGGTTTATTGCGCAAAAAGATATGCACATTAATTTAGAGATTGATGAACCTTTTTTTTTTTTCATTCTAGACCTGAAAGCTATCCAACAAGTGTTGATTTAAGGAAAACATACGGAAAGCTCTTCAAAGAGGGAAAAAAACCTTACATTCTTCTGTTTAGAAGGTTGTTGGAATATCGGCTCCATCTATCCTCCTGTGTTTATATAGTTCAAATAATTTTCTTTTTTTCTTCTTTTTTCTTTTTTAACTTTTCCGACCATATATAATACATAGAAGTGTTGATTCATATCTATCCATCTAAGCTTCCCCCACTTGTACTGATTTGGGCCCATAAAAAATTATGAGACTGATGATGAATACACGTAATGGCCGTAGGAGTCATTCATTGATGGTGTGGACTATTCCAGTTCTTGCACGTAGTGATTGTGGGCTATTATCTATCATTAATAATTTCATGTGTCGCATTAACGCAGTTACAGGAAGTTTAGTTGAACACTATTTAATAATGATGGTGATGGAGACCAAGGTTCGATTTGAGTGTTTAACTGAGTTAAAATGAATTAAATTTTTTATAAATAATAGTGAGTTGAGTTAGTGAAATAGATTTATGAGACTCATCTAAGATAAATTTAAATATATTTATAAAAAATTAAAAAAATTGTGGGTGCTGTGTGTAAAAAGGTATTCTATTAAAAAATATTGTAGGTTCTACATGTAAATTTGTTTTGTGTTGAAATAAGTTTAGTAATTTGAAAATTAAGTATTTAAATGTTGAAATTTTCTTAAAATTAGACTAAACTGAGTTGATTACATTTTAGTCTAAGTTTCAAAATTAGCCTAAGCCTTCATAATAGCCTACCATTTTGAAGCTTTTCGTTGACTCAAGCTTTTGATTCAAAATCACATTGTGGACGGCTCATTTAGACTACCACGCGCCGCACCACAAGACTTAACACCCGTCGATCCTTCGGATGGTAGAAGAAAAATGCCGACAAGAGTGGCATGCAATCCTCACGCATGGCTCAAACAACGCTTGCATCTCACACGCTACCACATCATGGCGAGTTTGCCGCAACACGAGCAACATTTTTAGGGTTAACGACTGCGAATCTCTAAGATTCAACCAACGTCCATTCTCGTAGTGGGGCACGTGGTCCTTGTGCCACCACAATTCCTGGCAGTCTCCTCTCGACAATTTGGATTTTATATCTTCTTATATTATTGCTCATATTAACTAAGGATCATGGGAAAGAGTAATGAAAGTCTTATTCGACCTATTTAGACTAGCGACATGCAGCACGTATCACTATATTGTAATCCATTTATCAGATTGTATCAAAATCGTTTCTTGCAGCTTATCCTTGCAATAAATGGGTGGGGTCAGGTCCTTGGCCTCAGATCCCTTTAATTTTTTTGTTGTATTGTACCAGTTGGTTTTGGATGAATGTGGGGGCCTCCCACCATATTATATCGTGTATCTTGTAACTGTTTTATATATCTATAATATACTTGACTAAAAAATAATAGCTTTCACATTTTTCAATGAGTGCTACAGTCGCAAAGAAATTATATAAAAATAATTTTAAACACTAAAAATGATTTTGGATCATCTATTAGATCTATTTTATGATAAAAATAATTTGACAATCTAATAAATTATATCAAATCACATTAATTTATAAGAATACATTTTTGTAATTTATTTTTTACTAGAATATTTATATTCTCTTATTTTTATAATTTTTAATTAGATAAATTTTGTCTAATTCATTTATCACATGGATTTATATCTATGCATATAAATCCATAAATAGGTTATATACATATATTGCAGTACCTGTGAGTTTTTGGTACATTTTTGGTTAGGCTGTGGTAGAATTGTTTTTTTTTACACCATTCAGTCACATAACCACCTCATAATTCTACCAGTTTTATAATAAACTAAATCCCACCAAATTAATTATTTTAAATCAAATTCTAAAAGTCCAAAGTTCTCAAGAGGTCGCCAAAGTACTTGGCTGAAATATGATATTCTTGGAATCTGGTTACCACTGTAGTGGTCGGCATGTACCATTAATTTTCCTTTAGTAAGAAAAAAAAGTTTATATGCTTTAATTATGTGTGGACAATGTAGTTTGATTGTGAGAAAAAAAAAAAATTGATCTGGCAATTTCTTGTTAAAAGATGTAGAAGCTCATTTTACAAGATATCCTAATTTTAAAAATTCTTACTTTATAATATTCATATTTAAATTACTATTTTTTCCACGGGGACAAGTCTTTTAAGCCCATTATTTTGTTCTCATTTCATTCACTACTCTAAAATAATATACGGACCCAATAATGATTAAATACTACCATTGCAATAAATAGTGATTTTGGGATGAAATTCTTTGTTTAAAAAATTTTAATTTTGTCCCAAAATATTTTTTGAGATGAAAAAATAGCACTTTTCTAAAAGGCTTTTTGGGAAAAAAAGTTAAATTTCTTGCAAAAAAATATTTTTTTAAATGGAGTTGAACAAAACTGTTCGATAGCATTCGAACCAAAAAGTTTTTTGGGACAATAAAATTCCATCCAATCAAACAAGCAAATCATTATGTTTGATGGTGAAGTATGTTCGAACACATTGGCGTAAGTGGTCAACTGAAATAAACTTGTTCCAACCTATTGATATAGAAAAATGTTCGAATATTAAATTTAGTAGTTGAACAGACAACTATATTCGAACACATTATGTCGAGTGCTCGATCAGATTATGATACGTTCAAATATGAAATGTAGTCTTAGATGTAGATGTCATGTTTGAAGTTGCCATAAAGCATTTGAACGCTTATTGCGTTCAAAGATGTCCAATTGATGTTTGAACTATGATCACGGATTACGTTCGAATATTTTATGTCACCTTTCAAATGGTTTTACTGATTATGTTCAAACAATTTTTGATTATTCAAATAGTAGAAATTTCATTTTATCAAAAATAAAGAAAAACCAAATATATATATATGATATCTTAAAAAGTACATATATTTTTTTTCTAGGCTAAGTACACACACACATATATATATATATATATGATATCTTTAAAAAATGCATTACAATTTGTTCAAACATAAAAGTGGTCTCATAAATACGAACTCAATAAATAAAACAATAGTGTTCATCATATATAACTAATTGTAAATTTTGTATAATATAAATCAAGGGTTTGGAGGTCTAAAACTGTTGCATACACATACATTTAGAGTTGCATCTCTCTCATGAACTTTTCTTGTTATTATTTTTGTTATTTCAATCGCATCTCTTGTCTACTGGTTATGCCACTTGAGCCTCTAACTCATGTTGCATTGTCCTCAATTTATCGATCTTAAATCTCCCCTCTTCTAACACTCTAGAGGTGTGGAGGCATTGTTGGATGATGGGAACGAGCTAGAAGGTTTTATACAACGACTAAACAACTTAGATATCTTGATGTGGATTTGAAGTTTTATAAAAGTGTCAACATTACTTGTTGAGAAATTCTCATCTAACACAAATTAAGCACGTAGGAAAACCATTTTATCCTACACATAATAGAAAGAATTAATATTGCCACAAATAATCAAATATGTTTAACTAAAACAAATAATAATACTTATATAATTTTCAAGAGTGTTGGGATGAGTCCACTCTCTATTACAAATAATATGTGATGCGACGTATAATTTCTTCATATTATAATTGGTATTTAACTCTTTCTACAATACACATATATCAAAGATTGAAAGTAATTAGAATACGACAAACAATAAACTTGAGGAATCAAATATATAAAATAGCATTACTAACTTCTTAGAGAGATGATGAAAAGGTCTTGAATATGCATGATAAATCTTTAAGTTCGATCTATTTATTTTGTTTATAGAATATTACTCATGTATAGAAGTCATAAATATTAGCAAAAGAGAATTATAAAATATGACATGAAAAAAAGTCATTTACCTTATATGCGAGATTCTCAAACATGTCGCAACGTTTTTCCAATCAAAAGGTCAAACATCTTGAAAATGATTTTGGGATGCATCATCCATGTTTTTTAGCTTAATATAATCCTCATAACATCTTGCCTTATATTCGTAAAATATATTACACATAAGCTCATCAGTAGTTCTAAGCTCATAAGTAGTTTTACGCTCATCAGTAATCTTATACTCCTTTCTTCGGCCAAAATTTTGTTCAAAATCATCCTTTTAAAATTATATATACAAATAAATCATTTGCATATTCTTTATTTACATACACATTATATATTTTTTAAAACCAATTAAACATTACCAAATACGCTTCTTGATAAGGTCTTTGATAGTTTCAAAAATTTATGCCATGAACTCTTAGCTAAAGGTGTCTAAGTTTGTGTAAGAGCACATACAAGCAATGTTATAAGTTGCAAACGGGTTTTAAAGTGAAGCAAAAGTCAAATGGGTGACTAGACAAATACAAAGCAAGACTTGTTACCCAAAAACATGAACAAAAAGATGGCATTGATTATACTAAAACATTTAGTCTAGTCATTAAACTAGCTACCATTTGAGTAGTTCTAGCAATAGCAAGTCATCACCGATGGCCAATCAAGCAATTAGATGTCTTAAATGCATTCCTTCATGGCCATTTAAATGAAGAGGTTTTCATGGAACAACCACAAGATTTTGAAGACAAACAATCTCCAAATTATGTGTGCAAATTAAATAGAAGTCTCTCTATAGACTTTAGACAAGCTCCTAGAGCTTGGTTTCACAAACTTTTTGAAGCACTTACTGATCTTGGCTTCCACGAATTCCAAGTGGATCATTCCCTCTTCACTTTTCACTTTAATTCTATTCTTATCTTTGTGCTTATCTATGTAGATGATATCATCATCACAGAAACTCACTCATATCATATTCAACAATTTATTCAGTATATTAGTAAAAATTTTGCAATGTAGGATCTTTGGCCCTTGTCATTCTTCCTTGGCATTCAGGTACACAGTGACAATGAGGACATTCATCTAAGTCAGTTAAAATACATACTAGAGCTGCTAAATAAAGCCAAAATAGCTAGGACAAAACCACACTACTCTCCAATTGCTTCAGGTTTCAAACTTTGTCAAGCTGATGGGATCTCTCTTGATGATGGAACTAAATATAAGCAAATTGTAGGTGTTCTACAATATTGCACATTAACAAGGTTGGAGATAATATTCTTCGTAAACCAATTGTGCCAAAAATTGCACTCCCTTATCTCTAGGGTTGTAAAAAGACCGAATCGGACCGGTTGGACTGATCCGAGACCGGATGGAATTTGGTCCGGTCCAATTTTTTTGTGGACCAGACCGAACCGAATGCACACATATTTGTTTTTTAATTTTTATATATGTATATATAAGTAATAGTATATAAATTTTAATATTAATATTAATATAGATTAAAAGTAGTAGTATAACATATTAATATATAATATATACTTTTATAATATTAACATATTATAATTTATAATAGTTGTAGTATAAAAGTATAAATTATAGTATATTTATATAGAGTATTAGTAATAACTTATAAGTAATAAATGTATTATTATTATTTAATATATTATTACTAATTTATCACTATTCAGTAACATATAAATTTATAATATATTAATGTAAATTATGTAATAGTATTATTAGTTATAGTTAACCAACCTATGATGTATCACTAAATCACTATTAACTAATTAATAATTACTCTTTTTATTATTACATGTAGCAATTATAAATATTAATTTTTATTTTTATTTTTAACTATATATGAAGTATGATCAATGATCATTAATATAATTGATTAATTGATTTGATTTATGAGAATTAAATTAACTAATCAACCTATGGGCTATATATAATATAGAATATTAGTTATAACTTATAGTATAAGTATTAAGTCTATAAACTATAAGTTATAACTATATATTTTGTTTAATATTTACATGAGATTAAAAATTGACAATTGGTAAAAATGATTATTTTTTTAAGAAAGTAATACTAGTATATATTTAATAATTTATAAACTTAGACCAAAAAAATATATTTAATTATTGCAAGATTTTGGATCAAATTTAGCCCATCAAATCATATAGGATACCCCCGGACCAGATCAGACCGCCCCTGGACCGAATTGGACTGGACCAGTATATACCGAATCCTATTCAATCTGGTCTAGGGTGGAAATTTTTTTAGACCAAATAGAATCGGTCCACATTTTTCCCAGACCGAATTAGACCATTTACACCCCTACTTACCTCTACACATTAGACTACAGCTAAAAGAGTGCTTAAGCACTAAAAAGGGTCATTAAATCATGGCTTATACTTTACTCGTGGTCACTCAATTTGAATGCATTATATGATTCAGAATGGGCAAATTCAACAGATGATAAAAGATCAACAGTAAGCTTTGGCATCTATAGGGGTCCATGCCTTGTATTTTGGATTGCCAAAAAACAAGTTGTCGTCTCAAAATCAAGCATAGAAGTTTAATACAGATCTCTAGTCCTAAAAACTGTAGAAATGTACTAGCTGAGAATACTACTTCGTGATCTACATGTGCCTATTTCTCAAATGCCTACAATATGGTGTGATAATATAGGTGCTATAGCACTAGTATCTAATCTCATTTTTCATGCAAGGACAAAGCATATAGAAGTTGGCTACAATTTCATTCACGCGAATATTTTGTATAAAGATATTTCATTGCAGCACATTGCCTCTACTAATCAAACTGCTGATGTGTCTACTAAAGGCTTAACTACAGCTCGATTTCTAATACTAAGGGACAAGTTCATGGTCAGACAACTTCCCATGCACTTGAGGGTGAATGTTAAAAAATATACAACTTGTATTGTATTGTGCTCGACAAGATGAAGAGAATCAAGCCTAAAATCAAGCTTGTCAAAGATGGAAAATCAGCCACCCAACATCAAGTTGAAACTACTAAGATCATGGAAGATACCAATTCTGATATAGTGAAGATTTTAGGGAGAAGATTAAGAGAATTTTCAGTTATTGTATTATTTTGTAACTCATGCATTTATGTTGTAATGATCCTGTAATTAAATTCTTATGTAATCTTTTCATTTACTATAAATGTATATAAGGATCAGTGATATATGAAATGGATCATCGAGTCCTTACACAAAATATCTCTCTATTTGTTCTTCTTTCTTGCAGAAAATCGTGTAAGTCAAGCCCATTAAGTCTAAATTAAGCAGTAATCAAAACATGAGAGCATTGGAAATTAAAAATTTCAGCTCCTCCAACATCATTATTTATCAGTCCTCAATTTTTTTTTTCATTTTCATCATTCCAAATACACCACATAAGCTAAGTATAGATGATCTTTCACACTGCTGCAATTTGTGGATTTTCAATTAATCATGATCTCCAAGAGTACAAACCCACCCAAATTTCCATAGAGCCAAAAACTAATATAAATTTGAGTTCAACTTATATAAACTCGTATAAGTTCATATAACTTTCTTTTTTTATTATATCTAAGTCTCTCACGAGAATTTTATCATTTAAAAAATGAGAGAGAACCATTTTCATATATAATGTGATGGTGGTTGTTTAAATCCTTATGAATGCAACTCTTGTATATATACATGACTCGGGGCCATGCAACCATAATAACAACAATGCAATACAAGATATATATAAACATAATATGAACACCTACCCAAAAATAAGGCAAACAACCTATTTGAAAAAATATTTGACTTATTTTAATTTACCTTATTCAAATCGACTGACCAGAATTCTGCCTTTAAATGTAATTCAGCTTATCTTTTTTTTTTTTTGATAAGTTATACACGTATATGTCTACATATATATATATATATATTGTCAACACTTACCCAAAAATATGGGAGATTATATCTAGCAAACGACTCACTTGAACAAGGATTTGACTTTATTTAAAAAAAATAAAAATAAAAAACTTATTTTGAGCTACCTGATGATCATGCAAATCAACTGTCCTCCCATGAGAGACCTTTAAATCTAAGGTATCAGTCAGCTTATCTTTTTCTTTTTTTGATAAGTTATGCACATATATGCCTATATATATAATGTGAACACCTACCCGAAAAGATGGGATCAGATTATGGATACATATCTAGCAAAAGACTCACTTGAATAAGGATTTGACTTTATTTCAAAAAAATAAAAAACAAGGGTATGACTTATTTTGAATTATCTGATTATGCAAATCACCTTCCAATGAAAGAACTCTGCCTTTAAGGCTAAGGAATCGGTTAGCTTATCATGTTTTTTAATAAGTTAAATAATCACATATATGTATATATAATTATATATAGAAGTAGAGGCAAATTACAAAACGAAAGAGAAAAGCAAAAAGTGAAAGTGAAAGAGAAAGATTGGAGAGAGTTGTGATATGTCGAACCATTGGTCTACGTCTTTTCCCATCGGCTTCAAGTTCAATCTCGCGAACAAAGTATTGATGTCCTTTTATTTATGGCGGAAGATACACAGCCTGGATCTATAGAATGGTCTCATCGTTGAAGCTAACGTCTACACTCATGCCATAGTTTCTTCAGTACAGTAAGTTTTTCTTCTAGTACTTTTAATTTCTTCTCATGATAATTTGTTTGGATCATTTTTAATTCTGATCTTCTACGTACGTTTATTATTCTCTCATTGGTTTGAAACTTGGTGCATGTAGATAGTAATGATCCTGCATACATGACCGTGAACAATGACAGATGTTTTTTTTTTGTGAAAAAAGAGGCAATATCTAGAAACGGTAATAGAATGAGAATAAAAAATGATATAGAATGAGATTCTGATAGAGGTTGGTGGAAGGCTAACACTAGAGACATGAAAATTAAAAACTCAAGAGGGCCACCTTGTGGGTTACATGAAGTCACTCACCTTCTTTAAATATAAAAACAAAGAACGAGTCAGGAAAGAAGCAACCAAAATCGACTAAATCATGCACGAATATAGCCTAGCTTCTAATTAGTTGCATGCATGTGTTCATAATTAGCTTATCCTGAGTATGAATTAGATGTTTATATTTATATATGTACACGTATATAGCTCCATCAATTAATTTAAATATTGTTAGTTTCTAATTAATCATTGATGTGCGTACAATTTCAAAGCTGGACTTTATGTCGAATAAGGTATCGTGGTCAAGATCATATGCAGCATGCAGGTTCGACGAGTGACCCATCAATATTGGAAAAAGAATTTTTGGATACAAGGATCACTGGTATTCTGTCATCGGAACAAGCTTTTTCAGAAATATCAATATCGGATCAATTACAAGCATTTTTGAGTACGAGTTGGATTGATCCATCATCGTCTCGTCTAGAAGCCGTACATGATGATAGAATCAATAATTCCATTCTTAATATCACCCAAATAAATTCCAAGCATTCTTGGAGGATATTTTAGTACTTTGAGACAAGTCCATATATTATTGGCCTGCGGCTTAATTAATTTAGCAAAGACAAATTGAAAGTGTATAAAGTTAGAAACACATGACTTTATGATTATTAGTTATGTAATAAGCCATTGTACGTATTAGATAAAAACTCTTATAAGAAGTCTTATCTAAAATTATGTGTTTTATGTAAAGATATTACATTTTGTATTAATGTATTAAATTCTAATGTATTTTATTTTATAATGTCTTTATTTGTAAATACACATTTCTTTATTTTGTTGTTGTAACTAGTATAAATATAACTCATGTATTGTTACCCATTAATACAAGTTCTGAGATAATATTATTTCTTCCAATGTCATGTTATTTGATATGTTATTAGGGGTATTCTAGATTTTTCCGCATCTTTCCTCGCCTTTACTCTTTCTTCGATTTTCCCCTTTCTCTGTCTATCCCATGGCTCCACATACCTCTTCCTCTTCTTCAATGAAGGAATCCTATAGTCATTTTATTTCTCCATCTAGGAGATAGCCCTAAAATCGTCCTCGTTACTCAGCCTCTCAATGGCGAAAACTATCATTGGTAGTCTCGATCAATGCATATGGCCTTGTCCGCAAAGAACAAGCTAGTGTTTGTTGATGGAACGATCTTCAAACCTTCGAATTCATTGGATCTAGTGCTTGCATCTTGAATGCGATGCAATAATATGATAATTTCTTGACCCTTTAATTATGTTTCAGAGATCTCTGCTAGTATTCTTTATATCAATCTTGCGTATAAGATCTGGAATGATCTCAAAGAGCGATTTTCTCAAAATATGGACTACGTATTTTCTAGTTACAAAAATTGGTTTCGACTCTTTATCAAGGCTAGTTGAATGTTAGTGCCTATTTTACTAAAGAGTAATTTAGTTATTTGTCGATTTCAAGTCTTTCTCAAGATTGTATCTTGTTGTGTGCTGTTTTAAATGTCAAGAGTTTAGATTTTTGTGGTGTTGTGAAGGGAGAAAAGTGTGATGTGTTTTGTTGTTTTTATTGATGTGTGGTGCATGAGTTTGATTGTTGGCTATTTAGGGTGGTTTATTAGGTTGTTTGTACAATGTGGTGTTGTGAGGAATGCAATTGCAAGTTGTTAGAATTGGATTGATTGTGATGTTGGACTAAGTGTGCCAAATGTGAAGTTGATTGGTGTGGATGTTGGGTTTGAGAGTGGCCGTTTTATTATTGTCGGGGTTATGTATTTAGCTATTAGGACGATGTTAGGTATTGGTTTTGTATTGTTGCTATTGAGTTGACGAGTGGTTGGGTTATAATGTAACTGTTGAGTTGATAAGTGGACTTAGATTTTATATGTTGATTAAAATGAGGTGTTTTTTTTTAAGAAATGAGGTGGGTTATTTGGGAATGAGTAGTTTGCTAAGGAGTATGTATAATTTTCTGATTTAGGTGGTGAAATATTGAGAGGTCGAACTCAAGAATTAGATAACATGCTACGGAAGTTCAAGTAAGTGGAGTTTCTATGTAAGACTTTATACCAACTGTTGAACTAAAGTTGACTTTCTAAAAATTTTGTGTTTTGTTATGAATTGAGAACTTGAAAAAAAAAACAACCTCAGTCAGTTATTTGTATCAATCATGAAACCTATATGAAAAAGAGAAAACTGTTTTGTCATGCATTGTGTAGATATGAGTTTTGTTTTGTCATATTGTTTTTAAAATGTGAAAGAGAACGAAATTGAGAAATTGAACATTTATACATTTATTTATAAAGATACTCTAACTTCTATTTTATTTTTGTGAGAATGATTTGAAAATATTTTGGAACTGTGTAATATTTTTTATGTGGCTATTAAAACTATTTGGTATAGTGTACTGGTTTTATATATGACTGTATCTTTGCTCTACTCTATTTTGTTTGGGTTGGTACTAACTTTTTTGTCTCTGAGTGCACCCACTTTGGAACAAAGTGATTTTATGTGGACTATTCTGTATGCACACTTGGAGCTCCAATAATAAATAAGGGAAATGCTCAACTCTATATCTACTTGATTTCGCCACCGAGATTAGGACGACTCTACCACAGGAGTTAAATATAGTCTCTGCTTTATGAAATGCTTTATTTCGGTATGATAATGATGCTCAGTTTTGTTATGCCAAAATACTCTGAGTTTATATGATTTAAAAATTATCATTCTGTTATATTTAAAAATGTATTTTGTTATGCATGTTAATTTTGAAATATTTTTTTCTCTGCATACTGTATTACTTAAATGCTCATATTTGCACTTTGGTATATGTTTTTCACTTATTAAGTTGTTGATAACTCACCCACTTATTTTTAAATATTTTTTACATGATATAGATGTTTTAGCTTAAAATCAAGAATAGAACTTGTGAGCAAGGCTAAGCTGATAGGGAACATAAGTTAATAGAAAGATTTCTTATGTCTATTAGATATTGTTATGTATTTGGTTAGTAAGACTTAAAGAGTTACTAGTTTATTATTTTAAGACTATTGAAAGATTGTGAACCCTTTTGATCATGATGTTATTTTAGTGATAACTATGTGAAGGTTATTATGTGTGGATTTAGAATTATGGAGCCGTTTATTGTTTTTAAAGATCTTGGAAGATGTTAATTGTGTTTGGAGACAAGTTTATAATAGACAAATAGTAATTCTCTAATTCATCCAGGCATAGGGCGTTACAACTTTAGGGTTGTTGGCCATGTTATTGAAAAGTGCTTCACACTTCATGGATTTCCTCCTGGCTACAAGTTCAAGTCTCGATAGTAGTCTATGGCCAATCAAGTTGTATCTGATAATACTTCTTTGGCTACATCTTCAATATCTTTAATTGAGATTCAATACTAGCAACTATTGGCTATGCTTCAGTCCTCTAATTATGCAATTTCCCCTGCCATTCACTAAAAAAATGTAGTAAATGGCAGGGGAAATTGCATATATTTCTTTTCGTGGATAATACCATATATTTATGTCGAAATGAAATTTTTGTGACCAAATTAGATCATAGCAGACTCACGGGAATAAGATGGTAATTTTAAAGGCTTAAAGCTACCACCGTAATAATCGTGAGAAAGACTTTTATTTTTGACAAATCTTTTCCTCACAAAAAGTGTAAGATTTTATTGCAAAAAATGTGCTAATCATAATTAACAATGGTTGAAAATACTTATATGCCCCATAAAAATCACGAAAAATAAGCATGTGCAACCAAAAAATATTTCTGGCAATTTGTGATCGCTAGAAATAGTCTTTTATGAAAAAAAAAATAGTAAAACAATATAAGAACCTTATACCTAAAATAAGAAAAATGTGAATAACATATTACCAATACAACACTAAGGTCATAGATTAAAAAAAATACTAGTAAAACAATATCCTTATACCTCTACTTAAAACATATCAAGAATATGCATAATATATTATGAGTATACTAAGTTTAATAAACAATAAAAAATAGGATAATATTGAAATAGAAAAAGTTACAGGTATAACTTCAAACTCAATAAGTTGCTAAAACTAAAGCAAGCATAACTTTCTGCTACAAATGATACAATTGAAAACATCAAGTGGCTTCTAACCTCATTGAAGCCAAAGTTAAAACTGAGATAAAATTCTTCAAGTCTTGAATTTCCTCTTTATGTATACATAATAAACTCCCTTCGAATTTTCATGTATACTAAGACCATCTTGAATAGTAGTATTACTTTCTTGATGGGTCTCTTCAACGCAACACTCTTATGACTTCATTGTTGTCGTCAACATAATACTCTTATTACTTCATTGTTGTCTTCAATCCTTTCAGTAAAAGCAACTAAATACCCATGAACCAATTGCATAGAATTAACTAAAACTGGGCAAATATCCCCCAATACATCCAAGAGAATGTAAAGACAAACAATAGGGAAATTCCAAACATGGGAACTCAACTAAACTCAATAGAAAAGTAAAAGCAAAGTAATATAGCAGCTGTTATAATATGTACTGTAAGCATAAAAGGGGATGAATCCATTTTATTATGGTTAGTTGACTACTAAGTTAATCATGTATTAATTCAAAAACTTAAAAACATCATGACAAGAAGAAGATGAGCGTTTAAGGAGGCATAAGCATTTGTTGAACACAAGGAAATGACATCACCTTATATTACAAATCAAGAATGGGAACAATATTTTACAAATATACTAAGCTCATAGATTAATAAACAATAAAAAATCATACAAAACTAAAACAGACCTTGCAAAATCTTAGCCAATCTCTCCATAATATACTTTTTAAAAAGTTGCTGAAGATTCAGATTGAGATGATATTGGAGTACAAACAACAATTTCTAGGTAGTTGGAAAAAAAAATTAGCCTTCCCAAATTTAAAAGTAGCTAATTGTGCTCAAACTAAAACCAATGTGAAGATCATGAGTTATGAACAAGAAAAGCTTAAATATGCATGTAGATTAACTCATATATGAACATTATGAGCCACAACAGTAAAATTGGAAAAACTTACAAGTGCATTTTACCACGTTGATTAAGTATACATGTGTGGGGATCTCTAAGCCTACAAATTAGAGACAACCAACAACTGAAAAAATTACTCTCAACACAAATCTAAATAGTTCCATACCTCGATTACTCGCTTGGCCAATCATAATAGAGAAAAGTTAGGTTTATATAAGTGAAAATAGCTTGTCCAATAGTATAGATCTCACTTCTAGAGTTGGAAAGTTACACAATAATAACAATGAAAGAAAATATTTGATTCAGACTCATACTAATAATCCAGTAGCATATAAGCACTTGTCACTCTGAGCATACTTGGGAAGGGTTCCACCCTTCAAAGATATGATATTCAGAACCTGCACAAGGAATTTACATTGACTATTTTATACGAGGCATTGAAAAGAGATGGACACATGCCAATGTCAACCAAAAAAAGAGGAAGAAGAGGAAATAAAGAAGGAATATATTAACAGATTGGGTGGAGACTAATGTCTCAACTTTTCCTCAATGGAATCTAGAGGTCTAAACTTACCAATATAAATAACACTTCAAAGTAGAAGAAAAAGGAATGAAAAAAGCATTATATTATAGACTATAACAATATAAAAAGAAAGAACAAGAAAAAGGTTATGATTGCAATTGATGGATAGGATCTATTTCAAATTGATCAACTGCCGCCATCTTAGTCATAAACCATTAGTACCATTTCTCATAATGATATTGCAAAAGATAAATCTCTTTAAAATAAAACCTAGAACATATAATTAAAATTGAAAAGTCAATCAAATGCAGTTAATAGGAGAATATTGAGTGCGATGGCAAACTTGATCATTTCCATCCAAAGAATAAAAAGAGCACATCAATTGCTAAATATAAGAGGGGAAAAGTACTTATAAAAAGTATTAGAGAGGAAAGGTGAATAGATGAAAGTAATAAGAGTAGTTACAAGTTTTTTCAAATGGCAACATGCAATTGAGTATGATCTTGATTGCTATTAAGGTCACCAACTTAACCCAAATGCACTTGATGCAGCCTTATATTTCATTTCCAATAACTTATTTAGGAATGGACGCATCGCCAACAGGAGCTCACTCTTACCATATAAGAATCCCATGCCTCTAGGCCTACATATCTGAAGAATCTTTATTTATTAAAACTCATTCTACTCAACCATAAGGATAAGAAGTCACATATAAGGTAGTAACCCTGGCCTTGTGAGAAGAAGCAACAAGAAAGTTAGCATCAAGATCTCAAAACTTGACAGCCATATGTGGAACACTTTTTGACAAGCATTAACAATAACTTTTGCCCCAACATCATGTTCCCAAATCACAAAATCTTCAATTGGAAAAATAGAAGCTATAGAAAAACGAATATACAATAATTGATTTTGAAAAAGAAAAAAATCCAATGAGCTTGAAATTTTTTTTTTGACATGCACGAGCTACTTCTCAAATTTAAATATGGAAGTACAAAGGATCAAATTGAAGAAAGGTCAAGATAGAACTATACCTAGCATGTTTGAGAAATAATGAAAACACCAATTTTTGTCTTTCTTGAAAGCATTTGTCTTAACTTTTTTATATCAAGAGATTCAGTTCCATATAAATTCACAAATTTTAAAATAGCCCCAGTCTTTTGAAGTTGCAGAGAAGGTAGAGAGAGAGAGAACATAGGTGCTTACCAATACTAGAGCTTTTGGGCAAAGGAGATGCTGGAAACTAAGAACGAAGGTGGAGGCAAAGGCATGAGGCATCGAGAAAAATCACGGTGTGATGTCGGCAAGGGTCTGGAGTGGTAGAGGGTGAACATAGAACAGGGGAAGTGAGAAGAAGAGAAGGTTGCGCAGTAGGAAAAGGTTAGGCATCGAGAGATTGAGAAAAAAATAGAAGAAAAAATTGATATAGTAAATAATCTTTTTCTCTTGAGTTCAATTGGTGGGAACAAATAATTAATTGTCACAAAAAATTACTCGTGACAAATGAATTGATCACATAATTTTTTTTCCTCATGAGTTGATTTTGGTAGTAAAATACAATTATTTCCTACTAATTAATACTCAAGAAAATTAATATAGATTTTCTCCCCAAGCATTACCATTACTAATGAATGCATTATTATATATACGTGATATTTAGATGCAACTTTTCCTAATAATTTTTATTTGTGAGAAAATGTGTGATTTCCACATATTCTAGTTTGTGACAAATAAATTTGTTCAATATAATTATTTGGGACATCAAGTTTTGTGACGATGTGAATTGGGTAGGAAAAGATAAGTATTTACTACCAAAAGTATAAGTGAAAAATGTATTTCTTTTGTCACACGAGAGTGCCGTCAGTAATAATTCTATAGCTTGTAGGAAAAAAATATTATTTGCCAAGTTTTTCTTATAATTCTATATATGTTGGGAAAAATGATTAATATTTATAGTTTTTACATCGCCAGAACTAAAATGATCCATTATAATTATTTTTGATAGGACATTTCTGATAGGTAAATTTTGGTGGCAAGATGTATTGACAGAATCATATCTTCCCAAAATTATGGATTGTACAAAATTAGGGATTTCTTATTTTTAGGCATATGTTACAATAGAATATTTTTCTTATATGTAAATATCCATACTTAGGTTCATTGTACATCTATATATTTTGTAAAGCAAAGTACGAAAGTAATACACACAGAATTATTCAAACACGTCTCCCTTGTTTCTTGACATGGTATCAGGCTAAAAATGGTCTTGAAAAGTCATGGCTGAATCATCCAACCCAACCCTCCCTTCCCCTTATCTTCTTCATCCCTCAGATTCACCAAGCTTAATCCTTGTCAATAGATTTCTAACCGACAACAACTATCCCAAATGGCAAAAAGCCATGACACGAGCACTCAATGCCAAAAACAAACTTAGTTTTATTGAAGGTACCCTCAAACCCCCTGAACCTAACACACCCACATATACCCAATGGAACCAAACAAATGATATAGTTCTTATCTGGATCCTCAATTCTATCAACCCTTCTCTTGCCAATTCTCTTGAATATCATATAGACCCACGCGATGTTTGGGTTGATCTTTCCTCCTGATTTTCTCATGGCAATAATGTCCAAATTTACCAACTAAAACATGCCCTTTCTTCCCTACAACAAACCACAAATTCAGTCCATGATTACTACAACCAAATGAAATAAATTTGGGATGAACTCAGTCACCTCCAACAGAGCAATGACCTCAACGCTTTACAGCAGCAAGCCGATGATGAAAGGGTCTTCTAGTTTCTCCTCGGCCTAAACGATTCTTTCACCTCCTTTCGCACTCAAATCTTGGTCATGGATCCACTTCCACCCATAAGCAAAGTATTCTCCTTTCTGTTTGAAGAAGAGCAACAACGGATGCTCAATATTCGACTACCTTCATTGGAAACTATGGCTATGGTAGTCCAATCTCGTGAGGACCCAAAACCTCCATTCAAGTGCATGGCTTGCGGCAAAGAAGGACATACGCGAGATCGCTGTTGGACCCTCATGGGTAATCATCCTGGTCGCAACCCGAAATCCAAGAACTAGTCCTCCATTCTCAGTCAGTCAACGCCAAGCATCAACCAGATCACCGTTGCTCAATTGGCCTCGAGTCCGATACCAAGCTTGTCCCTGGAGTCATACCAAAAGCTCCTCGACTTACTCGCGTCATCCCCATCTCCGATCGAGTCCTGCTCAGTCAACTTCAACGGTAATCTCTTCTCCCCTCAATCTAAATTTTCCTTCAATCGACGCCTCCATTAGGTGGTAGACAGTGGCGCGAGTCACCATATCTGCCACCACAAGGACGCTTTCACCGATCTTCAAACCCTAGCCACTCCCAATTTCATTCGGCTTCCCACGGGTCAGGATATCCCAGCTGAGGGTCTCGGTACTTGTATTCTCTCATCAAATCTTACCCTAACTCAAGTCTATTTTGTTCCTCTTTTAACCTTTAATTTATTATCTATTTCCCAAATTGCCCTTCAAAATTCTTGCATAATTGCTTTTTCTTCTAATAATTGCTTATTTCAAGACTCACAATCGATGAAACTAATTAGAGCGGGTGAACTATGCAATGGGCTTTACATGTATCGTCCCCACCCCCTATGATTTTTACTGCTCAAACCATTTCTAGTAAGACTCTATGGCATCAATATTTAAGTCACCCTTCTAGTTTTATTATTCCTAATATTTTAGATTCTCCTTGTATTCTTTCTGATTGTGATGTTTGTGCTCGTTCTAAGCACACAAGATTACCATTTCCAAATTTTGCTAATAAAAGTGATTATACTTTTAATCGAATTTTTTGTGATATTTGGGGTGGATACCATACTTCTTCCTTATGTGGAGCCCATTATTTTCTTACTATAGTAGATGATTTTTTTCACACTACTTGGGTATATTTAATGCATTTTAAATCAGAAGCTTACACTCATTTAATGCATTTTTT
The DNA here is from genome assembly GCA_036898215.1 of Platycarya strobilacea. NCBI lineage: Eukaryota > Viridiplantae > Streptophyta > Magnoliopsida > Fagales > Juglandaceae > Platycarya > Platycarya strobilacea. Next base: position 32,979,157 of record CM072549.1, on the reverse strand, counting down.
TGCTCTTGTCAAAAATCAATTTAACACCACTGTTAAAATCATTCGAACTGACAATGGACAAGAACTTTTCTCTCATCAATTTCAAACCTATCTTCTTGACCATGGCATTATTCATGAACGTACTTGTATTGAAACTCTTCAACAAAATGGCGTTGCGAAGCATAAACACAAACACCTTCTTAATGTTGCCCGCACTACGTTTTCAAGCACACTTACCCTTCCATTTTTAGGATGATTGTGTTCTCATCGCTGCATACCTTATTAATCGTACTCACAGTCGTAGTCTCCAAAATAAATCACCTTTTGAGGTTCTTTTCAACAAAACATCCAACTATGATCACCTTCGTGTGTTTGGGTGTCTATGTTATGCATAAACTCTTCGTGCTCACAGTGATAAATTTTCTCCTCATGCTACTACATGTGTCTTTCTCAGGTACCTCAATACCCACAAAGCATACAAACTTTACAATCTCGATACACAGTCCATTTTCTATTTTTGTGACGTCACATTCCATGAACAATAATTCACTTTTCAGGATATTCCAGACACCTCATTCTCTCCTCCATCTCCAATCATTCATCTTCTCGTCCCTGAACTCATCTTACCTACTTCCCAAACACCCCTTAACCCTCCTCAAACCTCAAACCTCACATTCCCCACCTTCACCTCCACTGTTCTCTCGCCCTCGCCGCCACACTACACGGTCTGCCTATCTCCATGACTACATATGCTGCACTTTACATACAAAACCCACAACATCTTCACCTACTACAACAGCTTCAGGTACTGCTCATCCTCTATCTGCTTTTCTTTCATATTCTCATTTTCTCCCTCACATATCACTTATTTAAATGCTCTCACATCTTGTATTGAACCCTCATGCTATTCTGATGCTATCGGACATCCTCATTGGCGTGAGGCAATGTCTGTTGAGCTATAGGTCCTAGAAGATAACTCCACTTGGATTCTTGAGCAACTTCTACCTGGTAAAAATCCCCATTAGATGTAAATGGGTTTTCAAAACCAAACTCAAACCGATGGATCCATTGAGAGGTATGAAGCCCAACTGGTTGCTAAGGGGTACACTCAAGTTAAAGGACTTGACTATCATGAGACTTTTGCTCCGGTTGCCAAAATAACTACTGTCCGCTGCCTATTGGCAATCGCTACTACAAAAAATTGGATATTCATCAGCTCGACGTCAACAATGGCTTCTTGCATGGGGATCTTGATAAAGAAGTCTATATGACTCCTTCACATGGCTATTGCACTCAGGAGGAGACCCGTGTTTGTCGACCAAGAAAGTCCCTATATGGCCTCAAGCAAGCTTCCCGCAACTAGTTTTTCAAACTAACTACTGTGCTTCTTGATGCATGTTTTTGTCAATCCTAAGCCGATCACTCATTATTCACTGTTGTCACTCAGACCAACATTACTATTGTTCTTGTATATGTTGACGACATTTTAGTTGTAGTAAATGCTCTTTCTAAAATTGAGTTTTTCAAGAATCTTTTCTTCACTGACTTCAAAACCAAAGATTTTGGCTCTTTAAAATTCTTTCTTGGCCTCAAAGTTGCACATTCTCCTATAGGCATTTTTCTGAATCAGAGAAAATATGCTCTTGATATACTTTCTAATAGTGGCCAACTTGGTGCCCAGACCACCTCTTTTCCGATGGAACAACATTTGAAGCTTTCCAATGAAGATAGATCTCTACTTCCTGATCTTAGCATTTATCGTCGTCTAGTTGGTCGTCTCATTTATTTGACCATCACTTAACCTGACATTGTTTATGCCGTCAACATTCTCAATCAGTTCATGCATGCCCCTCTTGTTCCTCATATGACTGCTGCCACGCGTGTTCTACGTTACATCAAAGAAAGCCCCGCCCAAGGCATTTTTTTCTCTTCCTTCAGCACCATCCAAGTTACAGCCTATACTGATTCTAATTGGATCAGCTGCCCCACCACACGTTGTTTCACTACAATTTACTTCATCCAGCTCGATACTAGTCCGATCTCATGGCATACAAAAAAATAGACTACCGTTGCTCGTTTTTCCGCTGAAACGGAATATCGTGCCATGGCTATCACTATTTGTGAACTCACCTGACTAAAGCAACTTTTCACTGATCTTGGCATCCCTCATCCCCAGCCTTTCAACCTCTATTATGACAATCAATCTGCAATTCACATTGCGCACAATCCAGTGTTCCATGAACGTACTAAATACATTGAGATCGATTGCTACATCATTCGCGATAAAATTTGCTCTGGTCTCCTCAAAGCAGTTCACACTTCTTCACATGAGAAAATTGCAAATATATTCACCAAAACTTTAGGCCAGGAATTTTTTCATCATTTCTCACACAAGTTGGGCATTACGGATCTCCATGTGCCAACTTGAGGGGGAGTATTGATAGAATCATATCTTCCCAAAATTATGGATTACACAAAATCAAGGATTTCTTATTTTTAGGCATCTGTTACAATATAATATTTTCCTTATATGTAAATATCTATACTTAGGTTCATTGTACATCTATATCTTTTGTAAAGCAGAGTACGAAAGTAATACACACAGAATTATTCAAACACATCTCCCTTATTTCTTGACAAGATGTCATTTCTGACATGAATAAAACTTGTCCCAAAAATCATTTTTTTTGTAGTGATTCCACAACACACTATTAATGTAGCTTCTTCTATTCCAAATGTTGGTATAGGTTCCTCTTTTTTTTTTTATATATATATTTCTTCTACTCATCTTATACCTACTAACATTGATCATTTGTCTTGGATTTTGGATTCGAGAGTCACAGATCACATGGTTCCATTTATATATTTTTTTCTTCATGTACTCTAGTTGACAATACTACTATCAAGCTTCCAAATGGCCAAAGTGTATCTGTTACACATGTTAGCACTATTTACATCTATAGAAATTTGATACTTAGAGATGTTCTTTGTGTTCCAATGTTTTCTTTCAAATTAATTTCAAATAGCAAGTTAACTTCACATCTAACTTGTTGTTTATCCTTTTTTTTTTCCAATCTTTATTTATACAGGACCTAATTCATTAGAAGTTGATTGGATTGTGTAGGCACAAGAGAGGATCATACCTTCTGCAGCAATCAGATTCCTCTCCTAGTGATTTACATCACTCTTTGTCTGTATCTTCTTCACATTTACCTAATCATTTGTTTGTTAGTACAAAAAATTCAAAACATGCCTTAAATAATCTTGTTCCTAAGTTTTAGATAACGATTTGCCTTATCTTATTTGTCATTTAGCCAAGTAAAAAAAATTATCTTTTCTTAATAATTCTCATCTCTCTTCATTTCCTTTTAATTTAGTTCATTGTGATGTGTGGGGGTCCTTTTTCTACACCTACACTTGAAGGTCACAAATTTTTTCTAACAATTGCACATGGGCTACATGGATTTATCTCTTAAAATGCAAATTTGAAGTTTCCTCCATTATTCCTTAGTTTTTTAAACTCATTAAAACACAGTTTCACACTAAAATTAAAAAAAAATTATACTAATCATAATGCTAAGTTTTTCTTAAATTCATTTCTCAAGTTTAAATGTGTCATACATAATTTAAGTTGTGTTCAAACTCCTCAACAGAATTTTGTTATTGAGTGTAAACATCAATATATTTTTAACACATCTTGAGCATTAATGTTTTAGTCCAATTTACCTCTTATTCTTTGGGGTGATACTATTTTTGCAGCCACTCATTTCATAAATAGATTATCTACACTTGTTTTAGGTAATAAATTATCTTGTGAATTACTTTTTCAGTCTCCTCTCACTTACGATCATTTAAAAACCTTTGGTAGTCTTTATTTTGCCTCTTCTTTATCTAAATTATGATCTAAATTTGATCATAGAGCAAGACAATATATATTTATTGATTATTCTTTTGGCATAAAATGATACAAATTATTTGACCTTACTACAAAAACTACCTTTGTTTCAAGACACGTTATCTTTCATGAATATGTTTTTCCATATAAATTTCATTCTTCCTTATCTTTTATATTTCCTTCTAATTCTACTTCAGTGCATTTTAAATCTTTATCTGTACCTGTGCCTTCAAGTTCAATCTCAATTATTGATCAAATTAATATGCCTTCAAATGTGATTTTACCTACTACGAAAACTTATGTTTTTTTAGATTCAATCATACCTTCCAAACTTTCACATTTTGATACAATCAAAATTCCTTCTAGTAATGTTGAGGAATTTTCCTCATCTACATTCAAATATTTCACCCATTTATCAACCCCCCCACAAAATCTACATCACATACATCATTCCTAGATTTTTAAACAATATCTCTTCCCATTCATAGATCTTCTAGACTTAGAAGAGCTCCTAGTTATTTATAACATTATTATTGTAACTCTTTTATTAAACACTCTTCATCAAATTTCATGGGCTCTATTTCTATACCAAAAGGTATTCCTTAAGATCTTTATATATTTCTTTTAGATCGTAGGTTGTCCAATAAATATAAATCTTTTGCATTAGTCATAATTCTTATATAAAACATAAGTTTTATTATCAGACAATCAAACACTTTTATTGGAGAAATGTTATGGTTGTTGATATTTTAATCTTAGAAAATAATAATATATAAACTATTACCTCTCTACCCCTTAGACAAAAACTCATTAGATGTAAATGTGCTTATAAGATTATATATAGAGCTGTTACCTCTCTAAGTCGTATAATATATATTTTAACTTAATTTTATGTGAAATATTTAAACATGCAGCATAGAGAGGTAATAATTTTAAGCTAGCTTTTCAAGATTGGATCGAACTGGACCGATTTTATATGATATATAATTTAATTTAATTTTTTAATATTATATATAATATTTTTTAATATTAAATATAATTGTAATATATAATGATATAAATTATAACTATATATAAGATAATGTTATTATAATTTATTTAACATTAAAGTTTAATTTTAAATATGAAAATTTAATTGGTCATATGTTTTAAATGCATAAATATACTAATAATATTTTATTATAAGAACCACTTAAATTGAAAAAAAAAAATACTTAAAACAAAGCAAATTTTATTACATAATAGATTTTTTTTATTAAAATAGATTTTTGTAATAGTAATAGTTTTTGCATTTTTAAGGTAGTTTTTAAACTTTTTTTTTTGAAAACTTTCATTTTATTAAAATCAAAAAATTGGACTGAATTAAACCAAAATTGATAAAAACTAAAAATACTAGTTTAGGATATAACCAATATGTAATCAGTTTTAAAAAATACAAAACCAATTTTACTGATTCGATTATAAATTTTGTAAAAAATCGAGCTAAATCGGATCGATTATACTTGTAATTATAATTTTTTCAAACTTCTAAATAAAATAAAAAAAATTTGAACATTGTCAATTCTTAAAATAAATATTATTATTATTATTATTTTTAAATGTTATAAAAAATTTTAATTCAAATAATTCCATTATTATTTATAAGTATTATTATTCTGTTCAGGTTAATTTTATAAAGTTGAACATTTTTTTTTTAAATAATGGGCCCGCGTGATTTCTTTCTGTCCCTCGCGAGTCTAAAACCCTAGCAGAGACTCAAACGACGCCAAAGCAGTAGTTAAACGGTGGTGCTCCCTCGGACAACGGATGGGGAGGAAGAGCCAGAAGCCGAAGATAGTACTTCCCCCGGAGCTTCCTCCGGAGATATTGGAGGAGGAAATCGAAGTTTCCGACGATGACTTACAGTTCGTCAAAGAGAACCGCGACTACGCCGTCGGCTTTTCCCGCTTGGACACCCAATCCATCACCAAGTCGGCACCGTCTATTGTTTTTTCCACTTGCTTCTTCATTTGATGTGAACCTTTGGCATTTCACTGTGATAATGATTTCTACATGCTTAATCGAATTTAATTCTTCAACAGAGAGAAGCTAATTCGAATGCCAGCAATAAGTTCTGGTTATAGTTATGGAAACTGATACATTCATGCAGAATACTAACAAAATGATGTTGATATCTTATTATCTACATGTGGAAGACCATGACGAAGTTTCGTTATTCTATAGATGCTGCGCTTGGTTATTCTTGAAATTGTAAATTTAACTTAACATAATGAATAATATAAACTGTAAAGCTGTTAGGAAGTAAAAATATTTGAGAAAAACTTCGTGTCCTTTTTGAAATTTTAAGTCATACCTCTATATTTATGGTTCTCCAAACTGGAAACTCAAACCTTTTTGGAAACTTGTTTTACTGCTGCGTATATATGTTTATGCATACAATGGTACATATGAACTACAAATGTAGATATTGATTTGCAAATATATGCATGTGCACACTAGACACAAACGTTCACAAATCCTACACTTTGACCATATCTGTTTATTATGTATGTGTTGTGTGTGCGTATTTTGAAGATTTTGTTTATGTGGTGTGAAGTATGATAAATTTTCTTGTATGTGCAAAGGCATGTTACTCGTGTAGCTGATGTGAAAGAAGATGCATTGGAAGCTTTGTATGAGAAGAGATTAAAGAAGAAGACATTGCAGAAAGAAAAAGTGGAGAGTGGGCTTCAGGTTGATCCTGTAGACGCCCTTCCTGTTAAGACCTTGGATGGAAAACTATACTATCGTACACGTATAATTCTTTTTCTCTTTGTTCCTATTTTGTTTGTGCGTGTGCATGCATGTCTTGCCTATTTCAATGAAAGAACTTCAATACTCCAATGTGTGTGACTGGTCTGTGTCGTTGCACGATGCAGTACAAAAGACCTCTATATTATGTGCAAACAGTGAGGAAGAAACTGGTGAGGATACCAAGGGTGATGATAGTGTGGATAAAGGCACCGTGAAGCTGACAAAAGTAGAAAGGAGAGCGAAGCTTAAAAAACAGAAGAAGGAGGCAAAGAAACAAGGGAAGGAGCTGGATAAAGCAGAGGAATTACAACAAACGCCACAAGCAGCAGTGCTGGTATTGTCTCAGTTTTTCTATTATTCTGCCTTTTTTCTTTGTGTTTTGTACTGCAAAAAATTTGAAAACTTTTGATTTTGAAAAAGGATAGCCCTCCGGATAAAAAAGTTTGAGGTCTGAAATGCGTGATGAGTGCAAACTCCAACATTGCCAAGGCAAACCATGTGCATGGACATTTTAGCTGATACTCAAAGCATATAATTGACCATGGATGACCTGTTGAAAAGACTTATTGATTCTAACTTCTAGTTTCTATATCTATACGTTTATCTTATGGGATCCCATATTTTGGAATTGTTTTCTGTTTCAGCAACAGTTAAATAATTCTTTTGAATCTATGCTCTGCATATCCCATAAAGTAATGCCTGTTGTATGCATAGGCCGAGGTGAAAGAAGATCTCACAGCTGAAGAAGCATTTGAAAGTAAGAAGCAAAAACTTGCAGAGCTAGGAATGGCACTGCTTGCAGATCCGGAGTCAAACATCAAATCTTTAAATGAGATGTTGCAAATTTCTAAAGATAATAATGATGCGATTGTGAAACTTGGAGTCCTATCCTTGTTGGCTGTTTTTAAGGATATCATCCCTGGGTAAGGCCCACGCTTTTCTCCCCATGTGTTGGTAAAAGTACGCATAAGCACAAAGCACCATGGCTGAAGTGTTTACTTACCAAGAGCCGGTGCTTTTCATGTGAGCATGGAAAGAACAATGATATGGGGCCCTGTGATTAGGGCCCCTCGATTAGGGCCCCTTTGCGTCCCCCCACAGCCTTATTTTATTTTGCACTTTTTCAAGGTTCATCTTTTTTTGTTCTCAGAAATGATAGAAGAGGGTGTGTGGATAAAGCATATTTCGTTTCTTTTTTCTTTTAATAAAATAAGCTTGTGGGGACGCAAGTGGGCCCCAACCGTGGGTCCCATATTATTTCTCTCCTAGGATCCGGAGAAAATCGATGAATAGGAGAAGGTTTTTTCTACTAATGAATTGATATTCAAAATTATGCCATTCTGGATACCTTTTTCTATCAAAGTATCAAAGTTCTAAATTCTCATAGGGCCCCCCCGGAATTCCTTCTAGAGCTAGTTGAAGATCATTTATGTATATGTTTCTGTTTATTGTCATATGATGTGCATACTTTGAACCCGATATGATAGTCTATGTTGGCTATTGATATTTGATTGCTTATGTTAACATATAGTGAATACCTACAAATTCTGGAGCTTTTTTTGTCATGACCTTTTTGGTAGATTTTGATTCAACCAGGTACTTTATATTATCAAATATGATGGATGTGTATTTAGGAAAGCACAACAGAATGATATAAAATTCTATACTTAAATTTTATGTATCAGTTGATTACTTGATTGTCATTTTGCAAAATACTCTAGTAATTGTGTTGATATTTGATTGTATGACCATCTTGTATTTTAAACCTTTTTTATCATATCTAATGGAACTTTTGTTGTTATACACCATTTTTTAATAACATACACTTTAATTAGGTGTGCATTTAGGCCATAATTGGCATTTGTGCTTGTGCACCTAGTGCTATTACCTACATTTTATAATGCACATTGTACATTTAGTTTACAGCCATTTTTTGTTTTTCTATACATCTAAAATTTGGTTTCTTACATATCCTTTTATTGTGTATGACAGCTACCGAATCAGGCTTCCTACTGAAAAGGAGCTTGAAATGAAGGTTTCTAAATCTGTTAAAAAGATGCGGTACTATGAATCAACACTTCTATCTGTATACAAGGTTTTTACCCTTTCTTATGACTATATTCAGGTAGAATTTTAGCTTCAGTGCTGAATTGGGTTTGGAAGCTTGCATCGGATTTATTTACTCCTTCAGACTTTACAATGTATTTTGATGCCAAATATGCTGTAATGCTAAAACTTCTTTTCTTGCATTTTAGGGTACTTATTGATGTTATGATTGATACTGAAGCTTTGTTTTATGATAGTGTTGTCTGGCTTATTAGACTTGAAGGCCTCGCTTGTTTTCGTAAATTAGATGAGATGAGATAGAAGTTGAAAGTTGAATAAAATATTGTTAAAATAATTTTTTAAATATTATTTTTATTTTGAGATTTGAAAAGTTGAATTTTTTATTTTATTTTATTTAGAAATTTAGAAAAGTTGTAATGATTAGTTGAGATGAAATGAGATAAGATAAGAGTAGTTGTGAAAACAAACAAGGCCTAAGGCTTCATTTGGATGTGAAGATGAGAGGAGAAATTTGTGAATAATAGTGAAATAGTTTGTGAATACTAGTGAAATAGTTTAAGTTAATATGTTTTATAAGGTTTTGGGAAAAGAGAAAAAAAGTTGGATAAAGTTAAAATTGTTTTTTATTTTTTGTTTGGAAGTTTGAGAAAGTTGTAATAATTAGGTTTTAATTAGCTGAAAAAGTTGGAAGATTTGAAATTGAAAAGTGTTGGTGTTTATGATGTTCGGATGTTGAGATGAGAAGGGATGAGAGGAGATAAGATCGGATGAGATAAGACCATCTTGCAATCCAAATGGGGCCTAATTGCTCCACATTAAGCATTTAAAATTTGTATGCAAACCAATTACCATTTTACCTACTCAGTTTTGTAACAATGCAATGGTTGAGGAACGTACTACTAATTTCTGGTGCACTTGCCTAAATTGATGAAACAAATATCAAAGAACATTCAGCAGTTGTTTCTGATTGCACAATTTTGGCAACTGAAACAACTGCATGCAATGGACTGATTGTAGACCTGTAGATTTATAATGTTTTTGAAGATAAGAGTCTAATTCTTGCAATCTGTATTTTTCCCTATTGTGCTCTGAACAATGTGTGTATTTGTGCACCTGACAAGTCCAAAACAGAATTATAATGTAAAAAACAATAAACAGGATGTGTATAGACTATGGGTTGGCGGCAGGGCTCTGCCACTTGCTACCCCGCCCACCCCCTCCACAGACCAAAGGAGTGCAGGTGGATGCCCACTTTTAGCTGCCGGGGTGCGAGGCCCGGGCTGGGCCCTGGCCCGCTTGTCCGCCCGTCCAATGTTTTTATGTGTATATATATACACACACATACAGACACGTGTATATATTAATAAAAAATTGTAAGAATAAAATGATGTTGTTTTATACTTACGAATGTCTCCATTTAACCCAAAAAATCCTGATTTCCCCTCCTCTTCTCTCTCAGTCTCCCTCCCTTTGCTGTTCTCTCCTCTTCTCGTTTTCTCCTCTTCCTCCACCCGTAGTGTTTTGGTTTTTCTTCTCATTGAAGTGTGGCCGTGGAAGCACGGTCCATAGCCATAAATAGTCATGGGTTTGTTCGCAAAGCCACAACAATTCGTGGCCATGCTGTGTCCATGATTTTTAAAATTTTTTTGGTGGTTTTAATTTTTGTAATTTCTTGGATTTGTTATTGGATGTTAGGTCTGTAAATTTTGGGGATGGTTTGTGGATTTGTTGTTGTATTTTGGTTGCTTAGGATTTTTTGGCTTTTTCTGGTTGTTTTTCACCTTGGGTTCACAAGGTGGCTGGTGGATGCTAGGGGGCGATGGCCATGGGGGCCAATTGGGCCCCATGGTATCTGAACGGGGGTACACACCACAGGAGTGGTGTTAGGGTATGGGGCCCAAACTGTCCCCCTCCCCTCCCCTCCCCTTTTTATGGGTCTGCCGGGATAGGGCACTCCCGGTGCAGGTAGCACCCATGGTATAGACTGTTGGTGAAAGTGCTGGGTGCACTCAAATTGAAATGCCATCTAGAGCCTAGGTGCAAAGGGCAAGCGTGCACTTGATTGAAGTCAAGAACACTTTTTAATATTGATATCATTTTATGCTTAAAAGCAATTTAAAATGCAAAATGGTGATATATTTAGCCTATATTCTCAACACTAGCATCAAGAGAAGGACAGGTCTGGACAGATTATAAAATTTGTGTTTCAACTCAAAGTTAGGCATGCAAGACTTCAAATCATTGTGTAAGCATCCACGCACCATAAAATTAAAAATTATGAAAACACATGCTATTTAAATTAGAAATCAGTCTAATCTTATTGCTGGAAGATTTTAGAAGGCCAAATAGCACTCTTGAAATGCTGTTTTTCATTCTTTTGCTATTCCAAATCATTAACCCACAATAGCTTTGTAAAATAACACTATGGAGTGAATCAAGGCCCTTACCTCCATCACAACCCCAGGAAAAACACTGAGAGTGGCTGATATTGAGCTTTTGATGAATTTAGCCTAAAGAATTGAGGCTTGAAATGATTTACATGACAAGCCATTTAAGAGATGCAGAAATACAATAGAAGGTTACTAAATTTATTAACTTGAACCTTGATGAAAAATATTTGGAAACCTTGAGAAAAACTAACCTAAATCACAAAAGGGAGGCCAGCAGATAGTACTGCAGTTATTTGATTTTTATACGAATGAGTTTAAATCTTTCTTTTTCAATACTTTATGCCATTGTTTGATTGTAATTGATTTTAATGGCATGAGCTTTTTTGACTTTCTTATATCACTAAACTAGCATGCATAGGCGATGCCTTGTATATGTCTTGTGTATTTAGGCTCATACATATTCTTATGATCAATAGGATTTTGTGAACTGAGAAAAAAATTATTTTTTTAGGGGATTGAAAGAGGCAGCAAGGGGGAAAAATTGGTTGGATATGCTTTTTTTTGTAAGTAAAATGAATCCCATTAGATGTAAACAATCTCTTGGGGCCAACGAATTGGGGAATTTCCGCACTGATATACCTGAGGTAAGCTTACAGAAAACACCTTACCGAGGGCTTATGCACTCTCGGGATTAGTCGGGACGTTGTTCCCGGACACCCAGTACCAATAAATAAAAAGATTTTTTATAAGTAATAGTTAGGGAATTTTCGGACTACATTAAGACTGATGAGAATGGGATTTCTTACTCCTTATAAGACTCCTAGAGATATTTTGGGTATGTTCCTAGAGTTTGTGAGCAAGTTTTAAGAGTAAAGGAGTTTAAAATCTAGAGTTTATCCCAAAAATATAGAGCTGGCAGATCTGATTGGTCAAGAGGAACACCTTTCCTTGAGTTTTTCATGGATCTTTTTACTGTTCTTATTAGAACATGAATTGGATCTTGGTACACCTTAATTCTAGGCACTAACAACTTTTGTAACACTTCCTTTAAGCTCATTCAATAAAACAACGAATAATAACAAAACTACGAAATTCTTGTTTTAACCTTTGATAAAGTTTTGGGTGTGACAATTAGTTGGATTAAAAGTTTGTTATAGTTTAGTAAATTGAATAAAGACATGTTTTATATTGAAACAGGAAGTTAGAGTAGATAGCTATAGAACTTATGAAGTTCACAATGGCTTTCTTTCAAACGTGTTGGGACATTGTCAAGGAGGATCTCATGAAGGTCTTTCTTGAATTTCTTATGAAATTTGAGAGAAGTTTTAATGCCTCCTTCATTGCCCTCATCCCAAAAAGGGCAAGGTTAGTGGAGGTCCAAGACTTTCGCCCCATAAGCTTGGTGAGTGGGGCTTACAAGATCATCTCTAAAATCCTTGCTAAGCAACTAAGTGAAGTTATGGGGAAGTTCATATCAAAGTCTCGAAATGCGTTTGTTAAATGAAGACAAATTCTAGACTCTTTCTTATTGCCAATGAATGCTTGGAGAATAGAGTGAGAGACGGCACCCTGGGTTTCTTATGTAAATTAGATATGGAAAATGCGTTCGACCATGTGAATTAAGATTTCTTGTTGCATCTTCTTGGCAGGCATGGTTTCGGGGACAGATGCTATAGATTGTATCACAATTGTCAGATTCTCCATTTTGTTAAACGGCATCCTTGAAGGCTTCTTCAACAGTTCTCGGTGCTCAAGGCAAGGGGATCCTCTATCCTCTTTGTTATTCATCTCGGTGATGGATGTATTGAGCCGAATGTTAGAGGGGGCGATGGACAGGGGCTTCATCTCGGGCTTCTTGGTGGTTAATTCCTCGCATGGTAGTCTTTTAGTTTCTCATTTCTCTTCGTTGACGACACGTTGATTTTTTGTGACCTAGATTCTGACCAAATTCGCTCCTTGAAAGCCCTTCTTCTATGTTTTGAAATTGTCTCTGGTCTCAAAGTGAACTTATCCTAGTTTGAACTAGTTCCAGTTGGCTTGGTTTCTAACTTAAGTGAAGTAGCTATGCCATCATGGGTTGCAAGGTATCTTCCTTGCCTATGAAGTACCTTGGTCTTTCCTTGGGGGATCCTCATAAATTCAAGGCTATGTGGGATGAGATTGTTGAGAAAATTGCATGCAAATTGGCGGGTTGGAAGATAATTTACTTGTCAAGAGGCGGTAGAATCATGCATATTAAAAGCACATTATCTAATCTCCCAACGTACTTTCTATCTTTGTTTCCTTTGTTTGCAGGGGTGGCAAATAGATTGGAGAAGATTTTTTGCGATTTATTGTGGAGGTGTTGAAGAGGAGAGAAAATTCCACTTGATTAATTAGGATAAAGTTTGCACCCTCTTGTCTTGTGGTGGTTTGGGGGTCAGAAAATTGAGTTTTTTTAACAAGACGCTTCTTGGTAAGTGGCTTTGACAATACCATCGGGATGAGGACGCTTTCTGGAGAAGCATTATCGATATTAAATATGGGTTCGCTTGGGGATGTTAGTGCTCTAATACAGTAAGAGGGGCCTATGGGGTGGGGCTTTGGAAATTTATTTGGAATGGTTGGGCAGATATACTTGGTAAATTTCAGCTTTGAGGTGGGAATGGGCATGCAAATCAAGTTCTGGCATGACATTTGGTGCAGTGATGTGGTTTTGAAAAATGCTATCCCCTTTCTCTTTAGGATTGGAACAGCTAAGGACACTTCGGTGGCTAATAATTTGAGCATTTCTGCTATTTCTCTTTATTGGTCAGTGAGCTTTCTAGAGCTGTCTCGGATTGGGAGGTGAATGATATTGCTGATTTTTACAATGTGTTATACACACTATAGGGAGGACAAATTACTTTGGACTCACTTAAGGAAAACGAAGTTTTCAGTCAGCTCTTATTAGAAGGTATTGACGGCTCCCCCCTCAAATGCCTATAAGAGCATTTGGAGGAGCAATGCCCCCCCAAAAAAAAACCAACCCAAAAAAAAAGTTGTTGCTTTCTTTGGCTAGTTGGCATCTCATGGGAAAATTTTGACTATCAACAAGCTGAAAAAATGCGGTCTCATCCGCAAATTAGTGCTTCGTGTGTAAACACAATAGCTAATCAGCTGATCATCTATTTTTCCACTGAGAAGTAGTCAAGTCGTTATGGGCTGACATCTTTACTAGGCTTGGTATTGCATGAGTTATGCCTTGGAGAGTGTTAGAATTATTGTCATGTTGGAGAGGGATCTGGGGTCACCGCACCATTGTTGCTCTTTGGAAGATGGTACTACTATGTCTAATGTGGTGTACATGGATTGAAAGAAATGGTCGATGTTTTTAAAAATAGAGAACGCTCTCCGGACAGTTTTAGGGTCTTTTTCTACCACACATTACTCTTTGGGCTTCTTCTATTGTATTAAATGGAGTGAGTTTTAGTAACTTTTACGCTACTTTCCATAGCGCATAGCTCGTAACTAAGCTTTTTCTTGTATACTTCCTATGTATTGAGCATTGCCTATTTACGTGGATCAATAAATTTCTTATATAAAAAAAAACTATAGAACTTATGAGAGATGCCCATGAAACATGTGAGAACCTGAGGAAAATATACTATCGACTATTGAAACAGGAGATAGTTGTATCCAAAGTTGTACTATTTTTATTTTTAGTTTGGTTCATTACTTTGGATGACTAAGAGCACTAGTATTGGAATAGGCATCCTCAATTTAAGCCAACAATTTGCCTAATATATGCTCAAAAACACCTGCATTGGATTTGGCAAGTCCACATATATTTGACTTTGAGCTACAGTGTTTTGAGAGCTTGGGTCATATTTCACCTGACTGTAGATCAGCCAAAAGTGTTGGACATTGGAGGAATACCTTTCTGATTTGTAAAGACATTGTCTAGATCAATAATTGTTTTGACACTGACCAACCTATCAAAGTTATTGAAAAAGTATTTTCCGCCCAGACCTTGACATTCTCTACAACATCCCCAAATGGAACACTAGTCTAAGAGCATGTTTGGAATTGACTTTCGAGGTTTTAAAAGTGTTTTTAAGTAGTTAAAAATATTTTTAAAGAAAAATGATATGTTTGAGTAATTTTATTAAAAGCGTTTTAATTGGTTAAAAAAGCTAAAAATCAGCTTTTTCAATAAGCACCAAATTGGAATTTTTACCAAAAAACTCCTGTAAATAACTATATATTTTTTAAAAACTATCGTAACTAACTCTAAAAGTACTTTAGACATATGGATCTCAAACAGTAAATGACTTTTTAGTAGTAGAATTTATTATATTAAGGTTTAAGCTATAAGTCTTAAACTAAAAATAATATTTCCCACCTCAATCTCAAACATGCACTAAAAGATTTGTAGTATTTAGTGTTAAATGACCATTGAAAATATGATTGTTTAAACAATAATTTAATTATATTTGATTATTAATTAACATATGATTGGTAGAACTGCAAAATATGAGAAAAATAAATTAGATAAAAATTAGATCAGTAATAATTTATTATTATTTTGGCTAATAGATGGATAATCCAATGTGGGAATAGGTTTTTAATGGAATAGTCCAAAGACAATACATATGATATTAGCCAGATTTTAGATTTGCCTTTGTCTATTCCAATGCTATTGCTCTAGAGGGGAATGCACACATCATGGATTTATTTACATGTCTTTTGTATGGTAAATACAAGTCTAATTTATGGTCACTTTGGCAGGCACCATTTTAATTGATTTGAAACACTGTTCTCTTACATATGAAGTTGATTTTTTGGTGCGTATGACTTTCAATGTGCATAGCTTTCAATGATTAATTTAGTCCTTATACAAAAAATGTTTAATTTACTCCTTTTGTTCTTGAGATTGCTATATGAGATGAGTTCTTTCATTTTCTTCCTTTCTTTTCATGGTATTTATTAAACTGAAATATTATTTCTTTATTTATTTAAATTTTTAAATATTTATCTTTTGTGGTCTTGTTATTTGCTTTATGTGTATTTGGGTCTACTATACAAGTGGCAAGTTTGATAGATTCCATCTTATGGACCCTTTGACAGAAGTGTTTTAGCGTTAAAAACATAAGTCTATTTTGTTCGAGGGAGTCTGGTTGTTGGTTTCATTGAATTTCTAGTTTACTTATTGTCCTAATTGAAGCCTCTGTGGATGAACCAAATTTTAGGTCACTGTATTGGCTGCATCAGTAAGATTTTTTTATGTAGAATGTATGAGCACTTTTTGCTCCTGTTTCTTGTTTTTAACCGTTAATTCTATCTTAACAACTTGGTGGTTCATCATGATATGTTGATAGTTTTGTTTTTCTTCATACAGGCTTTCCTACAGAAGTTGATTGTGCTGGAAAAGAAGCTTTCATTTCAGCAGGTTGCTGTTCGCTGTATTTGTACCTTGCTTGATGCAGTCCCACACTTCAATTTCCGGGGGAACTTGTTAGGTGTTGTTGTCAGAAACATAGGTTCCTCTGATAATGTTGTGAGGTTTGATACATTTACATCCTTTTGCTTTTTTTCTTATCAAGTTCTTTGCATTACGTGGGCTTGAGGTTTAAAGGGTAAAAGACGTATTCAGATGGTCTTTGGGATTCCTTGTCATATAAAAACTCTCTCAAATTCTCATTAGTAATGGTTTTAGTGCCGCTAAGGGATGTCATAAAACCAGTAGAAACACAAATTCCCCAATTGACTTTCATTCTAAAGTGAACACCTAGGGGTTGGCTTAAGTGGTAAGAGCCTTGGTCTTGGACCTTGGTGGTATGCATCCTCCAAATCTAAGTTTCGAACATCTGGGTCCAAATAATTACTAGGGGCCATGTTCCATTGGTGAAAAGCCTTTGATTACCTAATGCTTGTGAGGGGGATGCATTTCACAGATTCGGGGTTGCTTGACAATGGGTCTTGACTGGTAACTACTCTATATCCAGCATGGGTGGTTGTCCATCGATGAAGACGACAGTAAGCATGGTGTTGTTACAAGGCCTAATCTAAGTTACAATGGTGGAAGGAAATTTGAAACAAAAAAGGTTAGAGGCTGGATAATGATAAATCTGGTTGGCTACACAACTGCAAGTGTCATTACAAGGACTTTTGGAATTGTCATTGGGACTGGTGTGGGTTATGGTTGTATATGGAAAGCCTTCTATTATAGTCGAAATAGTAGTCAAGGGATGTGAAATTGTTGTTACAAACGAGCCCAAATGAGTGCCCTGATTTTTATTTTAATTTTAATTTTACTTATTTTTAGCCTTTAAATTTTCTAAATGTTATGTTATCATTTAAATTTCTATTTTTTTTTCTGAAGTTTTCTCCTGTTCCTTATCTTTTCAGTTGAATTTTAGAGTTTTAGCTAATTTTATTTTATTCTTTTAATATTATATTTTATATTATATATTTATTTTTAATTTATTTTTATGTCTTTTTAAATATTTTTCAGTTGATCTGAATGGCATGTTGACAGGTTATTCTTATTTTTAAAAAACTAATTATGCATTTTTTATAGTTGTTTTCATTTGATTGGCACAAACGTGGCAAGGCATACTGCATTCTATCATTGGATCAATTGAAGTTTGGTGAAGTGGCCACTTGAGTGTTTGGCCATTATCTTTGGGATCTTTGGGAACTTTTTTGTTTTTGTTACATCAATGATCAATTTGAAATAAGGCTAACCCCAGAGACCAGTGCAGTAGTTTTCCCAAAACTAAACTATATTTGATCAAAAAAACTATTCCTAGCTTGTGGGGATGGCAACATGTAGCTTAGTTCTCTTTGGACTCGATAGGTGCACGAGGGAAATTTTTGAGTGGGGTAAAAATGTGGTGGAAAAAACTGACAATGACGTGAATTCACAGTGCCATATTTGTCTAGAAATGTGGAAGATCACTTCACTTGGCCTTTGTAGGAGTCTATGGTCCTAACTATTGTCATGCTAGAAGACTTGTATGGAATGAGTTGGTGGAGCTGCCTTCTTGCATTGTGAGATATTCCAACATGACCTGATTTTCTCGTTAAAGGTTGGGAGTGATGGGATTATTGAACTTTATTGTTGAACAGTCTCATTCGTCTTTTTACATGATCTAATAACCAGGATATGCATTATTGGTCAAGATTTGGTAGATACAATAACTCCGGACCCAATTTATGGGAAAGGAAGCAATATTCCTTGAGTGGCATAAAGTGGACTATTGAGACTTTGTTTGAATCAATTTCCTAGTCTCCTTGGTTGTGGGCATTTTCAAAGGTGTGGAAGATACTTCAAGTATGAGACACTTTGGATGAAATTTGAGGGGATTGTATATAAGGTAAAAATCTGGACTTTGTATTGCTTTCAAGTTTCTCTAATGGCTGGTTTGGGTAGTGAGATGAGATGATAATTTTTTGAATAGTAGTAAGATAGTTTGTGAATAGTAGTGATATAAATTAAGTTGAGTATTTTTTGAGTTTTGGGAAAGGAAAGAGAAAAAGTTAAGTAAAAATATTATAAGAATATAGTTTTATAATATTACTTTTGTTTGTGGATTTGAAAAAGTTGGAATTGTTTTTATATTTTGTTTAAAAGTTTGAAAAAGTTGTAATAATTAATTTGAAAAAAATGGTAAAGATTAGTTTGAAAATTTTGTATTTGAATTATGTTTGAGAATAAGATGGGATGAAATGAAATGAGATCATATGAGAATTTTGTCTCATCTAACCCTAAACCTACCATAAGGATACATTTGCTTCACAAAATGGGATTCTTATTTTTGGAGGAATGAGAAATGCCTATCTTGATTATGGAGATTCGGTCTTTGGGTGTAGATGAGCCTATAGAACTCCACAAATGCGTTTAGCTCCCAATCCTGTGCCGCCCGGTGAAAGTTGATGTTCCAAAGTAGGTGTCCTCCATCTAAATCCATAGCTTCAACCACAATGATGTTTTTTGCCCATGCAACCTGAAAAAGAGAAGGAAACAAGTCAGATAGGGCTCTATTCCCACACCAGGCATCATTCCAAAATTTAATTTTAGATCCTACACCACAAAGGAGACTGGTGTGCTTTTGAAAAAGAACCCACCCACTTATAATGTTTTTCCACAACCCTACACCACTCGGCCTCCTAACTTCCTTGGAGCTCCACCCTCCCCAAGCTTCCACGAAGCTTCTAGTTCTTTATGGTACCTCCACAACTATTTACTAAACAATGCTCGATTAAACATCCTCAAGTTACGAATACCCAAGCCGCCTTCCGATAGAGGGAGGCACACCTTCTCCCATTTGACCAGATGAAACTTGAATTTCTCCCCCAAACTCTCCCTCCCCCCACCCCCCAAAAAAAATAAAAAATCTCGTTGAAGCTTTTCAAGGCGAGCTGCCACCCTAGCCGAAATCGGATATAGAGATAAAATGTAGGTAGGTAAATTAAAAAGAATGCTCTTGATAAAAAATCTCGTTGTAGTTCACTTTCAGCCCTAACATTGCTTCAAAACAAAGGAGCGCCCTTAGAGCTCGCATCTGGCCTAGCTCTGCCTCACAAAGGACAAGTGTGTCATCTGCAAATAAAAAATGTGAAATATTAGCAAAACCTCTGGTTGGTGTTCCAATAGGAAACCTGCTTACCATACCATTATCCACCAAGACCGTCATCTTCTTGCTAAGAGCTTTCATAACCAGGATGAAAAGCAAAGAGGATAAGGGATCACCTTGTCTTAAACCGCAAGAGTTAGGAAAAAAACCTTCTAGATACCCATTTATCAGGATCGAGAATCTAGGGGTGGAAATGCACCACTTTATCCAAGACCACCATCACCGTTCCCCAAAGCCACATCTGCCAAGAAGATACAAAACAAAGTTCCAATTGACGTGATCATAAGCCTTTTCCATATCTAGTTTGCATAGGATTCCTTTACTACCATTTTTTTTACTGTCAATGCATTCATTTGCTATAAGAACAGCATCAAGAATTTGTCTGCCTTTCACAAAAGCATTCTGAGGATCAGTGATGAGCTTCCCAACAACCTCACTGAGACGGTTAACCAGCACTTTTGAGATAATCTTATACACCCCACCAACCAGACTAATAGATTGAAAATCTTTAAAATCTATGGAGATGAGTGCCAGGAAGGTGGAGTTAAGACTTTTTTCTAATGATAGACTAAAGTACAACTCCTAGAATACTTTCATGAGATCTTCTTTGATTACTTCCCAACAGTCCTGAAAGAAACCTATCGAGAAACCATCTTTGACCATTTTCTGAATGATCTTGAAAACCTCATCTTCCTCAAACGCTCTCTCTAACCGAACCACATCACCTGGATCAATAAATCGAACGCGAGACCATCTAAGTTAGGTCTCCAATCCTCCTGCTCCGTTAGCAAGTTCTCATAGAAGTTGACAATGTGATTGCGAATAGCCCTAACTTCTTTGCTTTCCACACTATTAATTTTAAGCACCTCAATATTGTTATTCCTATGGTGCGAGTTGGCAACACTATAAAAAAACTTCATACAACGATCCTCTTCCTGTAGCCACAAAGCTCTAGATTTTTGCCGCCAAGAGATTTTTTCCAAGAGAATCACTCGTTCAAGATCTGCGGACAGCGAAGTCTTCTGCCTTTGCTCATCCTGAGTGAGAGGTCTTTCGTCTTGTAACCTATCGAGTTCCTGAATATCCCTCCATATCCCATTCTTGTTTTCCCCTAGGTTACCAAAGGATTGTGAATTCCATAGCTTCAAATCATTTTTTAAAGTTTTCAACTTGTTAGCGAATATGTAACTGGAAGAGCCATTGAACTGATAAGAGGACCACCACTATTTAACCCTTTCAACAAACCCATTCGACCTCGGCCACATATTTTCAAATTCGAAATATCGCTTCCCATTCTGAAGGCCACCACAGTCTAACAATAATGGCCAATGATTTGAAGATAAACGGGCTAGACGCTTCTGTAAAATGTCAGGAAAGTGATTTTCCAACTCTGAAGAGATAAGAAAACGATCAAACCTGGACCAGGTTTGATTATTAGATCATGTGGCAGGACCCCCAACTAGTGGTATATCCACCAAATTTAGCTCAGAGATGAATTTTGAGAATTCCAAACTAGCAGGCGGCACTCTTCTATTACCAAATATTTCACTAGCGAAGTGAACAATGTTGAAGTCACCTCCTATGCACCACGGGATATTCCACACGCTATGCAACCCTGCTAATTCTTTCCACAAGAATCCGTTGATCAGCATCAACATTAGGCCCGTTCACACCCGCAAAAGTCCACATAAAATTATCAGTGACACATTTGAATAAACAAGCCACTGTGTACCTACCAATGTGCTCATCCACTTTTTCCACTACTCTCCTGTTCCAAAGAATAATAATTCCTCCTGACGCCCCAGAGGAAGGCATGTATGTCTAGTCCACATGAACACCCATCCACAAACTTCTTACCAAACTCCTATAAAAAACTTGTAACTTAGTTTCCTGAAGACACACAATGTCTGCCTTCCAATCTCAAAGTAAATTCTGTATCCAAAGACGCTTGTTCATTTCATTAAGGCCCTGAACACTCCACGACACAATTTTTGGGTTCATTGAGAAAAGGCCAGCCCCTTTCCTTTCACCCTTCCTTTGCTGGAAGGATACTCCGAATTCAAAGACCATGTCAACCGATTAAGCTCCCTAGTTTGCCTGGGATTATCCCTTTGATTTTTGTTGTACCCTGATTCCATGGTGGTTAATAAAGCCATAAACTGTTCTTCGTACCCAGCACACCTAATCCCAACAAATTGATGAATTTCTTTGGCCATATGCAAAACCCACTCAGATTGATTTGGAAAAAAATAATAAAGGGGGTCTGGGTTATGAAGTTCTTCATCTACCGAGATATCCGTTAACATCTGCAAAGAATTTGGAAAATCCTCTTCTTGGTGCATGAAGTCAACTGAGTCTGAATGCTGAGAAGACTCCTCGTACATCACGTGACAGATTGCCTTGGAGGGTTCACGGAGTGGGTGTCACCACCACCTCCCGCCGATGACCTAGGTTGAGTCTCCCCTAGAAGCGCAGTGCCAACTACTGATACCAAAGACCCAAAATCACCGAATGCAACTAGTGCATTTTTCAGCCCTATCATCGGAGGGTACCACTGTGTTCGTTGACATTGTCTGTGCCACTATCAACGTCTCCACCCAGGGCGGTTGCGTATCCGGCACAAAGTCGATACCTTGGAGGAAATTGGCAAACGACATATCGGGAATACCTGATTGGGAGGACTGGGCTTGGATCGGGGTGGATCCGAGTCTAGGCGTGTTGGAAGAGGGCAAAATGACTACAGAATTCTGGGCTTCTTTTGGGCTTGAGGGCCTAGCCCTTCCCTTGGCTGGAAACGAGGAAACCTTGGGGATGGAAAGGCAACGTCCGGTTGGTGGAACTAGGCTTGGGTCTTCGGCAAAACAGGCCCAGACGAGCCAACCCGACGTCGAGACCTCCTAACTTTCCCCTTAGCCTTTTTGTGGGCTTCAGCCTATCTTTGGCTCACTCTGGTCAGCCCGTTACTCCCCTGCACATTACCTTAAATACCCCCCAGCTCATCTCCTTTCTTAAACGGCCCAACTAATTGTACAATGATGTCCATCTTCCTCTACATATTCGGCAACTGCTCCTGAATGTCCATCAACAACCTGTGCGTTTCCCATGCCTCCAGCCCTAACAACGGCAATGCTCGAGAAGTCCTTCTGTGTCGGCTTTTTTCTCACGCTGGGGACCTCCAACGGTCGTCTTAGCAGCTTCAACCTCTCCCTGTTGTGTCACTGCCGGCGACGTGAGGACTTCTTTAAAGGAGCACGAGGGCTCCCCCTTCTCCCACCTCCCACCTTTCGATTTGGGTTTACCAGCAACCTCACCTTTTGAGTTGCACCAAAACTCCATAACCTCCTTAAATCTATGCCATCCCCATCCTTCTTCCCTCTTAGGAAAACAGAGAACAGGCCTCCGTCCCCCTTGATTGTATTCATTGAGCTCCGAATATCGGCCTCTTCGATTTTCACATCATTGAGCCATGAGACTTCTGAAACCATCTCTAGTGGCTGAATATACTTTTTTCTTCCCGCCGCTTGAACACTCTGCGAGCACCTTCACCAACCACAGCACAAAAGCAGTTCCTAGCACAATGCTTCTTTTGGATTTCCAGTTTTTTTCGGTGATATTGCACAAACCCCCTTCTTGTGAAAGGGTGAACCTTTTGGATTCGATTACCACCTCCAAGAAATGGCCTATAAGGGCCAATAGACTAAAACCAGAAAACAATGGTACTCGAAAGACAAAGATACTAAGAAAAACAATCCGAAGGAATTTCAGAGTTCACATGTGTACGAAGAGAAATAGAGAGAGAGAGCCCAGAACATTGAGGATTGTTGTAGATAGAGATAAGGTGCTGTGTGGCTTTGTGAGGGTGATAGATGTACAAAGCTTTTATACTAGGTGGCCATTTTGTACCAATGAAGCAACTCTGTCATGCAATTGAAGAGAACTATCCAACCACTAACTGATCAGTGACATAGTTTATTTTTAAATGAGATTGTATAATAAATAGTTTAGCTAGAGATTTGAGTTGGATGACTTGTCTTTCATGGTACTGGGAGTGAGGTAAATTGGTTGGATAGGCCATTTAAGGAGTACAAGGTTATGGAGGGTGTAAAAGATATGAATGGAGACAATGCCCTAGGACCCCAGTGGCTGTTCCATGGCACTTACCCATGTTTATTTGAATGCAGTGAAGGAAGCTTGATGAGGTTATTCCATTATTTTCATGCGAAGGGAATATTTTCAAAAAACCTTAGGCCTGATTGGATTTAGAGATGAGATGAGATGAGTTCTAAAAGTTGAATTAAATATTATTGGAATATTATTTTTTAATATTATTATTGTTTTGGGATTTGAAAAAATTGAATTGAGATTTAAAAAAATTGAATTGTTTATTATTTTTGTGTGAGGATTTAGGAAAGTTGTAATGATGAGATTAAGATAAGTTGAAATGAGTTGAGTTCATCTTCGAATCCAAACGGGGCCTTAATGAAATATTTGTAGCCCTTATTGTGATGAATGCAAGTTTTTTTTTTACATCAAAGACTCTAGCCCTTAATGATTTTTTTTAATTGGCACCGGGTGTCTAGAAACAGTGTTCCAATTAATCCAGGGGGTGCACATGCCCTCTATAAGGACTTTTCAGCCAGTGCACTTTGGGTGATTGAAGGGGAAAATCTCCCAATCTGATGACCCCTAGAGATTGTTTGCACTTAAGGGGATTTGAACTTTAGACCTGAGGGGAGCATACCCCCAAGCTCAAGGCCTTTACAACTTGAGCCAGCCACTAAGGGTTAAATTTTATTATTAATGATTGCTTAGACAGTAGAATAAGATTGGGGGAGCTGGATGTTCTTTGCCAATTGGACTAATACAATATGTATGGTCATCTTGTTTGGGAGTTTTTGTAGTATATGTTGTAGAGATGTGCGTTTGGGAGAAGTCCACTTGGATGGTTGTGTTGGGGGGATCATTTCTCGTTCTTGTTGTTTGTTATCGTTATGGAGGAGCGCCTTAGTAGTTGCTATCACCTGGCGATGTGGATGATGTAGACAACCTAGCCTTAGCTTAGGATGCTGGGTATTCTTGAGAAGCTAGAACGTGAAGATAGTTTGGGTGTCATAGATTGATTACATTCTATTGAGCTCTATTGGGAAGTGGATTTGGCACTATGACAATGGATGAGATAGCCTATGGAGATCGATGGTAGACATGAAGAGGTTTTTGGGACCTATTCAACATTTTTAAGGTTTTGGAGGGGCATCGGTGGCTGATTATTTACAGCTTTCAAATGAGTCCTCAATGGGAAGTGGATTTTATCAAAGAGACATGCTGAACAGACACTAAGCATTCTCCAATTACTATTAATTAAATGGAACTTCTAGGAATTAAAAAAAAAAAAAAAAAAAAGATCTGAGCAGTGCAGGATTGGGAGGTATCCATACCTCATTTCATGTATGATTTAACTCATTGATTAAGAGAAGGTGGTGAAGACAAGATACATTGAGTCATACATGTGTTAGTCCCCACAACAGTTTTACTTTTTCTTGGAAAGACCATTTGGCCCTTGTGAGTGGCTTTCTTTGTTTGGATATTCCTTAATT
This sequence comes from Platycarya strobilacea, assembly GCA_036898215.1. Classification (NCBI taxonomy): domain Eukaryota; kingdom Viridiplantae; phylum Streptophyta; class Magnoliopsida; order Fagales; family Juglandaceae; genus Platycarya; species Platycarya strobilacea. The sequence continues at coordinate 32,953,839 of CM072549.1, read as the reverse complement.
TGGATAATTTAAGGAAGAGACGTTATATTGTCTAATTAGTAGAACTTATCATGCTATAAGAAGTATTACTTTGTCAAACTTTCTGTTTGAAGTTTCTGGCATATCAAAATGTCTACTACTTGACAGGAAACTCTGCTGTGCTACAATTACTTCACTTCTTACCAATGAGGGAAAACACGGTGGTGAAGCTACTGTGGAGGCTGTTCGGTTGATTGCAGATCATGTGAAAGCTCATAATTGCCAGCTGCACCCTGATTCCATTGAGGTAGAATCTTTTGTTTTGTCTCAGTATTCTTTTTAAAATGTTGTTTTCCATTAACTGATGCTTGTGTGCTTCATTTAATCTGTGATTTCATGGATACAACTTGGTTTTCATTATTTAGTAGGAGACACAAAGTCCAGTGTATGGTGAATTTAGGAAACTATTGATTGAACATTATGGCTTTGTTGGTGGGATGGTAATGATTTTTTCAGACAATATATCTGCAAATGTGTTTTCTAGTTGTACAGTTGGAAGCTGTAAAAAATGGATTTAAGATTTAACTGTTCATACTTTATTGGGTTATAGTGGTAAATCTTTCAAAGACTATTGAAATTTACTTTTCAAGAAAAAGACTGTTGGAATGAATAGCCTCATTGAGATTTATCTGCTCTTTTCTATTTATTCTATTATTAATTATCCTTCTTGTGTTCTTTATTTATCTAGTTTATTTACAGCTGAGTCAAGATTAAGATACATAAGCGGGTAAATTGATGTTAGATTCTGTTCAGCATTTTCTATTGAGAATATTTGTGACATATTAATTGATGGGACCAACTTTCCTTCTTGTTATTAGCCGAATATGCTTGAATTACCGTGTAAATATAGAACCAAGGTGTGCACTAAAAAAATATTTTTTGGATTACTTTCTAGTCAATGATTTATGATTCTTTTACTGTTTCTTAGGTTTTCTTGTCTTTGTCATTTGATGACAATCTTGGGAGGCACGAGAAAAAAAATGAGAATAACAGAGTCAAATACAAGAAATTTAGAAAAAGAAAACATGTAGAGGAGCCAAGCCAATTGCCAGACACTGACAAAAAGAGAAGTAGGAAAGAACAGATGACAAAGATGAGAGAGGAGGTATTCCTTCATCATTAAGAAACATGTTTTATTGATTTCTTTTGTTTCTAATTCAATAGTTCATAATGATGCTTTATGCAGGTTGCTGCTGATTATAAGGCTGCTTCTTTTACGCCAGATGTTATGGAGCAGAGAAGGATGCAATCAGAGACACTTTCTGCTGTATTTGAGACATACTTCCGCATTTTGAAGCATTCTGTTCAGCCAAAAGCTTCCAGGTGTGTTATCTTGTTATTACTGTAGGGGATGGGGCATAATATGAATTTAATAACCCCTTCTTTCCTGTCACTAAGAGGTTAGTTCATTAATATTCCTAAGTTGGAGCAAGTGAGGACATCTCCTTCTCCACTTTTGATTTGGATCATATTTGCCTATGTGGATTAGCCATGTCTCTGATGTTTAGATCAAAACTCTAGAATGTGATTTGAGGAAAATATGACTCTGCCACATGCTTGTGTGATGAGGCAACTAACCCTCTGCCCTGTTGTTATTATTGGGAAAGACATTAAGCTTGCTGTCATGAAGATCATTCCCTCTCGTCTTTTGTGGTGCTTGTGGGTTGAATGAAACGGAAGATGTTTTGATAATCGTGAACATTCCTTAGAGGAATTAAGGGTTTTCTTCTTCTATACTTTCAGATTTTGGGTTATTAATCTTGTAAGAGATGGGAATGATTGTTTAGACTTGTTCTAATTCTCCAAATTTTGGGTTACTAGGTCTGATGCCTCTAACTCATCTTTTTTTTCAAAGAGATTGTGCTTGAAAATTTCTCTCTATATTCCCTCTGTATATGGTGCTCTCCCACCCCCCTATTGTTTCCCATCCTCATTGAATGATGAATCTAATTAACTATGTTGTTTAATTTATTTCCCCGTGCAAAAGTATTGGTAAAAGTTGGAGGATTTTTCTCTCTGTACACATGCGTTTTTCTCTCCTTTTTTTGAACTGTTTTTCATCTTTGTTCTCTTTGATCATTGATCATCTGTTTTTGGCTTTAGTCACGGTGACCCTTATGGGTCACCCTTCCAAAGTTATCATAGAAACGAAACATTTTATTCTTTCAAAAGATGGGAGTCTTTTGCGAATTATGGAACATGGGTGGAAAGCATAACAATCAATGGGTATGGGTCCTTTGACTGTAAAATGGATTGGCAATGTGATTGAGGAGTGCTTGAGAGAACGAAAAAATAAAGAGGTTTATACAGCCACCAGAGAAGGATACAGGTGCTTTATTGCTCAACGTTGTACAAATCATGGAGGGCGTTTTATCGAGATATTTGAATACAACCAAGGTGGCCGAAAGAAAGTTCTTTGCATTCCTAAAGGGATGGAGCAAGGTGAAAGAAAACAGCTATTGGGTAGCGGAGGAGAAACAAAAAATATCAGCATCCATCAAAAACCAGTGGTGCGTTCCTTCAGAGATGTGCTTGTTGGGGAGGAAGGAAATGAAGTGAATTGGTACCAGGAAGAACAACCAAAGCTGGCTGCACCAAGCCACTCAAACCAGGCGGCGAGTTAGGCGGCGTCTGCGGAAATCAGGGAGCTTCGCAGGTTACTGTTGGAGGTTTAGGGTCAAGTCCGGTACCTGCAGAAGGGGATGACAACAATGGTCAGAGCGGTCTGTCCATTTAAGGAAAGGGGTGATCCGGCTAATTACAAGGGAAGGGGAAGGAAATAGCAAAGGGGTTGAGACATAAGGCTAATGTGATAGGGTTTGAGTCCAGGCCCACCTTTTAGGTAAAATCAATCCTGAAGAGGCCGGACTCGCAGTGTATGACCAATGAAGCTGGGCCATCCAAGCCAAGGGTCCAATTCGGTGTGAAGGAGCCTACTCCCAGGCAAGGCTCTAATTCGCTAGCTGGCCGAACCAAACCTGGGCCCAATCCACAAAAAACATCAGAGACGAGTAAGGGTCCGGTGCAAGGATCCGACCCGAATAATCTCAGGGTTAGGTCGGGCTGTGAAGAGACCCTGCTCTTGCCCGGTATTGCTTCGGCAGGTCTCGGAATAACGTCGGAACCTATGTCGACGATCGGAATACTGGTGGGCGAGACACAGAAAGGGCTGAAGGTGGATATGAATACCTCAGTTGAGACGATGTCGGTACCGTGCACCCAGAAGCCCATTTTTGAGCTTGGAGCTCAGATTGATCAGTCGACATCTGCGCAAATAGTGATGACGGGAGGAGGAGAGTTAACGATGCATGTGAATGCCTCTGGAAACTATGACGATGACGTTTCGGAGGAAGGGACAGCTGAAGATTATGATCCTTTAGAAGACTTCGATGATCTTATGCAATCTGTGGAAGATGAACTTCTCCTTTCAAAGGAGCAACTAGGCCTAGAAGAGATCTCTTTGGGAGAGGGTTTCTATGGGAACCCTTCACCTCTGAATTTTTTCCTCCCTAATTTATACTTAGATTGGATCGTAAATAAGGCTAGAGAGATGCAACATTTAGTGGGGATCGAGTGTGAAGGTTATAATGAACAATTCAAAGCACTACTAACAGCTATAGCGATGGGACATCAACAAAAGAAAAAAAGGGCTTCCAAGAAATCAAGGGAATTGAATCGACTAACCTGATCCATGAATTCAGATGGCAGTCCTTGCAGAGACCGGATCAAGGGGAAGGGGCAGGTCCTACATCAATGAAACCAAGGATTATATCTTGGAATGTTCGTGGACTTAATGAAGAAAATAAACGTCTACGGATCAGGCATCTGTTACGAGAATGGAAAGCAGATATAGTGTCTTTAGGAGACTAAATTGAAGAAGGTTAACAGAAAGATTATGCGCAGTTTGTGGAGTGGAAGCCACATGGATTGGGTATACTTGCCTTCGTTAGGGGCTTCAGGGGGCATTGTGGTGATATGGGATAAGAGGGTGGTGGCGAAAACGGATGAGTATATTGGGAGGTATCTCGTAGCTGTTTTTTTTAAGAATGTGACTGACAACTTCTTGTGAGCTTTTGTAGGTATCTATGGACCAAATGCAGATAGTGAGAGAAGATTACTGTGGGAAGAAATCTCAGGGGTTTATAGCTGGTGGGAGATCCCATGGTGCATAAGGGGGATTTCAACGTGGTTAGATTTCCAAGTGAAATATCTGGAAGTAGAAGAGTGAGGCCAGCAAGCTTGGAATTCTCGAAATGTATTTTTGAATTAAACCTGTTAGACCTACCTCTTGCCGGGGGACCAGCCACATGGTCAAATAATCAGACATGGTCTTGTTTGGGTCGCTTCTTAATATCCTCTGAGTTTGAAAGTCACTATCCTGACGTCTGGTAAAAACGTCTGGACCATCTTTCTTCAGATCATTGGCCTATTCTACTCGACTGTGGTGGCCTCCATAGTGGACAGAGGTACTTTAAGTTCGAAAATATGGCTTAAAGTTGAAGGCTTCAAAGATAGAGTTAATCAGTGGTGGAATTCTAATCATTTCAATGGTACCCCAAGCTTCATCTTCACTAATAATTTGAGGGTGTTAAAGAGAGACTTGAAGCAGTGGAACATACAGTCTTTTGGTAATGTCAGCGAGAATATAAACCTTAAAAGGATGGAACTCCAGGAGCTCAAGAGGCAGCAAGAGGGTTGAAATTTATCTGAAGAGGAACAAAGGAAGAAGATCAATTTAACAGAGGAGTTGGAAAGGACGATACTTTTAGAGGAAGTATCTTGGCGTCAAAAATTGAGAGCACTTTGGCTTAGGGAAGGAGACCGTAATACAAAATTTTTCCATCGAATCGGAAACTTCCACAGAAGAAATAATAACATTGAGGTGTTGAATATCGACGGGATTGAGTGTAGAGAGTTCGGTACTATCCAAAACCATGTGGTCGATTTCTTCGAAAGCTTCTTACCGAGGAGGAATGGAGACCTATTGTTGATGGACTTGCTTTTGATTTTATTGGACCTAGCGATGTAACTCATTTGGAGAGCAATTGTGAATTGGAAGAGGTGCATAAAGTGATGAAGAAAATGGTAGAAGATAAGGCTCCGGGACCCGACGGTTGTCCTTTGGATTTCTTCCAAAATTGTTGGGACATCATAAAAGAAGATTTAATGAAAGTGCTCCAAGAGTTTCATAGAGAAGGGAAATTTGTTAGAAGTCTTAACACAACTTTTTTGGCGCTTATACCCAAAAGAGCGGGGGCTATTGAAATCTTGGACTTTCGGCCTATCAGTTTGATCAATAGTGATAGTGTCTTGGCGAATCGGCTAAGCGAGGTAATAGGGAAGATAGTCACTAAGCCACAAAACTCTTTCGTTAAAGGTAGGTAGATCTTTGATGCGGTTCTCATTGCTAATGAATGCCTGGATAGTAGATTGAGATAAGGGAACACTGGTATCACGTGCAAGTTAGATATGGAGAAAGCTTACGATCATGGAAATTGGGATTTCGTCTTGTACTTACTTGGTAGATGCGGCTTTGGAGAAAAATGGAAGACATGGTTCAGATGGTGCATTACGACTGTAAGGTTTTCTATTTCGATTAACGACAGCCCAGAAGGATTCTTTTAGAGCTCACGCGGTTTAAGACAAGGCGATCCTTTATCTCCTCTACTCTTTGTCCTAGTGATGGAGGCACTCAGCAGGATGACGTCGGCTTTGGTTAATAATGGAATGGTAAGCGGTATTACAATCGGTTCTCCGACTAGGGGTTTAACTAATATATCTCATTTGTTGTTTGCAGATTATATACTCATCATGTGTGAGGCTGATCAAGATCAAGTGAGAGCGGTGAGGGCCTTGATGCTTTGCTTTGAAGCTGTTTCTGGGCTGAAGGTGAACTATGAGAAATCTGAAATGGTACCGATTGGAAATGTTCCCAACATGCGAAGATTAGCTGATTTGATGGGCTGCAAGATAGCTTGCCTTCCCATTGAAGTACTTGGGGTCCCATTGGGGATCCCAGCGAGGATAAACTCAATTTGGGATATAGTGGTTGAGAGAACAGAAAGAAAATTGGTAGGGTGGAAGATAATGTATTTGTCAAAAGGCAGGTGGACCACTTTGATTAAGAGCACTCTCTCTAATCTACCTACGTATTTTTTATCACTTTTCCCTATTTCGGCGGGGGTGGTAGCCAGAATTGAGAAATTGCAACGAGACTTTTTATGGGTGATCGATCACAAATATGGTGGTTTAAGTGGTGGGTGGTGTACCAGAGAGATAAGAGGACCTTATGGAGTGGGGCTTTGGAAACACATTAGGAAAGGATGGATGACTTTCTATAGCTATTCAAGGTTTCAAGTGGGCACAGGTTCTAGGATCAGATTCTGGAAGGACTTATGGTGCGGCTTAAGTACATTACAAGACTCTTTTCCGACACTTTTCCCGATTGCGAGTGCTAAAGAGGCAACGGTGGAGGAGGTTATGGGTTTTATAGATGACAGGGTAATATGGAATATAAACTTTAACTGAGCAGGTCAAGACTGGGAGTTAAGCTCTTTTGAAGGTTTCTTCAGCCTTCTGAATTCTGTTCGTCTAAATGATCAACTTGAAAACGTTTTATGGTGGACACCGTCAAGGAAAGGGTTTTTTACAGTACGCTCTTTCTACAAAGTCCTTACACAAAAACAAAACAAACAGTTCCCATGGAGACGGAGTTGGAGACATAAGGCCCCCCCAAAGCTTCTTTTTTCGTGTGGACAGCCTCCTTAGGCAAAATTTTCACCATAGATAATCTACGGAAAATGAGGGTTATTATTGTACAGTGGTGTTGCATGTGTAGAAGTGGTGGTGAGTCGGTGAATCATTTGCTTCTACACTGCGACACAGCCAGTGGACTTTGGGACGAGGTATTTAACAGATTGGATTTAGCATGGGTTATGCCAGAGTCAGTGGTGGCAACTATGGCATCTTGGACCTCTATCCATGGCCCTCAACAGATTAAAGCAGTTTGGAAGATGATCCCCATTTGCATTATGTGGTGCCTTTGGCAGGAGCGCAATGATCGGACTTTTGAGTACAAGGAGAGATCAGGGGAAGAGCTCAAATTTTTCTGTTTTAAAACTCTATGTACATAGCCATTACCGTGGACTTTAATGGTGTGGACCTACATGATTTTCTTTTGTCTAATGCGCCTACTTAGCTATGGCCTCCGTTCTTGTAATTGGGCATTTTGCCAATTCTTTGATTAAGAAAACTTGCTTACTTATCAAAAAAAAAAAAAAAATCTCCAGCCTTAGCTTGTAGCTTGTAACTAGGTGCCTCTCAATTATATACTCCCTGTATAGTTGGGCTATACCTATTTACTCGGAATAAAATTTTTCAAAAATTCTTGCATGTAGAATCTCAGAAATAGTCTATTTGTGTTGGCTGTCGTTTACCTATTTTATAAATATAATTGAGCACCATTGCCCATGAGGTGCTTGGAGATGCTCTTGATTTTTCTCACTTGCATTCCTGTTGCCACTTTCAGCAAAGTTAGGCTTGGAATTATGTTGAATCGGCTGAATCACATGATATTTATGGTTATGAATCTTATGATCATGACTATGGTTGGTGAAGTTGAACTTGTATAGAACCCAGTGGAAAGAATTCATTGGTTTTTTTTTTCTTTTTTGCGCATGGTTAGGGAATTAGCACCTTTCGAAGTTGAACGTGGTTCATACTTATCAATAGTTGCTTCTGGATTGTGAAGCAAACGAGCAACATGCCCATGGGTTTCAACACACCTTTGTGACAAAAAAGCCTGTTCATTTTAAATGTGAATAGACATGTCAAGGTGCAGCCTAGTGGTCCTTGAGATGAGCCGTAGATCCAGACATCCTGGGTTTGATTCTACAAGTTTTTTTGGATTACCTAATATATAGTTCTGTTGGGAGGGGTCATATAGCTCAGCATATGGCCTTACTTTGGGGAGATTTCATCATTAAAAAAATAAATGTGTTTGAGAGCACCTAGATTTTGAAGTATTGGAGTCAGCAACCCTGGTTTCAATAGATTCATCCAGTTTAATTTGACAGATAATTTGGAAAAAATGTCCAGAAGAATGCTCGACTCCATTCAACTTGGAAATGCATTGTATTGAGTCCTCGTTTGTAGTTGATTAATCCAAGCCATAAGCTTGTCAGTTTTTTTCTTGTTATTTTTTTTTATAAGTAAGAAGTAACTTTATTGATATGAATATAAAAAGGCATAGCCCAAGTATACGAGAAGTATACAAACGAAAATGCCTAAATACATTCTAGGTGTTCTAAATCAAGGAAAGGGAGTCATGGTGGTATGCTTCCTCCAAGTCTAAGGTTTGAATCCTTTTGGGTGCAAACAATTCTTAGGGGCCATTGGACTGGAGGAAACTTTTTCCATGAATTATCCGATGTGCACTTGCTGGAAACTTCTTACCAAGGATCTGTACAACCCTGAGATTAGTCAAGACTTTGGTCTTGGACACCTGGTGCCAATAAAAAAAAAAACATATAGATTTTCTTAGTTCTTTTTCATTTTACATGCACTAGAATAGCTTAATATTTTCTCTTATTTCTATTTTGCAGCAACGAAGAGGTTGTCAGTCCAGTTTCTGGTGCATCTGGGTCCCACCCGCTGCTTGCACCATGCTTGAAAGGATTAGGAAAATTCTCACATCTAATTGACCTAGATTTCATGGCTGATCTTATGAATTATCTAAAACGACTGGCTTCTGGCGGGAGTAATTCTGGTGATTCGTCTCAGAAAAACTCAAATGGCTTTACTGTATCTGAGCGTCTCCAGTGCTGCATTGTTGCCTTTAAAGTGATGAGGAGCAATCTTGATGCCTTGAATGTCGATTTAAATGACTTTTTTGTTCAGCTTTACAATCTTATACTTGAGTACAGGCCTGGAAGGTTAGTAGCTATTTTGCTGACTCCAAATGTTGCTCTGGATGCGTAGTGCTCTTCTGCTCGCTTTTTGGAAAGTTTTAATGTTAAAAACTTGTTTGGTTTGCTGATAGAGCTTTTTGATACAACCCCTACTCAAGTTTTTCACAGTTTCTTTGGTTGCGTACCCATAAATTTTCTTGATTACAAATGACTTCGCTTCAAAATTTTTAGAGGCGTTTTTACAACTGACTGCATTGCTGATGAAAGAAATAACACGCATATAAGACACTTTTACATTGATGTTTGGTACTATATTATTGAAATTTGGAATTTGGTCTTGTCTTTATACTTATCTACCGGAAACTGTAAGGTGATTGGCAATGTCGTCCCTGTGTGGCCCCATATTTATGCCTTTACGCTTGGTAGATGCCTGTAGAAATGAATGCTTTGTCCCCCTTTCTGTTTCTCTTTTGCAGATTTCTTGTTTATTTCCTTCGTCATCACCAGCTTCATTTTATTTTCAGTCTTTAGTTTTATGTTTTGGGTTGGGGACTGACTGGGTATGCTCTTTCTCATCCCTCGAATCCAATTCCCATCTCTCTCTCTCTCTATCTCTCTCTTCAAGTGGTTGACTGCTCTGTAGTAATAAGATTTTCCATTTCATTTGTAATTGTTTTTGTTTGTGGATCAGAGATCAGGGTGGCGTTTTAGCTGAAGCTCTGAAGATGATGTTGTGTGAAGATAGACAGCATGATATGCAAAAGGCTGCTGCATTTGTAAAGCGTTTGGCCACATTTTCATTATGCTTTCGATCTGCAGAGTCCATGGCTGGTATTAGTTATGGCTGGAAATGATTTACTTGCTGTTATAAGAGTCTGTTAGCAAATACCTCGTGTTAGTCTGTGTTGAGTTTATGTTTCTGCTCTGGAACTTTGCAGCATTGGTCACATTAAAGCATCTTCTTCAGAAGAATGTCAAATGCCGGAATCTTTTGGAAAATGATGCTGGAGGAGGCTCGGTTTCCGGTAGCATTGCGGTAAGGTCTTGGCTTCTCTTGAGAAACGGTAAAAAAATGACATTGATGTACTTGTTAGTTTAAAACCTCTGGCTATATATTGATGTTCTAATATGATGATAACGCATGAGATTAAACACTTTCTTTTTTATTCATCTGCTAGATATACTTTTCTATTGACATATATGGGGGGTTTGTTTCTTAAAACTCCTGTTTTCTGACAATGATTGGAGTTATACAGATTTTGAGAAATCAATGGAAGAGCATAAAATCTTATTTCTTAAAACCCCCTTTCTTCCCCCTTTTGATTTTCAGGTGTATTTCTTGTATGCATTCCTCTATTGGATATATATGTGTCAATTTCTGTTTGGACGTAGTACTTTATCAGAATGCCTTGTAAGATGGAGATGAATATCTTTTTGCGTGTTTCAATGCCATGTAACAAGTAAAATATTTGTGCTTGAAATGAACAAAATGGCTAAAAATATGGTAAAAGCAATATGAAATAAAAGCTGTGGAGATCTCATTTTTGTCTGCATAAAAGTTGCTTTGAGTTGGATTATAATGTTACTTTTATGTCCCCTACGGTGGGCTTGTGGCATTATTCAAGACTCTTGCATTGATAGCCTACTTGAAACTGTGATTGTGTGCGCAGAAATATCAGCCATATGCTTCAGACCCCAATTTAAGCGGGGCTCTCGCTTCGGTCCTTTGGGAGCTCAACCTTTTGTCTAAGCATTATCACCCAGCTGTCTCGGCAATGGCTTCAAGCGTTTCAAGCATAAGCACTGGACATAACCACGTTTATCTCTCTATCATTTCTCCTCAACAAGCATTTTTGGATCTGTCACTTGATCGAGAGTCGTTCAACCTACAAAGCGACAGCCTGAAACTGAATAACAAGCGGAAGAGAGGTAGTGGGTCTTCCAAATCAGCTTGTGTTACGCCACTTACCGATACAGTTCTGGTCAGTGATGATGAGGTAAGAAAGAAACTTTCTACGCATTTCATGCTTCTTCGTGACATCAAGGAGAATGAAAGATTGAGGGGTGACTTAGATCGTACAACATACTGCCTAAAGCTCTATGAAGAACACAAGAAGCAGCGAAAGAAAAATGGAAGGACAAAAACCCATGAAAAGTGAGAAAACTTATTGGCCATTTTTTTTGGGCCTCAAGAAAATTTTGGATGGCTGTATAATATGTTATTACTGTTATAAAACTAAAGAAAAATAGCAAAAGACTGAAATATTGTAAAAGATAATAAAGAAAATTGAGAGATTGTAAAATACTTTATTCTTCAAGAGTTTAATATTATTCACTTCTCTTATTTTTTTTTTATTTCTTACAAATGATCTTTAATACCTCTTTTATAGGCAATTTATATGGTGGTTTGTTGTGCTAATCAATTCATATGCTCAACAACTAAGTGACAAGTACAACAAATTTTCACATGCATAACAATTAATTCACATTTTTGAATGGTTAAATTTACAATAAACTATGTATAGTAGTTGATAGTCATCTATCTATTATACAATACTCTCTTGGATGCTTATCTATAAATAATCTGTCTTGTTAAAATTTTGCTAAGAAAAAATTTAATAGGAAGAAAAATCAATGGTGAAGGAAAAATAGTACAGTATTTTTATGTACGTTCAAATGCTTTAAGATTGTCTAATTCAAACCATGCAAAGGAAAATTCAGTAGGACAAAATCTCAGTGAAGGAAAAAGAGTACAACCAGCACAAATTTTCAGGATATTTATTTATCCTAAAAAGTGTATGAGTCTTCGCAATTTAATGTTCTGTACAATTTTCTTAAATGTTACAATTTGTAATGCATTTGTGAATAAATCTATCAGATTTTTACTTGATCGTATTTATAATATTTCTTCATTTGATTTGAGTGATGCAAGCAGTATTATCTTCGTATAAAATTGTTGGGCTATCATTGATGACGAGAATATCACATTTTTCTTGAACATGTAGAATTACTAATCTCAGTCAAATATACTCTAAACTTGTCTCATGAATTATAATGATCTTTGAGTGATTTGAAGATGTAGAAAATAATGTCTGGTTGATAGACTTAGTAGAAATTTGAGACCTGCAGTAATACTTAAATTCCCATTGATAATATGCGTTAATATTTCAAATAATAGGTAAACATGATTTCAGTATATATAACAGGGTTAAGAATTCAAATATAATTTTCATCTAAATAATGTATTAGAGGGAACATGATAATATTCTCATCTAAAAATTTTTCCTCTTCATTCGACGTTATTAGGGAGAATTTGTTTATGTACGGTGGAAAGAGCATTAGAAACCATCCATGTATGATAAAAGTTATAAAAGCTTGAGGTCTAATTTTATCGGTTCGGCGGAAATTCAAATCTGTATGATATTGTTGACATATGAGATCTTGAAGAGATCTGAAGGTTTCGAGTTGCTATTTAAATATAACCATTTTACTATTGGTTTACTCCAGTAAAAAAAAAATCTCACATTCTTTATAGATATAGTTGTTGTTCATCCAGAACGATATTATGTCTGATAGAAATTATTTTGTTAATGTTTTAGATTTGAGTCATGAACCTTTTATATCTCAACCACTCATATTTTCTCCTGAAACTGTAATCATCATGATAGGAGCAGAGATATATCTTTTTAATAAAACTGATCCTGAAATTGTTGCAGCATCAAGAAACCTCAATACTCAATATGCTGTCTCTCTTACAACTACGTCTCAGAGACTACTGGCGAGAATGAGTGAGGTTGATCATCTTAAAAATCAAATATCTGAGTTGCATCAAACGCTTGCAACTAAAAATAGAAAAATAAAAATTTAAGAAAAAAAAATAAGGAGCTGAAGAAATTTGTATGTTGGTATTCTCGTGATTTGAAAATACGAATAGAAGAGTTAGAACGAGAGAGAGCTCAAATACAAAATCAACAACAGCAGCTAATGGCAGAGATTCAGCGTTTACAAAAAAATAGGGATAGCTGCAATTAATCTCGCTGGTTTTTAAAATTATGCATTTAATATATCTTGTAATCTTGACTAAGTGAGATTTGAAAAGATGATGGTTTGTCTTATTTTTATTTTCATCTTTATAAGAACTATTTTTAGTTTTATTTAGTTCGTATCAAATTTTCTTCTCATATCTATAATTCATCTGCATTTACATTTTTATTTTACAAATTTTTAATGGTTCATCAGTTTCCTTTCAATATTTTTCACAATCAACATATGAGGTATCAACATATGAGATATCAGTTACAAGTTATTCCTGCATTTTTCGTGAGTGCCATGTTGCAGCAAACGAATGATCTGACTAATAGGTTAGATCGTGAAGCCGTTTATGAGCTGGTGACTCTTGGTACTCGATACTCCTCTATTGTTGAATTTTCCAACCAGTTACAATCTAAGAATCGTGAGATTGAGGAGTTTAACGAGAAGGTTTCCGTACTTCAACGACTCATTCAAGAGTCTGACAGAAAAATAGCAGATTTAAAGTAAGAGAATAAGGATTTAAAATCTTTGCTTACCTTTTCATTTCGACTGCCTAATATTTTAGATAAGGATGATATGTGCTTTATGAATTGCAAATGCATTTGAGAAATGAGGCTAGAAGTCTCAAATTTCTGTAACTCATTTAACATTTGAATAATAATATTTTTCATTTTCAAATGCATTATTTAAATATGTAGCGGTTCTTGAGATCTTTTCAGGAGTTTTCACAATATTTAAATCATCAATATATACCACAATAATGGCAAATCCAGATTCTGATTTCTTAATAAAAATAAATGGGCATATAAGATTATTCTCAAATTTTTCTTTTAATAGATATTTGCTTAGGCAATTATACCACATGCGTCTAGATTACTTTAATCTATATAAAAATCTTTGAAATTTGATAGAGTACATACTTCTAGATGTACTTGTAGATGCTTCAGACATTTTATATGTTTCAGGCATTTTATATCTTTTAGGGATTCTCATATATATGTTATGGTCTAAGGATCCATATAAATATGTAGTGACCACATCCATCAACTGCATCTCTAATTCTTTTGTAACAATTAGACTAATTAAAAATCTGAATGTGATTATATCTATAACGGGAGAATATGTTTCTTTATAATCAATTCTGAGTTTCTCTAGGAAACTTTGTACAACAAGTCGTGCTTTGTACGGCACAATTTCATTTTTCTCATTACATTTACGTACAAATATATACTTATATCTAACAGGCATTACACCCTTTGGTGTTTAGATAACAGGTCCAAATACTTTTAACTTTGCTAACGAATTTAATTCAGTTTCAATATATGCTTTCCATTTTGGCCAATCATTTTTACGTCGTCATTTTTCGACAGTTTTTAACTCATTTTCTTCATTATTTCTGATAATGTCAATGGTCATTTTATATGAAAATATGTTGTCGACAACAGTATTATTTCTATTCAGAATTTCTCCAGTACTCATGAAATGTATTGAGATCTCATTATTTTCAGGTTCCTGTTCCTCTTCAAGGAAAAATAATTCATGAAATATCTTTTCAAGAGTTACTCTTCAGGATTTTTCTCTCCAGAAGTTACCTCTTCAGGAAATTTGTATTTTATACAGAAAGTCTGGATAGATCTTATTTTGTAGGTACAGTCTCTTCAAGAGAACCGATTTATTTTCCTTTTACTTTTTAAGAGCACCAATAGGTCTTCAATACTTCAGGTATATGTTAGATTTATCTATTGCTATTTTAATAACTTGTCCTTCAAGGATTTAAATTCTTTCTTAATTATTAACATCAGTTTTTACAACACCTTTAGTATCAGTAAATACATCTAATAATTGATTTGTAACATTTTACAAATAAGTAATCTTCTGAACTTCTGGTTCACATTTATTTGTAAGAGAATCAAATTTAGACAGTGCTTTATTATCCTAAATAATTTCTTGTCGTGCTTCAAGTATCGACTTTTCCTTATTTCAAAACATGATGAAACATTAATAAACTTATATATAAAATTTTAGTATAAGTGAATCAAGTGTTTGAACGTATAATAGGTACGTGACCAATGTTCAGTCATACCACATCTATGACAAACATCTTCATCTTTCTATGAAGAATTATTTTAAGGGTCTTTACCATTTTTCAAGTTGGATAACTTCTGGTGATATAGTATATTATTATCATCTTTAGTATTGTTGCTTCTGGGACCAACATTTTTATATTTTTTTTACCACATCTACGCCCTTGGTTCCTTTGAAAGGATGTATCGTTCATTTTTGGGATTAGTGTAAATCCAATATCATTAATAGGACGTAATTGATGATTTATTAACAAAAATTCATTATTTACCTTAATCAATATAAGATAAAATAAAAATTCAGAATATTTGTTGAACTTTCGTTCTCGATATTGCTACTATAAGAGTATATTCGAGATATGAAAAATAATATATGTCTTCTTTTAAAATATTATCATTAGTGACCTTCTCACTGCATAATTTTAATATTGAGCTGATTTTAAAGAGTACAGAGTTATATTCACTACCACTCTTAAAATCTTGCAACTTCAAGTACAATAAGTCATAATAAATTTTTGGGAGGATTACATCTTCTGGTGCTCATATCTCTCCCTTAATTCATTTCATATAATAAAATGATTTTTCACCATAAGATACATAGTATAGTCTTATAGGGACACATGGTTTTTTTCTTTGATTGTATCTCTCAAGTTTATCATATTCAAATGAATCCCATCAAGGATTTTGGATAAACAACTTTTTCCAGAAATATCAATTTTATATGATTTGACATTTTCTATATTTATGAATCACAAAAATAAATCTGTAGATTTAAGAAATATATTCACATAATCAATAGAATAAAAAAAGAATTTTATCAAGTAATGTTCAGCAATATTATTTTTTATATTCATCTCGAGTACTGCGAATAATATATTGAAAAACTTACTTGAAGTAGAAGACCACTAACTTTAGTATCAGTAGAGTTTCGTGCTGATAACGTGTTATAAAATTAAAAAAAAATAACAAATGACTGAAATATTGCAAAAGAGAAGAAGGAAGATTGAGAGATTGCAAAATACTTTGTTTTTCAAGAACTCAATATCATTCACTTCTCTTCTTTTCTCATCTCTTACAAATGATTTTCAAAACTTCTTTTATAGGCAAGTTACATGGTGGTTTGTTGTGCTAATCAATTCATATGTTCAACAACCAAGTGACAAGTATAACAAACTCTCACATGCACAACAACCAATTTATATTTTTGAATGGTTAAGTTTACAATAAACCATGTATGGTAGTTGATGGTCATCCACCTATTATACAACAATTACTTATTTTTCCTACTTTTCCTTAACAACATTTTTTTTTTGATGATCTCCTTTTCCTCTTGGTAAGGTCTTACAGTTGTTTTTTTTCTAGAGATAGTGGTTGCATGGCTCTCCTCCTGCTAGCCTCCCTCTTATCTACCTACTTTTAACTATAGCAGGGACAAGTGTTGTCAAGGTTTTCCAACTCTTGCTAAATAAAATGTCGTTAAGGATATCCAACTCCTAAAAAGGAAAATGTTACTGGATCGAATTAATACTATCACGAAACTCGATCGCCTGAAAGATTGCTAACATTTTTTGTTTTTTTTCAAAACCATCAAAAGACCCCTTTTAAGCTCCATTTTTTTTCAAAGTCTCGTGTGCAAGCAATTCCAACCTATTGCATGAATATTTTTAAGCTCCCAAAAGCAATCTTGTCTGCAATTAACAAGTTGATAAAAAAATTCTGGTGGGACAGCAAAGATGAAAGAACCAAAACTCAATGGATCTTTTGGAAATAAATGGGGAAATCAAAAAAAGGGGTTGGATTGGGGTATAGAGACTTTGAAGATTTCAATCTAGCCCTTCTTGTCAAGCAAGAGTGGAGAGTAATCCAACAACCATTTTCTTAGGTAGCCCAAGTTCTCAAACTCAAATATTTTTGTAGATTTGATTTTTTACATGCTAAAGTTGGCAGCAATGCTTTTTATTTGTGGAGAAATCTTTTGGAAGCTAGAACAGTGCTTCAAGAAGGTTTGATATGGAGAATCGCCAATGGAGAATCGTAGATATATGGACAGACAAGTGGCTCTCCAGACCACTTTTTACAAGGTTCAATCCCCTCAACACGATCTCTATGTTGGAATGAAAGTCTCGAATCTCATTGACAAGCAAGCAAGTGCATGGAAGGTGGCCACCCTGAGAGAGGTTTTTGTGGAAGAGGAAGCAACTCTAATCAGTCAAATTTCCATCAGTATCTGTAATGCTAGTGATAAGCTTATTTAGAAACACATTACTGCTGGAAAGTTCTCTTGCAAAAGTGCTTATCATCTAGCCGGAGAATTAGCAGCAAACTAGAAATGTTAGACTTCAAATAGCCCTCAAAAGAGTAATTTCTGGAAGAACATTTAAAAGCTAATGGTGCCTAATGCTACACGTATGTTTGTGTGGAGAGTTTACCACAAATCTCTGCCCACAAACTAGAACCTCATGAGAAGAAAGATCATCAAGTCCTCTAAATGCCCAATCTGTCAACATGATCTAAAATCATTGACTCATGCACTTTGGACATGTTTATCTGTTCAAGATGTGTGGGGATCAAGTATTAAGACTCTACAAAAAGTCAAGGTCATGGATGTGCCTTTTAAAGATCTGGTGACAAGCCTCTCTTTAGTGCTCAGTGCAACTGATCTTGCAGTTTTTGCAAAAGCAACCTACAATTATGGAAGAGAAGGAACACTTAACATTTTTTAGGGCAACTTTGTGGATCCAAACTCAATGGTGCAGTCTATTACACAAAGGTTAGCTGACTTCCAGGAGGCAAACCAGAATCCAATTAGAGAAGTACTGCAAGCAAGTCAATCCTTGCATCAACAGACTCTTTCTCCATCACAAGTGTACAAGGTTAATTGGGATGCATAGGTGGATCGAGTTTATTGTAAGATTGCTGTTAGGGTCATTATTGACAGGTCAAATTGTAGGTACTCTTAGATCACAAAGATTACTCTTTCTAGACCCAGCTTTGGCAGAAGTAGATGGAGCTTTAAAAGCTATTATTCTTTGCCAACAAATGCAACTAAATTGATTTATGCTAGAGGGGATGCAAAAAATGTGGTGGGTGACATAAATTCTAACTTTGGAAAATGGACTACAGTTGGCATGATCATCCAAGATACAAGGAATAAGTTAAACTCGTTACAACAGTGGTCTATCAAGCATGTCTCAAGGGATCTAAATGAAGTTGCTCATACATTAGCTAAGGATGTACTTAAACTCTCTGAGGAGAGAATTGTGTTGGGAGAAATTCCCTCTTGTATAAAAGTTTTGATGCTTATAGATGAATAAGAATTATTATTCTTCTTTTCTTAAATTACAGATAAAGTAATCACTTGATTCCCTCAAATTTCTTCTTGAAGTTTGATACTAGTACTAGCTTCTTTAGTTCAGTATGTTGGTTAGTTTTTGTCTCTTAAGTTTGTCATATGTTTGAAGTACCATTTCTGCAATTGTGGCTGAGATCAGGGCTGGTCTTGTCATCAGTTTATCACTTGCGTCTAAATACAACGAACTGAACATGGTCCATCACCTAATTAAAATATACATCTTAACAAATACAAATAATTATTATCGAATACAGGCTTCTGTATCTACAACTCGAGTGGGGTTGGTCCTTCTTCCTCACAAAGCCCCGCCTGAACAAAATGTACGATCCAATAAATGAAATCATAGGTGGGATTATCATAGTGAGATTGCTAAGAAATTTAAGTTAAAACTCATGAGAGTATTAATGAGAGACAACGGCATTAAATAGGCATGCACAATTCCATGTAAATGAATTAGTGAACACATTCATGTATAAATATCATTTCCAAGGTGAGGAATCACCTTCTTATCTAATCTCATAAAGTCCACAATATTTCATCATATAAATCATAGTAGAAAGTTGCTTCATTTGTTCAACTTGGAGGCTTGCTCACCAAATTGAAAAATCAACCAACTTGAAGAATCACTCAACCTGAACGCAAGACACATGATCAACCTCGAGAATCTCTCTACTCGATCAACTGATTTGAAGACACCACGCATGATCAAGTAGGGGAATCTCTGTACCTATGTTACCAAGTTAGACCAAGACAAAGACATTCCACCCTGATCATCATGAGGAATCACTCTACTCATATGAAACTCATGGAAACATGCCATAGGAATGGTGTGAGGACTCCTCAACCTGTCCATTATGATTGATTGGGTAAGACTCAATACTCGAAAACCACAACATCATCAATTCGCATAATTCAAGCTCATCATATCAAAGTCACACCATAAAGGTAACTAATAAACACAATGAAGAAGATATATTATTTTCATGTAGAAATGTGAGTTACTGAATATGGAAAACCTAATTTACCTTTGGCGGGAGAAGAGTATACTTGGTCTAATCGTAGGTCATTTTCAAGTGTGGATAGGTTTCTAGTTTTGCCTTCTTGGGAGGCTCATTTTGTAGTTTGAGTAAGAAATTATTGTCGAGGTTGTGTTTTAATCATTATCATACCTTGTTGGATTCTGTGGAATTTACGGTGGGAGAAGGTAATTTAAATTTGAAGACATGTGGCTGAAGGATGAGGGATTCGTGGACATGGTGAGAAGTTGATGGACTTCCTATAATTTTTCTAGCACTCCTAGTTTCTTTTTGGCTGAAAATTTGAAATCTCTTAACAAAGATACAAAGAGATGGAATAAAGATGAGTTTGGGAATTTGGATAGCAAGAGGAAGCTTCTTTTGGAAGAGTTGAGAGGTTTGGATGATAAGTAGGTGCAAGGGGTGATATTCTGAAGGTAAAAATTCTATGTGCAATAATTTTTTTCTACTCCTTGCACACTCCTCTAATTTTTCCAATACCCAAAACATTTCGAAAAGACTGAAGTATTAAACTCTCTAAAGTTCAGATTTTCAACGAATGTTGGCTGGATCTCTATCTAGGCTCTGTCGCTGGAGAAGCATTAGTTTCCTGACAATGAAGAAACATACGAGAATTTCCTTAGAATAAAAATATTTTAAATCCAAGATGTTCCATTCAGTTTCTTTCTTTCTTTCAAAACATTAACTTCTGTAACTTAGCCTTCACTATTCTATATCTATGGTTAACTTGTATCGAAATGAAACTTGAAAGCAAATGCAATTACTTTTTGAAAAAATTGTTCCATGATGTACGTACCTATTCAATGGAATGGCACGTTCTTAATGTTGGTAGTTGCACAAGCGTTTAAGGAGTTTTTCCTAGGTATAAATCTCAGAATAATTTATTAGTTGAGTTTTTTTTTTTTTTAATAACAGAAATATCATTCATTATCCTAAACAATTACAAACATTGTTCAACCCATACAATAGACTCAATAAAATCAAGGAACTTTCCCAAATACAAATATCATCAATATGCCAAGCATATTTAGCTAGCTTATGAGCCTCTTCATTATAAAGACACCCCACATGGTGAATATCGCAGTGAACAAACTTTGTCACTAGCTCTTGAATATTCTTGATGATTTCATTCCCAAAAATTGAATTTGAGAATGCACTAGTTGATTGAAAACAGGTTGCTAACACTAAAGAATCTATTTCAATCTCCAATTTTGGAGTACCCCTGTGTAAGCATAATTGTAGACCTCTTAAAATGGCCAAAAGTTCAATCTCAAGAGGATCATTAACAACCATTTCCTTCTTACTTGCAGCAAACTACACATCTCCCTTATCATCTTGTAACAAATCTCCTATTCCAGCTCTTTGTTGGTCCAAGAACAAAGCACCATCCACATTTAGTTTTAACACACCCATTGATGGTGCTATCTTACCTTTTCTTTGTTGTCCTTTGCCATGAACACATTTCAGATTACTCCATAAAACCAAGCCAAGGTCATTAGCTATTGTAGGATGTAAATCTACATTTTAAAAAACCTCTTGATATCGCCTATACCAATACCCCCAAGCTATACGCAGAATTTTCTCCACTTCTTCCTTTTTTCCTCTTGCCTGTGCAGCAACAATTAATTCTGGAAAATCATTGTAGACAGCTCCAGGTCTCGAACCAAGTCCCACATCATGCCAAAATTGATGGACATATTTGCAAATTGTAAACAGCATGCAAACAATTTTCCTCCTCACCACAAAAAACACATTAGCTTCACTTACAACATGTCTTACTTTCATATTCACTTTTGTTGGTAAATCACCTCGACAAGCCCTCCATCCAAAAGTTTTCATCTTATTAGGGACTTGAAGCTTCCACAAACCAGTCCATAACTTCTGCTGTTGTTGAGCATTAGAGGGTTTATACTTTCCATAATCTTGACGCATAGATCTTAGGAGCCTATAAGCACTTTTCACTAAGAACTCCCCAGTTGTCTCTAACTCTCAAACCAGTTTATCTACCCCCCCCCCCCATTTGCACTAATTAGAATTTTAAACACTTCAGCTGCTACATTTGTAGGGAACATTTGACTCACCATTTGCACATCCCACCATGAGGTATCTTGATCAATAAGTTATTCCATAGTTTGGTGTCCCCCCTATACAGCCACAAGAACAACATCTTGCAACTTCCTAAAATTTGGAACCCAATAATCAGTCCACAAACATATAGAAGAGCCTGACCCACCCTCCAACTACATCCATACATTAAGCTATTGATAGTTTTCCAAATCCCTCTCCAAGCAAAAGATGGACATGACCTCAACTTAGCCTAAAACAAAAGTGAATTAGGAAAATATCTTGATTTATACAGCTTATGCAGCAAAGTATTTCTTCATTCATAATCCTCCATCCTTATTTAGCAAGTATAGCCTTATTACACAATCTCAGATTTTTGAAACCCAAACCACCATCCCTCTTAGAGTCATGCATTCGCCTCCAACTCACCCAATGGATTTTATTCTCCTCTCCCTTTTGACCCCACCAAAACTTTGCCGTCATTCTCTCTAATTCCAAAAAAAGATTGTAAGGAAGCTTGAAACAACTCATGAAATAGATAGGGACTACCATTGCTGCTACCTTTATTAAAACTTCTTTCACCCTTCTGACAACAACTTTTCCTTCTAACAATTCAGCTTTTGCCATACTTTGGAGTTAATATCAGAAAACAATAGCTTCTTCTCACTCCCAACAATTCTAAAAATTTCGATGAAGAAATATGAATAAATTAATAAATATCAACAATTTCTCCAAAACGAAACTGCCTCATAACAAAATTAAAATATCCTCAAACACTGAGTGAAACCCATGTAATTCACGTAAATATCACATGAAAATATAAAGAGAAGATTCTAATAAACAAATAAAAGTGGAGTAGCAATTCAATAAAGCAAGTTCACCTTACTTGTCAAAAACAACTTCACTAAAAGCTTTCATTAAAGGACAAGAAGGTTAAATTAAAAGAAAGGAAAGGAAGTGATATGGTAAATAGAATTTTGAAATTCACTTTAAAACCAACTATAAAAAGTTTCTTGTAAAAATTTCATAGTTGTAAAATTCCTTCTTCTTCCCCCCCCCCTTTTTTTTTGAAATCTCAAAGTTTTAGAAATATCAAAGTTTAAGAGAAAAGAACCATAGTAAATAAATAAATAAATAAATAAATCTTAACAACTCAATAAAACAAGCCCACTCTTGTCAAAGACCACACCAACAAAAACTTATCCTTGAAAGGACAATGGTTGAATTAAAAAGAAATGAGTAGGAATACAAAGGGACAAATAAAATCATAAACTCGTCTCAAAGCACATCTTAAAAAGGGTTATGAAAGTAATAGTGTTTTTAAAATCTTTCCCTCAAAATTCAAATATTCAGAATCATATGAAAGAAAAGAGTTGTGGTAAGAATACGCGAAACAAAATAACAATTCAAACCAAAGTCATTTTACAAGTAGCTCATGGAATGAAATTCCAAACAAGATACCACTAAAATAAGATACTCATCGAAACCAAATGGAACTCAACTATTGCATAACTATAAAATATAATACTTTAAACCGACCTACCAAAACTAAGATAAATCCAAAGATAATAAACAAAAGGCTCATTAAAACAATAACACAATACAATGAAACAAATATTTAAAAACTTTAAAATATAACTTGGTAGAAAATGAACTAGAGGATGATAAAATATCATAAAATATGCAAACAATAAAACAAACAACCAAGTTTAAAACAACAAAATTCTCTGGTACAGTTCCTAGGCAACATATGGGTTTACCTAGAGCCAAACTGCTCTGATACCACTTGTGATGCCCACGAATCCTCCCTGGTATTTAGAAGGACTCGCGACATCAAGACGATCATCTCATGGATCAATCATCCCATCGAATAGTGTTTGAAGATGTGTGAAGCATGCACCAGGTGTACAATAAATACTCGCAGCGGAAAAATAAATCAAAGTTAGTCGTTCTAGTACCAGAGATTCTTAAGAATTACAAATTATAAATCAATTTAAAACAATTTATCCAACAAGAGATTATACAGTCTCTCAAAAGAAAAAAATAAGCAACACTGCTTTCGAGATCATAATCTTGATCTTCATCCTTTTAACAAATTTCTTTTCCTGCGTAGTCTGTATCTCGGACCAAATTTCATTTTCTGCAATCACAAACTAAGATCCCGTAAAAGGGGACCGTAGGTGGGCGCGATCCACTAAAGTGAGATGTGAATCCCAGTAAGCAACATATAACATACAACCAATTCATACAACAGAACATCATCAACATATACAAATAAACTCAATGAGTGCATGTACCATGAATATGAGACTTGCAACATGACTTATGCATATGCACTTTCATATAAAAACTTCCATAATCTTTGATAGTTTTTGAAACTTTGCTTCAAGTACATACTTTTCATAAAAATACTTTCATATAATTTTGACTTCTTTCATAGGTATTGTTTAAACTTATTTTCAAAAGTCATCTTTTTAAAAATGTTTTTCGTCTTTTCTTATCTTAGGTGCCACTTATTATATCATATCATATATGGCTCGAAAGCCTATATTTTTTGTCATGACATTTGTTGGATACCTCACGGTGCCCTTACGCATCGTGTGTTCCTGCTAGTTACCGTAGTACCCGGCGACTGTATTAAACCTAAGTAGCTACTTTTCGCACCCTTTGGCGCTTTTCATCATTAGGCGATTGATCACTCATCGAGCGACTACAAACTTTTCTGTAGTAGGATGGAAAAAGCCAACACCGTTCTAGATGCACTCACTAGTTTTAGATGCGACCACGCTTCGGACACCTTCTGGAGCCATACATGGTCTGCCAAAAGTTCTTTGTTAACTCAGGGGCTTTCACTCGACTTTAATCACTCTTGAGTGAACAGAGAGTTTCACTGGAGCACTACCCCGTCCCAACCTTTGGGGTTCTTATAAAACTTTAATTCTTCTATTTCTTTTAAAAACATGCTTGACTCAAAAACATGCTTTTCGTGCTTCATGTATGGGACATGCATGCGACATGTGACTTCTTATGCAAAACATGTTGATCATGAAACATATGAATCATAAATTCACAAATCATATCTCATACATATTAACATATGAACAGACTTCCTTTTTTAATTTATTTTCTATCCAACACATCGTGCATATTTCAATGAAGAGATAGTCAGAATCTTAAATCACATCGAATCAAACTAACATTGTCTTATAGGGGTTAAAGACGCAACTTATGATAGAGTCAAACCAACTTTTCTTTTCTTTTCTCTTTATCAAAATACGCATATTTCCTTAAGATCTTCTCAAAACTTAATAGATATTTCATAACCAATCATTAATCACCACATTTACATTGCCTGTATAGTTATTCTCTTCAACAAATTATCATCATATAATATTTTCTCTAAACCCAAACATTTCTCAATCTATACATCAAGGAAATTTAAGAGTACACATCAATATTTCATCCAAAGATTCAAGTTATAACCATACATCATATCATGAATTAAAGCCTAATATTTTTCCATAGAAGTATACTAGGATTGAAACTTATGAACTCTCAAAAAAATAAACTTTTCATCGTCCAACATATTATGCCATTGTTTCAACCCTTGACTGAATTTTACTTTATTGTACTTATTAAGTTTCCTCCTCAAATTTTCACCATATTCTTCTAAATATCTCTTCGATTAAAATCCTAGTGTATCACAACCAGATCATTTTATGCCCAATAATTACTAAAATAACAGTCATCCCACCAAAACATTATATTATCAACAATTACCATCCACACAATATTCAACCACAGTAAGATTAACTTGGGGTAATCTCAATTTCCATTAATGGCCTCAGGTCCAACCAATCTACTTTCGAATTACTTATCATCACTAGATAACACTTCAAGCAAACAAAATAGAGATTATCGCACAATCAAACATTCAATCAAACAATCAAACAAATATCTGTTACTTATAGCGCACAAACGAACGTCAATCAAACATTGCGGCGATCCACGATCCATAGCGGGTAAGTCTTGCACTATTCGTCTTCGGGCATGGCAAGTGACGGGTTAGGCTCGAGTACTCCGTTTGATACCAAAATTTAGGATAATGCTCCTTTGAAGATGGGGAATCTCATGGTAGTGGTAGTGAGGCGGTGCAACCATCAGAAGGCGGCAGATCTGGCTCGAAAGTGTGGAAACCTATTTTCAGATTTTCTCTTGTACACGGGAGGTGGGCCATGGATGGGGAAACTATTTTGCGGGTGTGATAAAATGAGGTAGATGAAGCTTTTGGCAGTGGAGGTGAGAGTCACGGCGGCCGGACGGCGGCGCGGCAAAGGAAGTTTCCTTTTGAGACCCATTTCGATTTTATGGGAGGAGAGAGAAGGTGAGGGCTCCGTTAGGGCGGAAATATTTGGTAGTGAGTCGCCTATGGGTGGTGGATCAAATAGTGGGGATGGTTTCATGGTACGGTGGCTCATGGCAAAGCTATGGGTGGAGCAAGGTGCGGGCGTGGAGGAGAAAACCAATTTCGGATTTGGGGCTACCGGCGGGAGATGGCGTTGCCGTGGTTGACACCTCCAGTGGAGTTGGACTCGCCAGAAGCTAGTGGTTCAGGCGGGGCTAGAGGTAAGGCTTGGCAGCCGGGGGTGGCGCCGCCACAAGCTAGAAACTTAATTACCCTTTAGGGGCATTGTAGCACGCGGGAGAGGAGAGAGAAAAAGGAAAGGGAGAGGGAGAAAAAGTAAGGGAATGGGACCCTTTTCGAGTTATTTATAGGCCTGATGCTTCGGGTTCTTGAAACGGACAACAGATGAATTTAAAACACTGATCTGAAAGCGTATAACATCAATTTAATTTTAAACTCTCAAAATAATTAAATAAAAGATTATTTGACTTACTTTATTTCTCAACATAATTATTTTCATCAATAATTAAAATGATGAAACTTATTTAATTATTTAAAAGGAATAAAGTCATATATTTAAATCAGATATTTAAAACACGTTTAAATTCTCGCAATATTTCAAATAACTAAAATCAAGGTAATAAAAGAATCATGCATAATATAGTATTTTTGACGCTATTCAAAAGCTACAAAACTAAAATAGAATAAACATAATAAGACTTAATAATGTAATAAATTTAAGATCAATAAATCAGATAATGTCAAATAAAATATAATCAATACTCATTAATAAAAATACGACAAATCAAACCATATATTATAATAATTAAAATCAAAAACACTGAAAATATCATTTCAGATGGAAAGACTAGTAGCAATAATTAATTAAAATAATTAAAGGCATTATTATTCAAAAATCTCACAAAAGCTTATAACAACATTAAAATCAAAACCACTAAATCAAAATAATATTGATAACAATTCAAATGATAAAACTAATAATAATTATTAATCAACTACGAGTATTAAAATCATAGATCTCACAAATAACTAACTCTAATCATAAATAAAACGTATCCGAAATAAAATTTGTGAGATAACAATTTAATTTATTAAAATAATTAAAAATATTCAATGATAAAATATGAGCAAATGTAGATATGTAAAAATTTGGGGTCTCACATCATATTAGGTTGATAGATTCACTCGTCTCCATATTAGGATGTGCTTAAGCATACCTACACTTCAATTTGCATGTGTACATTAGTCATAAATCAATACGAGTCCAAGTTTATGTCTGATTGCCTATTTAGAATCAGACCCTTCACCAGTGGATAAGTCCTCATTTGCAGAATATTCCCAATCACCATAAACATCCGGAGCCAAATGGAACAATGCCATCATCAATAAAGTTTGCTGAATCTTTTGTGACATTAGGCTCCACATCATCTTGTGCGGCAATTTGGGTAGGTTTTATATCAATCCTACTAAGTGGAGTATGCGCTGGACATGCCTCAGAGTTCAGAAGTGGATTATTTTATGCCTGCTGATTTTCTTGATAGGCTTCAATATCGCTTGATCCGCCATCACCATTGTCTAAACCCTCACGACTGATGGAATATCATACACATCGCTATTGTGGTACTTCTGCATAACATACTAATTCCCTTTAAATCTCATATCTCGAATGTAAAAACACTGGAAAGCCTGGCACACAAACACAAATGGTTCTTCTTATACCAAGTCCTATCGTTGTTGATACTAGTTATATGGTCGTCTACTTGGATACCCCGTTTAGTCTCACCAACATCAAACCATAAACAACTGAATAGGTACACTCGATGACCTCCCATATATTGTAACTCCAAAACAACATTGATAACACCTTAAAAGTTTACATTATTAGTGTATTGGTCACCGATTACCATAACCTCGAAATTTTGTAAATGCCGGCATAGTTCTAATTGCTTTGTAAGAAACCGTTTACCATTGATAATACATGCAGCAAAAGACTTTAGTCTTTTGTCAGGACCGCAAGCTAACACATACAAATCATTAAAAGCACCATGTGGGTTGGTGGAGTGTTGGTCCTGAACTTACAAGTGATATTGTATCAAATTGTGAATGCATAGCTTAGTAAGGTTTCAATAGCAATGCCAATATATTCTATATATATATATATATATATATTATTAATGAAGCTAACTTACACGTTACTTGAACCAAGTTGGAAACTCAGTTTCAATCGTTCAATCGACACAACTTAGGTTTGCCACCTTGCATAGGTCACAGTGCTCTCCATATGTGGATGGACACATTGGGTCAAACAAAATAATAGATAGTAATGTAAATTAGAAATTTGGATAGTAGTAGGCCAATAATATACATGGAGAGGAGGAATGAGTAGTTACTTACTCTAGATAGGGTCCAATCTCAACACAATTGTGAAGCACATACCATATGGTTGAGATATGAAGATTACTTTCTAATTGGACATTACTAGCTATACCTAATGGCTGGAGTTTTTGATTGAAAATATTGATCTGATCCTCATTCTCCTCTCCTCCATCAATGTTGCGGTCTACTCGATTAAATTTTGTCTCAACATCTTGGAAATATATCAAGCAAAATGTCAAACACTCAATGTGAATGTAGGCTTCTGCTATTGAATCTTCTGGATGAGTTTTATTCTTAACATAACTCTTGAGCTTGCCTAGATACCTTTCGAACGAATACATCCACCTATATTGAAATAGTTATCCGAGTATGGCCTTATTAGGTAAATGGATAGCCAGGTGGATCACAACATTAAAAAAGATGAAGGAAATATTATCTCCAATTTGCATAAAATGGTGACAAAGTCAACTTGAAGCTTGGTTAGGCGAGTCATATCTAGTGTTCGGGCACAAAATTCTTTAAAGAAACTATATAGCTCAGTTAAGGCCAATGCAATATCATCTTGTAAGAGCCCCCCAATAGCAATAGGAAGTAGTTTTTGGAAGAAAACATGATAGTCATAGCTTTTCAGCCCAGAGATTTTACAATTATGCACAGATACATGGTGATGTTGGAGGTGAAGCCATTTAGATATTTCACCTATGCAAGCTACTCACAAAATTTATTCCTCTCACCTCCATGTAATGTGTATGATGCATGTGGAATTATAACCCGTTCACTTTAACGCTTCAAATGTAATTCTTTTCTAAAACCCAAGATCTCCAAGTTATGACGGGAATTTATATTATCTTTTATTTTGCTATGAATGTTCATTAAAGTTCCCAATATGCTGTCTGTAATATTGTTCTCAATATGCATGACATCTAAATTATTTCGGTGTCCCATATACCAGTGCTTTCTGCTATATTTTAACCAATTGGAATCCGTGCTAGCATTGCAAGAAGGACAAGCTAATTTGCCTTTTGTTGACCACCCAGAAAGATTCCTATAAGTCGAAAAATCATTGATTATCCACAATAAGGTAGCATGTAGCATGAACATTTCCTTAGTGGAGGCATCATATGCAGGTACCCTAAATTCCCAAAGTTCAAGTAACTCATCAATTAACAGCTGCAAATAGACATCAATGTCATTACCTAGTGATCTCAATCCAAGGATAATTAAGGATGTCATGAAAAACTAATTTTTCATGCATAACCATGGCGGTAAATTATATAGAATAAGAATCACTAGCCAAATGCCATAAGGTTTAGCCAAGTTGTTGAAGGGATTGAACTTGTCGCTAGCCAAGCCAAGCCTAACATTTCAAGCCTCCCGTCCAAACCAACTATGAGCTTGATCAAATGTCTTCCATGACTTTGAGTCAGCAGGATGTCTCATACTGGTATTGATTACGCCCAAAGAATAATGTGGTCGTTTGCAGTATAGCTTTGGGGTGTCGATTCCACAGGGAGATGGATTGAGAAATTGAAGAACAGTAATGAAATTAACAAAAAGATTAAATGAGTGTGATAAGTAAATTTTAGAGTGTGATGTAAATTAAAACTAAATGAGTAATTTGAAAAATATAAAAATGAGACAAAAAGTAGAACATAGGGAATTCTTTGTGTATTTGTGGTATTCAAATTTATTCTTAATTCATTGATAACTCAATTAAGAATTCTATGTCCAAATTCTTAATCGGAAGATATAACATTAATAACCAAAATTTAAATCACATGTAACTCATTGAAAAATCATTCTTCGCGCTTAACTCTCATAAATTGTTATCGATATTGAGAAAATCCAACGACGACAATATACCCAAGATGCGATATTGCAGCAGAGAATTAAATTAATATAAATAATCAATTGCTCTAAACATAATTATAGAACTAATTCACTCAATGGAAAAAGCATGACTGAATCCATAAACGAAATAGATTCTATATTTATTTGAAGACGAAAAACATCACAAATAAATTGAGAATAATAGAACAAAAGAGTTTTAATATTTAAAGACCAAATACATGAATCAAAAATAAATTACAAACACCATCACACACACAAGTTCATCCCTAGCCCTCCTTGAGAATTTAGTTACACATATTGAAAATATGCAACAAAAATCCTCCAAGGGATAATATGGAAGAGCCAACCATTATTTTCTTCTCTCTTCTTTGGTTTTTCTTTTCTTTTCTCAAGCTCTCAAAATAATGGCTCTTCCAAAGCATCCTCCCACGCTAAGAATTTTTTTAGAACACACACCCCTTCCTTCTATTTATAAGCATCCTTCATGTAAGTTGTCATGACAAAATCATCACAATTTCAACTTGTTTTGCCATGTGCCATTCTTGAATCCAAGTGATTTGTGAGTTGTCATTTTGATCATTTGTTTTCCCACCATGCATGAGCTGGATTTTGCTTATAGGTTGAGTGTTTCAATTTTGCTTCTCTATCTATTAGTTGTCTTGTATGACTTAATATCTTGTAGTCAAATAATTTGTCTACAAGAAACTTGAGTGCACTTCATCTTGCATATGAATTGATCATTGAATTTCCAAGTTGGTGTAGCAGTGCTTGATGGAAAATATTATGATAACATTTGGATTTGATGCAAGTGGCTGAAAAATATCCAGAAACGTCAAGTGCAGGTGCGTCCACTTGATGGTCGATTTTGTCTTAGATTGAGTGGATATATCTTCAAACATAAAACACAAAAGTTATAGATATTTCTCTTGCGGTTCTATATCATCTTAAATCAGCTCAATCGGATATTGGATGAGAGAGTTATGCCCATATTACGAAAAGATGTCAGAACTGTCTAAAATTCCGCAATTATCTTCATTTGCTCCTAATGTCTCCATTTGTGTCCTAAATCAAAATATAAGAATAATGAGTATATTTAGGCATCAAATAAGAATAAAGTATTAAACCTTAAGAGAGGAAAATATGGCATTTTATATTCTCATCAATATATTAAATCATGCTTATATCTATTTCAAGATAAATGACCATTAATTTTAATAACATGAGTTATATCCATTATTTTCTCATTTCTTTTAGTATTTAAATAGAGTATTTAGAGTGCATTTTTGTGCACTCATCAGGTATCCTCTGTAACGGGTTGCTTCTTATACCATCTCATATCGGTTGCTATCTTGCCACTCATAGATAGACGTTGTAGTCTCAGCTTCAAAGAAAAGTGTCGAAGCACCTTTTGAAGAATCACTCGTGACTCTTGTGTATTTGACATCCACCTTAAAGCCTTACAAATAGGACACTCATTAATATTTGCATGGTCTTTCCAGAATATAACGTAGTCATTGGGGCATGCATGAATTTTGTGGTACTTAAAGCCTAAACCTTGTTCCAATGACCATGCAACCATATATGATTGTGGCAATTCCGTATTAGGAAAGATAGACCGAAGGAGATAAAGGAGCATATCAAAAGATTTGATTGACTAACCACCGATGGTCTTTATGTGTAACAACTTCAAAACGAATGAAAGTTTTGAGAATTTTGTACAACCATGGAACAGAGGACGTCGAGCATCCTTTAGAAGTTTCTCAAAATATGAGTTTGGGGAGGCTTGTGGAACTGATGGCGGGGTGGGCGATCTAGAGTTGTATTTAGGAGCATTTTCGAATGTGCCTACAAGTATGTCACCTAGCACTTCCTCCATGTCATCAATGTAGTCATCTTCATCACATACACTGGGATCATCATCTAGGTTGCTGTCCATGATGGGCAGTGTTTCCTTTTCTCCATGCAATATCCACTCGATATAATTTAGATTTATCCCCTTCATGAACAAGTGAGTCTCTACTTCCAATATAGGCAAATGCAAATTATTCAAGCATCTATGGCACGAACACCGAATGCAAATCCATGAAATGGCTTTATGCCATGGTGAGGAAATTCTTTACACCTTCAGTGTATACAGGTGACCCAAGTCGATCACCGATATTTATCCAGTTTTTGTTCATCTAAAAAGAATGCCACAATATAAGGTGATCAAGTAGTTGAACTTAGGTTGATAGAGGACCCGCTAAAGTTGAGGGGAATGTGTGTGTAAACTAACAACTTTCAAGGGATTTGCCACATCAAGGAGAAAAATGTAGCATAAGACGTATTTTTTTGCCTATTGGCATCATTACACCAATATAACACACAAAAGTATATATAAACTTATTTAATGGATTGTTGAAGGCGTATGAGTCTATTGGCAAGATAGTAGTTTTTTGAACTTTTTAGAAGTTTTTTTTTTAAATCTGGTCCCTTTATCTCACTAAATGAAAGATGAAGAAGTTTATTTCACTGTGACTTTGCAAATAAACAAAAACATTTAGAGATAATTTGTTACAAGCATAACGAGCTATGGTTCTCTCCTATGAATTAAACGAAGATAAATTGTTGATGGCTATGTTTAATAGCATTCAACATTATGCATATCGATAGAACTATTTTGATAAGTTCCAGTGCATTACAAACACATAAGGTACATATATATGCACAACCAAGTTTGGCTTACGCTAAAGGTGGTCATGATAGAATCTTGAGTAGTACTGCAGACAGCTTGTGGCAATTTGTTAAAGTTGTCTTTTGTTGACCGGTTGGTGTGTTTCCATGCAGGACAATTGGGTTAGAGTGGCCTTTTACCAACTATACAATATATTCAGTGGCCAGAGGAATGTATAAGATTGCAGGTCACAGTGTGGATTATTGAATGATGCGCAAGTTTCTGCATAGCACTACTCTACCATTGAGGTAATGGTAATTTTAATTGAACATAGCTACATTTATGTTCTAGTTTGAATTTAACCATCGTGTGGTGGAAAAAATACCTCACTCATGTACAGACCTAGTATATGTGTTTTACATGTAATGGATAAAGAATGTTCTCTTCAAGTAGTAGTTATATCAAAAGTGTAGATATTTGACAACCACACTTGCCTTGAAGGTGTAATGACCTATGAATAAATTTAGAACTATTTATCTGAAAAAGGTCTCACAAATAAACTCCTATTCAGTAGTTGAAGCTAACTTTAACAATGGGTATATGTAGCATGTAAGTTTAGATTTTTCAAGTTTCTAAAATTTGTACTCTCTTCTCATTTACATAATACATAATCTCAAATAACTACACTATTATGTTATAAGGGGCTTCTTGAACATATTGCTTTAATTTAATTAGAATATTACAAGATGTGTTCATTACAATACTAACACTACAAGATTTATGGGTTTTTGCTTCCAATTCTTTACCCACAACCAGCCATCGTAGGAAAATAAGATGTTTGACACAAAACATGTTTACCGGAAACAAAAACTGCAATTACCACAACTTTACATGCAAGTTACATCGTCGTTTTGGACATAAGGCCACGAGAGTTTTATTCTTTCTTAAGCGCAAGCACATAATACCCTTGCCAATTAGCACTCTGCTCTCCCCGATGGTCCCATCTCAAAATCCCTAACCTTACTCCAGTGCCCTCGAGTCACTCTTCATCCATCGAATGCAAGCACTGCAGTACGATTCCGACAGGTTCCCACCCTTTCGTTGTTTCGTTCCATTGCACAACTAGGTGAGAAACGTTTTTCCCTCCAAAATCTCATTTTTCCATCTATTTTCTCCTCCAATTTGGGTGCCATTTCTTTTGTGATTTTGTATAATTATTTGTGTTTTTTATCCCTTTCTTGCACTCTCCCCCTGGTAAATCTGTTATATTAGGGTTTATGTAAGGCACGAAAAATATTATTATACTAGTAAATTTACATGATATGGATGGCATAAGCCTGATGCAACTTGGGCATAAATATTTTTTAAAAACTTTTAGTTAATGTTTTCCTCCCTTATACCTAGTTTATTTCTTTCATATGCACCTTATGTACTTGAGTCTCTCACTTTTGTGTTATTAATGAAATCTAATTAGTTATTAAAAAAAATGTAGTGGCATTTCTTCATGAGAAGGCAACGACAAAACCACAAAAATATTTTATTATAAGTAATCATCATAAAATAACCATACCAATAGATTTTACTACATTCTCCTCGAAACCAATGACTTTAGAAGCCAATAACTTGGTATGTTCATCGATAGCATTACATTCTAGTTGTGCATTTGCATATTCAACTTTGACAGACTCAAGCTCCACCTGCCCACATCAAAGGGTACACAGATAGCAGCTAAAAGTAAAGACCAATCAAACAATAACACATTTTGAAACCAAATTTAACATTATAGTCATAAAGAGGCAAACAATAATACTAATACCGAGACACAACCAATTAAGTTGATTTGGATTAATAGACAGCAAACTAATTTAGGATGACAGATACATCTACAGTTTAGCTTTAATTTTCTCCTGTAAGATCTTCTTGTCAAATTTGAGTTGGTTGACAACACTTCTCTGAAGCAATCTAAGTGAAAAAAAAAAACAGATGGACATAATTTAAATGTGCTGTAGGGGATGATAAATATATTGTTAAAACCTTTAATAGAAATAACAGTTAAAATTACTAGAATATTTCACTTTTGCTTTAAATATATGACAATAATACCAAGGCATATACAATAGTTATTAGTTTTTTTCAAACGTTTAATTTGTCGAGAGTACTTGTTCATATTCAGTTTCTGGCAAGCTAATGGTTTTAATATTTAGAAGGCAGTACATCACACATTTAATTGAAAAACTACTTGGCCACTTTATCAAGCCCAAAATTCCCAAATCAAATCTCTCCAAGTAACTGTTCAAGCTAATGCTTTTTTGTTTTAGTGGGGAGGAGATGCCATCTGGTCCAAAGAACATTAAGCTGGGTGTCTCATATCCTCTGTTCAAGGGTGGCCAGCTTTAGTTAAAAAACAAAAAGCTGAGGGGTCAGTTTGAAAACCTAATTTATATCTTCAAACAAAAAATAGAAATCGGGCATTAACATATTAGGTTTTCCATTAACAAAAATCGCACCTAAATGTCTTGCATGCACAAGTGTTGTGTACTTTTGGAATGCACAAGTCGTGGAATGCATAAGTGTTGTGTACTCTATTTAGAAATTTAGCATGTGCATGTTTGTCCAAATTTAGTTTCTTTTTATATGGTACAATAAAAGTGAGGTGATTTGTTTCATGCAAATACTTTAGTTCTCTACTTTTGAAACTTTTCTTCCTACTTATTTCATTTTCATTAATGTCTAGGGATGGTTCTACGACATGAATTGTTAAATATACTTATCATGTGACTTCTATAAATATTTCGCACACTAAATTCCCTTTATATGAGATATGTGTCCAATTCACACTTACCCATGCTAATTTGAAGTCTTTGAAAATTATTGAGATGTGCTCTATTTTAATTTGGAAAAAGGGATCCTCTTATGCTAGATGGATAAGGCCTGGATGCTTATTGAAGATAGATTGCAGTTGAGTGAATACACTGCTAGGGTCAAACAATTCTTAGATGTTGTAAAAGCCCATGCACCTAGTGTAGATTGCATTAAGTGTTCTTGTAAGAGATGTCGAAATAGAACTTTTCAATCTCTTGCCCTCGTTAAGGATTGTTTGTTCATCACTGGGATAGATACAACCTATACGGCCTAGATATTACATGGCGAAGATGAAAATTTTGTGGTGACATCTTCTTCGGACGAGGAAAATTATGAGGAAGACAACGACAATGAGTATATTCATGATGTTGACAGAATGTTAAATGACATTTGTGTCAGTTCCTTTATGGACCTAAGACCGGAACATCTAGTTTTGGGGCATGAACCTATGAAGGGGAAAACTCTTGTATTCCACTTGACTTCAATTTCGAGGAGTTACTAAAGGAGGCTAAATGTCCCCTACATCCAACATGCAAAGTGTTCTCAAAGTTATCCTTCATAGTCAAGTTGCTTCATATTAAGACAAGTTGAGGGTGGACTGTGAAATCTTTTGACATGGTCATTAAGCTTTTGAAGTTTGCATTTCCTGATGCATTATTGCCGGCATCATATACCAAGGCTTGACGCTTACAACGTGGGTTGGGCTTTACATACAAAAAGATACGTATATGCCCGAATGATTGTGTTCTATTTTGGAAGGAAAATGAAGGGTAGCATAAGTGCCCAAAGTGCAATGCATCTAGGTGAGTTTCAAGAATAAGAAGCCCACATAGGATCCCTAAAAAATTTCTGATATACTTCCCTTTGAAGCCATGGTTTCAACGGTTGTTCATGTCAAAGAAGATAGTTGCTGCCATGCAATAGCACATAGACAAGCGTGTTGATGATCCAAATAGCATGAGACATCCTGTTGGTTCCTGGGTATGGAAAGAGTTCCATGCAAAACATGCATGGTTTGCGGCCGATCCTCGTAATGTCAAACTTGGTCTAACCAATGATGGGTTTAACCCATGCGATAACACGAGCAAGCCTTACAGCATTTGGCCAATATTGCTTGTACCATACAATTTTCCATCGTGGGTATGCACGAAAGGTTCCTACCTAATGATGTTCTTGCGACCACTGATCGATGAGCTAAATCAATTATTCATTGAGGGGATTCATACATACGATGCATACAAAAGAGAGACGTTTCTGTTGCATGCAATGTTACTTTGGACTATCAACAATTTTTCTGCATACGCCAATCTCTCAGGTTGGATTACAAAGGGTAAGATGGCATGCCCTGCATGTAATGCAAATACTAATTCACTTTGGTTGGTGCATGGATGTAAACATTGTTATATGGGACATCGAAACTGGTTGGTTTCTGATCATCCTTAGAGATGAAAAAAACACACTTTCAATGGCAAGGGAGACCAACGGCTTCAACCAAAATGAATAAAGGGTTTGGCGCTGTTTGACCAGTTAAATTAGGTGATGTCTAGTACAAGTAGATGTATCCTTTTGAGAGGTATCTTGGCAAGTTCAAGCATTATGTCAGAAACAAAGCGCGGCCATAAGGATCTATTGCAGAGGGATACGTTCATATGGAGTGTCTGACATTTTGTTCCATGTACCTCCATGATATCGAGACCAGGTATAATCGAGAAGAACGCAATACTAACATCTAACTCAATTGCAACCTTGAGCCAGGCCTATTTGTTTTCTACCAAAAGGTTCGCCTGTTGGGGGCGTTAGCTGTGAAAGAATGGACAGCGACACTGTTGGCCTAGGCCGAGTGGTATGTTCTTACTAATTGCATAGATATTGACCACTACATAGAGTAAGTATTACAATTTTAATTTGCAGTAGCATATCCTCAATTGTTGCACTTCTAATCATGCAGTAACACTTAGATTATGTTGTTGTAGTGAACACTTGAACAAGATTCATGCAAAAGCCCCAAATAACATTGACTGTGTCCCCAAAACTCAATTTCCTTCATGGTTTCGAGCATGCGTAAGTATATACAAAACTTTAACACCATTTCGTGAGATTATTTTTTGCACACTTGAAAGTCTGTGCATTCATTGGTTTGTCTGGTGTTTGTTGCCGTGCAATATTAG
Organism: Platycarya strobilacea; assembly: GCA_036898215.1. Classification (NCBI taxonomy): domain Eukaryota; kingdom Viridiplantae; phylum Streptophyta; class Magnoliopsida; order Fagales; family Juglandaceae; genus Platycarya; species Platycarya strobilacea. Next base: position 32,916,010 of record CM072549.1, on the reverse strand, counting down.
GTTGCCGAGTTGCATGCCATCAGCCCACCTCAGGTTACTGATAAATTGTACACATTATTATGTGGTCCAGATCCTATTGTCGTATCATATTCAGGCTGTATTATGAATGGAATCTAGTTTCACACGAGTAAGCTTGAAAGACGTCGCTACACCCAAAACAACGGGCTTGTGGTAAGCAGTGACCATCAAGGATTGGGTGTTGACTATGATGGTGTATTGGATAACATTATAGAAATTCATTATATGGGATGACGTAAGGTCTATTTGTTTAGATGTAAGTGGTGGGATATTGTGGACACAAGAAGGGAGATACATGTAGGGGAGCACTTCACTAGTGTGAATACCGCCAGACAATCATACAGAGACGAGCCGTTTGCACTAGTATGCCAAACTACTCAAGTATTCTACCTAAAGGACCTGTGTTTTGGGGGAAGATGGAATGCAGTACACAAGATAACTGATAGGAATGTTTACAATATTCAACCCAAAAACACAGTACTGGATGATCTAGATGATGATTGTGGTAGTGTTGATGCAAAAGATGATGATGAAGATGATGTTAGTAACTATGGGTTTGTTAATGAAACCAATGGGCCTGAGATCAACCCACTAGCCCACATTGATGAAGAGCATGTACCTGTTGATCCATTAAACATCTCCAAGTATGTGACAACTAGTCCTTATGCTGATGAGGAATCCAGTCAAGATGACAATAGTTTCGCGTATTTGGGTTCAAAAAACACAAATAATGGGGAGTTTGATGGCAGCGACAACACACACTCTGATCCTGATGACCATTATGGTGATCATGATGGTTTATAACTTCTTACTATGTGCCTTCATTTTTACTACATTTACCATTTTATGGCTAAACATTGTAACGTGATGACCATTACTCATCATCGCAGACATAGTTAGACTCTAACAACCCTCTTGATCACAGGAATCTGCACTTTCAAGCGAGTCCAAATAAGTAATTATTTAAGCTGAAATATTATTGTAGTACTCAGAACTTATATGAATTTGAGAACATATTACGTCGTCCATTACATAATTGCAACACCCCTTAGTGAATATAGCATAGTCTCAAGCACATAATATGCATTTAACGCCCTTCCATTTCTTCTATGGTGCATATTTGTTTGTTTTGGCAATTAATGGCTTGTAATTGATACTCTTGAATGTTTGAATATATTTGGTACCATAATTTTATTGTGTGTACCTAGGCTTTTTTAGATGAATATTGATAAAAGTTGGGTTTTTTTTTTTTTTTTGCAGGTATCTTTTCAAACTAGTATGTAGATTCCCAACGAGGTCTCAAGTATGTCATGTCGGCATTAAGATTAGATATTGCTGGCCTATTTTATGTTTGTGCCAAGATAGCCAATACTAAGTAATTTTTTAGGCTCAGCTGATCTTCCCTTACATAGCATATTAGATGCTAAACACAATTATATTATTCCATTGGTGAATGACTCGGTTATCTCATATGTTTATTACAACCCTCCATGTATTCATAGACGTAAATTGCACAATATATCTACGTCTAATATGGTGGAATATATTAAATGGCATTGTTGGGAGAAATGAGTATATTGTATATAGGATACTAATTTTACATAGAAAACTACATATGTCGCACTTCCCTCTCTTCAGTCGTAATTGTTGGATTGTCCTTAATACCAAGTTTAATGTCCTTAGTGTGCTAATCAGCCAATTTAAATTTATTTTATGGTACTGGCAATTTTAAACATGCATACAAGGGGATTATTTATTCGTGTTGGTAATGTCACTACCAACATGGACAAATCATCCATGAAGATGATGTTTAAAATTAGCAGGGGCATAGATTCATTAAAGGGTAGCCAATCTCAAATTGATTTAATAGGACATTGATTTTAAATGTGCATATAAATTGATATCTGTCCATGCATGTAATGGTCCAACATGACAAAATTATGGTGATGCAATAGGTACAATGCTGGGTGGTAATTAACAACTATGATCTAAAGCTGCATCAAATGTGGGGAAATAGCTATGCCTCTACATAGTTAAAGTAGAGTCCATTAATCAATACCATGAATTGTAAGAAGTAATTCCAACCAATCAAACAAACTGCATGAATGTGTGTGGTGATTCCATATTTGTAAGCGCCAGTGCAACATGACAGCCCACATACTTGGGCAATTATGCAAAATAGTCATATTAAATTGTAGGCTGAAAATGTTCATTTTTTCCCTAATTTTCAAGTGTAAATAGGATTACAGAAACATGCTGTTATGGAAAACAATATGGGTGTTAAGAATATGGTGATAATTGAGTTGAATTTACTACTAAAAAAACGTACAACCTCAATGGCCATTCAACCCATGTTACCTCCAATTAATTTTATACAAAAATTGTAACCACTATTTCTATTATACAATAATTTTGTACAAAAAAATTATTTTGCTATAATGATCCTTTAAATAGGCAAGTAGTTCACTTGAAGCAAGCTACTATTTGCAACTTTTGGATGATATTTTCTAATAATTCTGACAAAGCTTTTTTTACAAAAGTTATAATTGTGGAAATGGATTTAAAGCAAAAACCTGATAATCACTCATTGCTCAGTCCAGCCCATATACCATAATAAATTATAATATTATTGTAATAATCCAATTATAAGTTCTAATTTTAAGAAACTATTCAAATAACACGTTACTCATGCACCAGAAAATACGTACTAACTGATGGGTAGCAAGTATATTGACCATTGGATTTGCCAAATAGATGATATGTACAGACTTCTTTTTGCTGCAATGCTATGGCCACAAGCAAAATGGGCATGTGAGATGCCACATATCCCATCAGTCCTTCTTGTTTTGACAGGCCAGGAGTTGAGAGAGACATGAGCTACGAAATGGCGCCATTTTGTGAGCCCAAAGTGAAAAAGGACTTGAAAAATTTAGAAGACCAAAAAAATAGCCATTCTTTGGCCTGGAGTATATATTTCTTGAAGTGCTTTTGAAGAAAGAGAAAGTGACTACATTTTTCTTGGTAATTTCTCTCTACAATCTCTCGGGAGTTCCAGGTCCAGAGGTAAGGCTACACACCCCAACCTCCTCTCTCCAAAATCTGCACTGAGCATCCAAGGTAAGTTTTTCTACTCACTTCATCTTTGCATGTGTATGTTGTAAAGTCATTTTGCACACTACACTATAACATGCAGTGTGCAAAAGTTGAGGATAACATAAATCCTACTAATATGCAACATGCAGTGAGGGATTTTTGGTTATTTTTCAATAGTATATTGTTCTTGATGCATTGTTAAGCCTGGAAAGGGCCACACCCTAAAGCTTTATTGGTGATTATTTTTATCAATCTTTTTTACAAGTCAGTAAGATTTTTTTTACAACCCAGTTAAGGAATAGGAACTATACATCCATTTTAGGATATGCTATAAATGGCATTCTACCCTCTTAAGCCCCAATACTTAGTTAGTTCAACTTGAAAGTCTGCATATGTCACATATTATTTCCAACACTTTATTAAGTTATTTTATGTATGTTTTAATGGCTTGGGAAAAACATAAATTAGGGCTGAGCACCGACTAAGTCGGAGTCAGAAATGGAATCCTCCGACTCCGACTCCGACTTTGTCGTAAATGAAATCCGACCTCCGACTCCGACTCCGACTTCTATACACTCCAATCCGACTCCGACTCCAACTTTGTCGGAGCGGAGTCGGAACGGAGTCGGAATTGGACTTTTTTGTTGGACTTTTGTATTGGAATTTTTTTAAACCCATTTGACATTATGATATTTTACTATTTATTAGTTTATAATACATCACTACTTATATGTTAGTCTTTAATTTTCTATATATTAATATTACAAATTATTACATTAGTAATTCTTAATATGTTAGTATTTATAATTATATATGTCTATTATATTATGAGTAAATTATTTAGAAACAATAATTAATATGACTTATTATGAGTAAATTATTTGGAAACAATAATTAATTTAATTATCTATTTATAATAGTTATATATGAAAAATAGATATATATTTTTTTTACAAATTATATGCAAAATGTCGGAGTCGGAGTCGGATATATAATCGGAATCAGAGTCGGAATCGTAGTCGGAGTCGGAGTCGGGTTACAAATTGGAGTCGGTATGTCGGAGTCGGAGTCGGGTCGGAGTCGGAGTCGGCAGGACTTCTTTACCGAATCCGTCTCCGACTCCGATTAAAGTCGGAGTTTTTTCTCCAACTCCGACTTCGATTTGTCGGAGTCGGAGCGGAGTCGGGGCGGAGTCGGAGTCGGAGTCGGATTTTCGAATTTTTGCTCAGCCCTAAGTCATAAATGATGCTTATATGGAGCATGTTGGTTTGAATTATTGGTTTATAATGATCATTATAAAGCTTGAAATGAACATTGTTAAACCTAGAAAGGGTCAATCCCTATAGCTTTCTTGTGGTTGATATTCTAATTTTTTTTTACAACATTTATATATATAAATAAAACAAAACCTAAATATGACTTTTACCCTTTTTCTTTTAAAACTCAATTGAGGAAATGTTGGATAACATCCATTCCTCAAAATGTTAGCTAGTCATTAAACCCTTTTAAGACAAATCATATTTAGTTGGTACCTCAGCTTGACAGTGTACATATATTCACTCATTATTTCCAGCACTTCAGCTTGACAGATATTTGAGTTTTGACATCTTGCTCCTACTACACAATGAACAGCAATGGTGGTGGTACAACTACCCAAACGAGTGCAGCGAAGACACGTGTGAGCCCGACTCAGATCAGATTCCATAGAGGAGCAACCGATTGCTGTGCCTCTTACAAGGGGACTAAGAGATGAAGTGGATCCTGAAGCTGCTACCCCTGCTCAAACAGCCTCAGTTGTGGGCCAACAAGTTGGTAACGAGGTCCAACCTAATACTGAAAATCAGTAGGAAGTTGAAATTGGTAAGCTTGTATCAAGTTTTGGTGATTGGATTATAAATAAGTGAGTTGGTCAATTATATATAAGGACGTATCTAAAATAAATTATTTATTGGAATGTTTGTGTAACTATAGTTCCACCTACTAAAAAAAGAGGCAGAGGACCTGCAAAGGATACACTTTTTGAAAGGTTATGAAAGTTGGCTAAGATCCCGTTGACTATAAAGGATGGGCATAAAAGGCCATCATGCGAGAATGCGGTTGTATTCTCTAGCCAAGTGAGCACAATAACAAAAGTGTATGCCAACATGAAATATGCAAGCTGGAGTGTGGTAGACACGAAGGAAAAAGTAGAGTTGATCAATCGCGTTAAGCTACATCATATTCCATTCTTTTCTATCAAATATAACAACTTGTTCAAAGTCTTGGGTTTGGTATTAAGTGTGAACACAAATAATTACAATTTTTTTCTTTGTTACTACAGACAAACTTTGAGTTGGATTGGGAAAAAGACAACCACCATGAAGTTATTACTGCAATACTAGCTGATAGATATAATGCATACCACTACGAGCTACACAAGAAGTACATGAAATATGCTTCACATGAGGAGGCGTTAGCTGGTGGGATGCCGATGGTGGAGAAGACAGACTGGGAGTGGCTGTGCGCACATTGGTCAAGCACCCCATCAAGGTATTAGGAGTTATTCATAGTTTTTGATTGTTAGAAAAAAGTATAAGATTCTGAGAATGTGCTATTGAGTACTTGATCTCTTCAATTTTGTACGGTCTATCTTAATGTTTTAATCATGACTAATTAGATATTGTATTCATTGTTTCAGGAGCAATCTCGTAGGAATGCAAATAATAGGAAAAAGTAGATAATGCTTCACACGGGTGGAATAAAGTCATTTGTACGGATCATGGCAGAGCAAGTATTAGATAAAGCTTTTATATTGTGTACATCAAGCCCTATCATTTTATGCCAACTAGTGTAAAAAACATAATGACTTTTATTGTAAGGATGAGGATGTGGAAAACAAAATTGCCTTTTATAAGGCAACACATTGGTATGCAAAGAAGGGGAAATTCATAAATGCTACTTCTGAACACAATTATGTGAGTTTGTCCAGTTCCTTATACCTACTCTTTCCTATGAATTTCGTAATATTACAAGCTGCGGTGCCCTCATTTATATACGTTGCGTATGTTTTTCAGAATCTTATGCTTGAAAGGATGCATCAAATGGAGACACCAGAGGATATTAATGAGGCTGCTAAGGCTGTTTTCAAGGAGACTTAAGGGTACAAATCTGTATATGCTCAGAGATTAGGACATGCAGTGATCCCTAAGCCAAGTCCTTTGATGAAAAAGAACAAAGTCTATATCCGTTTAGTTGAAGAGAATGAAAGGAATAAGAATTCAATTGAGAATTATAAGGCTCAACTGAAAAAGATGTTGGTTGATATGGAAACAAAGAGAAAAAATTATTCAGAACATGATGAACAACTAAAGCTGATCTCATCTCAACTTGGGAGAAGTAGGGAGTCTCCTCGAGAGACTCCCAAAGAGGCTTAACCTTTGCTCTAGTATAGAGCAGGTTTTTGGTGAAGGGGATTATAATATTATTTTGTCATTTGGTAGTACCTTCAATGGCATGGAAAGATATCATGTGAATTATATCACATACTTTTGATGTGCACTGCTTATAAGTAGGATATGAATGTTTGGTATTGCTTACCTGGACAGGTCAGTGTAGAGGTGTAACTTTTGTGGAGAAGAGGTATTGTTATATTCCCTATGTACATTCAGTTTATCTTTAACATTGATGCTAGTCTAGAATCAGGGCATGGCTGGAAAGTATAGTTTGATGTAGATACATGGGTAAGCTGGTGAATTTGTAAACAACGTAGTGTTATCTTATTGGTTTAAAAGCTTAAAATTGATGTCTAACAAGATTCATAATTTGTTGTTAGGTGGAATCAGTTGGAGTAATATAGTTGCATGTGAAAGGTGTCACACCATTTGGTGAATATTGAATGCTGCACCCAATGAAGACGTCATCACAACGAGGAAGGCAACCCACATACATTCAGGAGTGAGAGCAACATACAAACTCACATGGTCAGTCATCACCTCACCTTTATATCAATTTGCTTCAAGAATTTGATTGCATAAATCATCTTGTTTATAGCTAGATGGTTTATACTTAAATCATTTGATTGCATAAATCATTTGATTGCATAAATCACTCTCTATACTTAATCAAAAAAAAAAAATTGATTGCATGTTTTAGCTAAATAATATTACCATGTTAGTTTTTCATCATGAAAAATTTAGTTATATTTATGATTGTTTCTTGGTTATGCTATAAATAGGATATGTTAATGCCAATTTGGACCTTGTGCATTTACTAGTTAAAAATGATTTGTATCTGAACTGTTGGATTTTATATCAACCAGTAGCCAACAATTTGATTGCATAAATTAGCTAAATAATATAACAATGTGAGTTTTCCATGATGAAAAATTAGACTGTTTGATATTTATGATTATTTCATGGCTATGCTATAAATGGGACATAGTAATCAATTGAGACCATGTGGTTGTATAGCAGGTTCTTTGAGTGTGAGCAACACCTAATCAATAATTGTACTGGTACCTAATAAGATTTTTCACCAACCCATGTTACTCTAAACTACTTATGTCATCTCGTAGACATGACCCATGCACTTGTGCATTTACACAATAAAAATGAGCCATGTCTAGGCTGCTAGGAGTTTTGAATGACTTTTCCCCTAATTATGAGTATGTGGACATTGTATCCAAGCTTATAAAATATGAACTCTTGTGCTTTCTAGTGACACATAGTACCTCTAATTTTATCAAAATCAAAGGGCATGGTTAATAATAAAATTTACAAGGGGACCTAGCTAGCTAATTTATGCACATGACTGGGTACTTGTTAAACAAAATTAAGAGTTACTCATTGGGTTGTGATGTTCTATGATAGGTTGCCAAAACTCAAAGAAAAACTCTAATTGCAATGGATGAATGACCTTAAAGTGTAGCATGCTACCTAACTAGATGTCTATGTTCAATTGGCTTATGAAAGTGAAGGTTCACCAATGGCAAGGACATTGTTTTGCCTATACTATCTGTTCTAGTAAATCAATTCCAACCAGCAGATTACACCAAGTGAAGACTGTCACACTGCCAATCAGACCATGATTTTTACTTTCAAAATTATGCTTAAAATATGTTACCATTATTTTGCTACTAGATATGAGCTGTTGGAGTTAATTTGCTATATTGTGTAATGGTTTGGTGTCCATGATGTACATTTTAGCGCTAGACTTGATGAATGCAGACTTGTTGTAGTACTCTTTCTATTTTATGATGGAATTGATGGATGACTTGTTTAAGAGTGATATGTACACATATGTAATGGGTTTAGCATGAGTCAATAGGTATTTTACTGATTATCAAAACAGGGTGGAAATTAAGTGTTTAATTACAAAAAAATGTTGTAGGAATTACGTGTGAAAACCTTGGCCACAAATGAATACCATGGCCAAAAACACTGCATTCATAAAAGTCACGGGATTAAATTCTGGGAAATCAGCAAACCAAATAGGCTTAGTTGTGGTGTTGTTTTGCCACAATACAATGTCATGACCATTTAATATTTGCCACGATTCCCACCTTTTCAAAATAGTAGTGTTTCCCACCAAAGATGAGTGTATAGCTAGAAATGGAAATGGTGGGCATAAAGAATTGCATATGAAAATTTTTGGTGAGCAAAATGCATTTGCAAGAAGTTAATAACAAAATAAATGGTGCCAAAAGGGTTTTTGCTAGGTGAGTTTTCATGTTGAACTATCTTACGCCACCAAAAAAATTCTCCGGGAATGTAGAATGCCCATGAGACCAAATGACTTCCATATTTTATTCCCACTAATACATTAGTCTTTTAACCACGGAAATACTGGTGGTTAAAAGTATCTATTTGCCGTAAAAGTATTAAGTTGTGGCAAGTAGCACTGTTTGTGGCAAAGCTGATGCCACGAGCCTCCCACCATCAAAATTGGTGGCCAATAAGTTATATCCACAAAAACCATTTATGGCAAATAGGCTTATATGTTGTAGTGTATAACCTTCTTTAAAGGTCCAATATATGCAAGTTTTATTTATTTAAAGGTATATTGTGGCTTGTGTCAATTCGCTGCAAAAATCTAATTGCTTTGTTAAAAACTCTTTATTGGCTATGATTTCCACGTACAAACAAATTATTCACTCATGTTTATCCTTTCGTAAGGTCTCTAGGAAATCTTATATCCTAATCTTTATTTTCTTTCCCTTTGGAGGCAAAAATATGTCTATCTCTTGGAAACAAAAGTATATGATCTTCCAAGTCAATCTCCCCAATTCCATTGGTTATAGACATTATAAAACCCTATTTCATTAAGATATTATGTACGGATGATCAATTTAACATACTTCTATGTTATTAATTAATGCCACATTAGGGGGTATTCTGGACAGAGCTATTGAAGCAGAGGGCAGAAAGCATGGAGATTTCCTAAGGCTGGTAATATATTCATATCTTGTTGTTCCATGTTTCTTTTTGTCTAAAGTGTTACCACTTAAAACCACATTTTTTATTGTATTAATTATGTAAAAAGGTTGATTTCATTTTTCTACTGCTAAAACTATGTGGGATGCATATTTCTACATCAAAGTCGATGATGATGTCCATGTAAATATAGGTGAGTCACTTCTTTCGTTACTACAATAACCTTGTGGGTACCATATTCCATAGGTGAGTCACTTGTTGTTCATTATCTCAAGCAATGACCTTAACTTGTGATAAATGTTCACCTTTGGAACAATATCAAACCCTATTGATGCCTCAAAGACCCGTAACTATTAATAAGTGTGGATTTATATTGCTAAGTAATTCTGCAACTTGATTTTATATGTTACTCTTTATTACGTTGACACCAACTAATTTCATCTTTTTATAGCAACACTTGGAGAGACTCTAGTTAGACATCGATCAAAACCATGGGTATATATTAGATGCATGAAATCTGGTCCTGGCCTTAATCAAAAGTGAGGCTCCCCACCCTCCCCCCCCCCCCCCCCCCCTTCTTCTTTTTCTTTCTTATGGATTGATAATTACCTTCTAGTTTCTTGCAATTTATTTATTTATTTATTAGAATAATCCCATTTTATCATACAGGGGAGTGAGATACCATGAACCTAAGTATTGGAAATTTGGTGAGGCAGAAAACAACTATTTTCGACATTTATCCAGGACAAGGAACAATTTGTTCTCTTTGCTAGTCAATTAAAACCACACCAAGAAGTTGACTGACACCCTATTATGCTGCAAAGTGTTGGAGTTTGATTTTCCAATTCCAATAGAGACAATAACTTCTGTCACTAAAATGGCAACACCAGCATTATGTAAAACAAAAAGAAAAAAAAATGTGGTTAAAAAATGTTGGGTACAGTTGCAAAGGAAGTAACAGAAGTATCTCTTCACACAAGCATGCCCATCCCAACATAAATGACTCTAGCCAAAACTTCAAGTTCCAAAATTATGTCTCTAGCTTGTACATTCTCGACATCTACTAATTTAACACATGAACAAGGCTTAAGCAGAGCAAGGAACACAATATAAACTAAAAGAAACAATCAAATATCAGAAATAAAATCGATAATTATGAGAACCTCCCCAAATCCGAAACAAACCCAAATCGGTATTGTAGGTTTGATTTCTACCCCTTCCTCTACACAGTCACACACACGAAACAAGAAGAAAATCGGTGCCAAAAACTAAGTAACATTACATAAAGGAAAATGTAAGGAAGAATGGGTGAAAAAATCTAATATTTAACCGAAACAATTGTCGTTGAGGAGAACAGTAGACTGCCCATTTGACCACAGGGGTGGATTTCGAGTTCAGGTACCAAAGATTGATGCTTGAACGGATGGCTTGGAGGCTAAAGTGAGAAATCTCAAAAGGGGGAGGGCTTAGGTGTATAGGGCTTTTTTGAGAGTTGTCCAAAGTCTGGAAGTGCAATTTTGGAGAGGGGGGGGGGGGGGGGGGGGGGGGTGGGGTGGGGGTTACGAATTATTTCGTCATTAAATCAATTAACGTCGTCCGAACAAAACTTCAAAATAACTGAACTCAACAAAATGTTTTAATCCAAGTTATTACATCGATATTTCTCACTATAATAATGTATATAGGTTATACATATGTTAATCTCGCCAAGATTTGAGTTATTGCAGCGATAATGTTTGCTGTGAGAACTTCCAGCAATTAAATTCATCACTTTAGTTAAATTAATCACTGAAAATCCAGAATTTTAAAATCATGAAAAATTGGCTGCAACGAATTTTATTTCACTGGGAATATACACTAATTGCGGCAAATTTGTAAGCAGCAAATTAAAGATTGCCAAGGAAAGTCTTTTTCGTTTTAGTGAAATTCTCCTTAGAGCACTCTCAATGAATTGGCAAAAATTTTTCTTTGAAAATTACAAGTTTGCATATATATCAAATTTTTTTATTATATTTAATTAAAAATAAGGAGAAGGAAGTGAGAGAAGAAAATAAAAATATTTTCTGTCTTCAAAAATTATTAATAATCTTTTAAATTTGAATAAATTTTGACTAATTTAATGAAAGTTCTTATAATACAAGCAAAAATTGAGGGTGTGATTAGAAGAGTCCTATAAATAATAGTTATATAATGAGGGTAAAAAAAAATGTGGTGTCTTTTTTTATGTACTACGTGTTTGCAGGTAGCCTCCTACGTTGTTTCTAGATCTGGAGTGATCTTCGCATCATTTCGCATGAAAGACCCTCAGCTGATCTGACAAATTCTGTATGAATATATTATTCGCCAGAGATATATGCTTTCGGAAAATGTCATAAATAGAAATTCTAAGGTGGCAGGGGACAATATATAAAGGATTGACGCGTGACCGGATGAAGTAGTAGTACTACTACTCATGCTGGCAGACAAGCAAATTAATTGGTTTGCCCATGTGCTAGCGCAAATCATGGACAGCAATATTTCCATGCATCGATCACACTACTCATTCACGCGTCCTACAGTTCTGATCCTTCCAAGATTATGCTTTGTTTTCCAGTACATTCATTATATAATATGCTATCTTCGCTATACTTCTCTTTCATATTCTTTTTTAAACTACGTGCGAATATCGTTATATATATATTATATGAGCTAATCATTGGCCATATCTCACGCACATCATGATCATGAGCTGTAAACAACTCATGGGGTATGTTTCCTTATGGATTTGTTTATATGATTAGCCTTATATAAGGGCTGACTCGGTACGGACGTACATGGGTTTGCATGCATGCATGGGTAAAAAGTTAAAACTCATGATCATGCATCTATGGAGTCATCGTGTTAACATAGATCGATTAGAATGATGGTAGAGCAGTACTTCTTTAGTAAGTACTCGATCCCTAGCTAACAGTTAAATATGGACTTTCCATTAGTTAATTCACATTTTCTTTAAGGCTATCTTATGACATGTAATTAATTTATAAGCACCAAATCTCTGCATGATCAAAATATGCCTTCTATGTCATGGCACAATATACCTTAAATGTAATAAAGTTCTATCGCATGTAGACAAATAAATTTAAAACCTTATTTTGAAGGTTTTATGTAAAAAGTGATATTTCACCGGAAATCCATTATATGTTGTTTTCTGAAACACAAATTTCTATGGTTGAGATCGAAGTCCGTCGATTCATAATATTTTTTGGAAAGAAATACTATATGTTGGATATGAATTTGCACTACATCCAAACCTATTGGAAGCACATTGTCTGGAATAAAATAAAGAGATAAAGATAAAGAAATTTGATCGACGAAAATGATATAAGGGAAGTAAGATTCAACTATTCCAAAAAAAGAAAGATGCACCTATTAAACGAAGGAATCCCTACAAATCAAGGGGGTTGATTAATATTGGCTCTCCCCTCCACATTAATTCTACAACAAAAACTTCTTTTTCCCTCTCTTCATACTACAAGAAAAATTAATAATCGTGACGAATTATTTGTGACAAAAATTATTATTTACTATAAAAAAATGATTTATTTTAATTATAGAAAATAAGTCATTTTAATAGAAAATAACTGATCACAGATAAATAATTTTCCTATAGTGGATCAATTATATATTTTCTATCATATTGAGAGCTATGAGAGGATATGAAAAACTGTAAAATCACCTAGTATAGTGCATGACAACCCCAAAACAATTCATTGATGTAGGCTTCTATGCTGAACTAGGTAAATATCTCTCTCTCTCTCTCTCTCTCTCTCTCTCTCTCTCTCTCTCTCTCTCTCTTTATTTGCAGTTAATACACTTTGTTTATAATTTATTTCATGTATTAGCACTCGACAACCGTAGGCAATGCCCCAATCATGAACGTGGACTAGTATCCAACCATGTTGCTGGACTTTGGTACAAAGGAAAAATGCATCAGCAATTTAGCGCCATGATCTGTGGGATTGAAATTTATCATTCGCAAGATAATAGGTTGCATGACCCAACAATAGCTAGTACTTCAACGTAAGAGACGCATCGCTCGACTGACAATCACAACATGTCACGTTTTCTTGTTGCCCTTATCACCTTATTCATTTGGCGTTGTACTCATTCCGGAGATGTAGGGTTATCCAACTCTCTGGATTAACTATCTGTTCTGTTATATTTAGTAGTTACCAAAGGGAGTCGTTCGGCCTCTAAGATCATGGTCCTACTCAAACGACCTCATTCTCACTATCTATTGGGGTGGGCTTCTAGACTGGGCCCGTTCCTTATGAAGGACTATAAAGTTCCTTCCAACCCCAGCCCCAATATGTAAAGATCAGTTTTAACTTGCACACTCCTAAGTAGGACAAATGTTATAATAATTTACGTCCAAATTAAGAAAAACAACTAAAGCATCGTCTCGTCCTATAAAGTCATGTGCCAAGGGTCTACTTCGTTCCCTTCACACAATACATCCAAAAACGCGCGCACATATATATATATATATTATATGTAGCATGTGGACGTAGGATCGGACTAGGAGGCCGGAAAAAAAGTAAATCTCTTTAGTACTACTGATCAATAATCTATATATATAATATTTATATATGAGTGTGTACTTATATAGCATGTGCCTGTGAGGGATAACCTAGATCTCATTATTAATGTGTGCTGCAGAGGATCTCCTAACCATGTAAAAGAAATCCAACGAATCATGTGAGGCATGACTCGTACGTTATACATAATCATGAATAATCACAAAGTCACATGTTTTGGCAGTTTTGCTTCGAAGGACCTTGAGTTTATTTATATTAAAAAAAAAAAAAAGACGAACTCCGGTGGAGCAGAAATACCGAAGCCAATTCTCATAAAACATCAGACAAAATATGCTTATTCTAAGGAAGATCAAGAACGTGAGGGCTAGTGCTGATAGATCTAGCTAGGTAGCCGAGGTTGCCATGTGCTTAACCGGTACGCAGTTAGGTTAAAGGAATGCATTTCCATGCTACTTTCCTGACAATTGCCTGCACGACACGTCGTACTCATACAGTTGGTCGTCGTCCAACATAATTCTCGGAACTATATATGTGATGATGACGACGATTCTTTCTCGTTATGCTTTGCAGTTTGTCTGCTTATTTGAGTCAATTATTAAGTTACCCCACCCACTCGATCCAGCTCGACCATCTTCTTTCAAGAATTTAAATGACACACAAGTCCACGTTGTGTTGTACGGTAGGTTCAATATATATTTTCTTAATATGACATTGAATCATTTATAAATAAATATAATCATAAAAATGACGAGCGAGTATTAAATAAAAAGATCCTAAGCGGCATTACTCAAACAGATTGAATAGAATGTAAAGAATCTTTATGATATCTCATTCTGCCGGCTAGGCACTAATTAAGGATCGTCCTTTTATCATCTATATACGGTGGCATTCTCTTTTTTTTTTTTTGAAAAAAATAATAAAAATTAACTATCTCCGATTATGAAATAATCTTTCTTGTTATAATTAAAATATTATAAATAGTTATTTTTCTTATAGAAATATTATAAAACAAATTATATATATTTATTTTATAATAAAAATAATTTTACAATCTAATGAACAATATTAAATCACATTGATTTGAGAGACTATGCTTGTATAATCTCTATATGAATAGAGTATTTTTCAGCTTACATATTTTACGACACTGAATTAGACTATGCTTGTATAATCTCTAAATCATGCTTGTGCTCAAATAATTATAAGGATATTTGTATATACATTTAATTAAAGTGAGAGAGTCAGGTGCAGTTTGGATATAAATTTAATTTAAAGATGGATTTTCTAGGGGTACTACGGAGAGAGAGTTTCCAATCGAAACGCATCTCGTAAAATTTTAAAGATGGTTTCTTTAAGTACGTATTTTCTTATAAGAACAAACTACAAATTCTCAAGAATTAAGTTTATATACTATTACTATAAATATATCTATAAATTATACATAATTATTGCCAATAACATACAATAATTGGTTAGACTTACAACTATATATCAAATATCTAAAAAATTAAAACCATCTCATCTGATCACTTTTATATATATCAATTCAATAACTTCATTACTATTTATAAATTATTTCAATTCAATTCATTTTAATTCATTTCATCACACTATCAAATCGAATCTTTATATTAAAGAGTAGTACTTATAAATTTCAAGTTCAGATTATAAATTAACACCTAAACATGATTATGTATATATTGATTCCAAAGGCAAGCACGTAAGAAATACGCGCAACTGACGCCACCATTATAAATCGTTTCATGAAAGCCATCCTATTCCCATCCAAATGACTTTGGCATCATATTTTTGTTGCTATGTGTATTGGCCATATTTGCCTGTTTGATCTCAAGTTTCTAGCACACCGGCCGTGTCGTGTACGTACGAGATCAGGGTCCACTCCAAACTTGATTGACTCCTTGATTCCATGATTAAATTTTGGTTAATCATTCACAAAAAAATAAAAAAAATAAAATTGTTTTTTTGTTTGTGCTCCAGCTCGGCTATAATAATTTGTGGGGTAGGTACGTACCTTCATCACCCATCCATCCATCATGCTGGCCAAAGAAAAGGACGATTCTCCAACCACTTTATTGGGCATGATATCTCTAATTTCCCTTTCTTCTATCTTTAGTTGTCATTTCGTAAAATGGGTATCATTTTCTTCTCTTTTTCTATCTGTTTTCTCCAACAATACCCTAAACATTAAAAATTATGCCTCGTTTTGCTGTCCCTAGAAAATCGAAGCATAACTCAATTCCTTGTACTTTTTATGTGCTAATTTTCATACTTTTTGTGAGCATGCATAATAGCCTAATAGCATAGGCAGTAGGGGTAAGTGAAGAAAACAATAGGAAAGGAAAAATCCCATCTTTTACCCGTCATGTACGTTTATGTCGCTTTCGCCCCCCGCTGTTACGTCGTCTCTGCCGTATAAATAAGGGCATTTTAATTTTAATTAGTGGTCATACGTTTTTTATTGTTTTTATTTATCTGTCTTTTAATATATTACGTCAAAATATTAAAAATTGATAATTACAAATACAATAAAAAGAACTATCTTTTTATCGCCATATTTCGTTACAAAAGAATTCTAGATGCAGCCATTTGCCTTGCTATATTCCTCTATGGTCTTCATGAAGATTTCATCCACGATAATCAGAGGTCTGTGTCTAATTAATCTAGGTACGTAGAAGAATATAAAGCATTAACAATATACACAATGCTAACATTACAAGAAAATATTATTTATCCGTGATCAACTATTTTTTGTTTAAATAATTATTCTCTATCAAAATATGTCTGTAATTTTTATAATAAATAGTCATTTTTTTATAAATAATTTATCACGAATATTCATTTTTCTTGTAAAATATAACAGAAAACCTACCTGCAACAAAAGCATAAACATATGTACTTAAACAAGTGCTTTATGTGGTCTTAGTTATATAAATTCTGGGTATTCATTTAAAAAACAAAAACAAATAAATTGTGAAGATCCACATGAAAAAATGCAGACTATAATACTAAGATTTACTTTATAAAAAAATTAATGTATGAAACTAAATTAATGTATCTAACGTGAATTACTCTATACATAATACCTAATCTAATTATTTAGGTGGCTGTAATTGACTAAGGCATTTTTTTTTTTTATATAACAAACCAACTGATTTCAGTCATTGATAATTGAGGCATTTATGATCATACATAGGTGGACAATTACATTGTTATAGGTGGGGAAATGACCCCTGACTTGCGCATGTATGTCTGCTAATCCAGCATTACATATTTTAATCTAATCAATTCTCGCTTTGAATAAAACAATTTTGATAGTTTATTTTCGTCATTGCTTTGGGCTGATTAACTGCCGCATTATGTGCATATATTACTTACCCTACTTGGTCTGCCAGTCTTTGGGATAATGTAATGCACCTAAAGTTCTTTAAAACAACTAAAAATCTGCAAGTGTGTTGTCCGTAGTGTTAAGAATAAAAAAATTTATAGACATATACAAGTAAAATGAAAGCTGGTTAGATTCACGAGCCATCACAAATGGTCATTTTTATTGGTTTTATTTTGTTTTGTGTTTCTACTGTTGTGTTGGTTTTTGTGAATATTTATTTGTATAGAGAAGATTTTAAAGTTTAAGAAATAGTCTTCAGACTTTATGTCTATTAGGAATTGTAGTATTATCTTCTTTTGGAGAAGATCTTAGTAAATACCTCTACTGGAAGCAGTATTAATTTTTTTAGATTTTGTCTGAGAAACTTAGAAGTTGAGCATCAATAAGAAATTAGTTGATTGTCTAGTCATATTGTAAGCTTCAATTTTTATGAATTTCAATGAAGTGAAACTATTTTTTCAAAAAAAAAAAAATTGGTTAGATAAATGGGAGAATTGGGTTAATAAAATAGTTATTTGAGTAGTTATAAATCTTGTGGGGCTAACTCGTGTCTATCTCACTGTCATTCTATGTCCTAGAATTCAATAAAAAATTCTAAGAGCATAATCTATATCTAAAAAAATAGATTTTTTTTAATTATTATTATAGGAAAAAAAACTTCCAGTTTTCATAGAGGAAAAAACCTTAAAATAGGATTACAAATATTGTTTTTCAATCTAAATAACATTCTCAACATGAAAAGTGGGTACACTCTACCACCATATTTGCATATCATGAGTAGCACTCCATGCATGCCTTGCAAGTGGATATGTAGCTTCATTAGCTAATATATTTGCATGTTATAGTTTGCACTCTTTGAATCATTGCATCAGCCTTCGAACCTCATACAGCAGTGTTATATGATCGTAGCAAAAGACTCCATACCGCTATTAACCTCTTCAATCATCAACAGTCAATCACTTTTAATGATGAGATTATTAATACCCATATTTACACAAAGTTGTAACCCCCTAGCTCAACTAGAGGCTCTCCAAGTAAAGGCTCAAGGCCCCACTAGCTCAACTAATTTACCAAAACTCTCGACAAGAGCCTGGCAACAAACCTTTTCAAAATACTTCTCAAGTACAAGCCTGAGGACAAGGCTGCAAAGAAGAAGCGTCTCTTGAAAATACCTCAGTTAGAGGCTAAAGGAAAACTTGTAGAACCAAAGAAGCCTTTATGGTGAATTATGGTCTCAACCATGTTACAAAGCATAGCTTGTGGTCATTGCCCATGATGTGGACCCAATAGAGTTGGTCGTCTAGCTTCTAACATTGTGCAGAAGATGGAAATCCAATGCAACATTGTGAAAGTGAAAGCATAATTTGAACCCATGGTTTACAAGAAAATTGTATTAGTTTTATGCTTGACCGCTGTCAAGAATGAAGATAAGCTAGAGCTTAGCAATATCTTGGAGGCTATCAAGGACAACTTCAATGACAAGTATGATGAGTAAAAGACAAAGTGGGCTGGTGAAATCATGGGTTCCAAATCTCAAGCCAAAACCAAGGCCAAAGAGAAACTTCTAGTTAAGGATGTTGCTTAGAGAATGTCTTAGGAGCACAATCATATATTCTTGTTAGATCTTATTCTCTTTTGCTATCGCTTGTAAGATTTTTGTTCGTTCAAGTTTATTTTGTGAGTATAGAGGTTTTGTTTACTTTATTAGGCAACTTATTTAAGGAAGAGCTAATGTTGGTGCTTGAATTGAAGTTGCTATGTTGTAATAATTGTGGGCTAGAAGCAACTCGAAGGTCCAGAATGCCTTGCGGGTCTTTTTGCCCTCCAATGTGTATGGTTGGAACGAATTAGGAGAAAAAAAAATAGGTTTCAACCCAACTCGAATTTTATAGGTGAGGTCGGTTTAGTGTTACCTTCCTTACGTGTCAGGTCAGGTCAAACCCAAATCTAATTTGGGCAGGTCTGTGTGTAAGTCTATCCATTTTCCACATATGAAAGTTGAGATTAGGAGCATCGGTTTGCCCCTGTTCCTCGGCACTAGTACTCGGTGTCTTGGGGATGGGTACTAGGTGAGAAACCCCACCCTTTGTCCATATGGGCGCTAGGGGTAGGAAAAAGGGTTACCTCACCCTTATAGGGTGAGTGTAGCACCCCGAGCTCCAATCCTTAGTGTTGGAGTATCCATTTTCCAATATCACAAGTTCCAATTGTAGAAGTTCTTCAACTCAATGTGATAGATTTGAGTAAAATCCCTAGCCATAATGTGAAGTTTGGAAAAAGGGACAACTAGGACTATAATCGAGCTGAGTTGATCTTTGGATCGTCAAGCTTGCTTGGGCTCAAAAAGCTCAACCTTAAGCCCGAGGTTGAGACTTTTAGCCAATCTTTATTTGAGCTCAACTTGGTGAGCTAAGATCCTAACCCAAGCTCGACCCAAGAACAACCTCGAGTCAAGTCGAGCTAGTACGAGTTTTTTTTTATTATATAAAATCTAATAATTAAGAAACTAGATAAATCAAATATATATATATAAATATAAATTTAATGAAATTTTTACAACTAACAAGTAGAATCTTTATTGAATTAGCAAATTGCAAAAAATTATAATGTAACTAGTTGATGTTTATTCATAATAACAATATACTATATGCCTATATAAATTACAAATACATACAAATAATATTATAGTATATATCAACATTTCATATATGATTTTCATATACTAGTATATGAAATTATTAAATCTTATTGACTAATTATTGTACAAATTCTTAAATATATGTATGATTTATATACAATATATAAGCACAAGTGATTAGGCATAATTAATTTAAAATACTATGCTTATATTATTAACTGCTTATATTATTAACTAATATATATACATATATATACATAGGGGCATTTATGTATTTTTTTTAATTTATAAATGAGTTTTGATCAAGTTAAGCTAAGAACAAGCAGGTTTTGTCAAGGTTTAGTCAAATTAAGTCGAGTTTAATCAAGTAAGTGTTATTTACTAATCACGTGGGTATCTAGTTCCACAAACGAGCTTTTTTTATTAGTTGAGTCTAAATTGAGTTTAACTAGGCTAGTATCAAACAGGCTATCAAACAAATTGATTTATTTACAGTTCTAAGGACCACTTTGGTGCCTATCACTATCGCACGTAGCAAGCTATTAGAATCACAATAGTTCGAATTTAGATGAGCAGGGACAAGATTCAAGAAACACAAGATCTTGCGTGTCGGACAACATAGTGTAATGCTCACTCCAAACGGAACATTTTGATGTAAAACCCTATAAGAGAGTTGGTCCTATTTTTTTCTAAGATACCATTACTGGCATTTCAAATGTGAAGAGAAACTTTATCTAAAATGTTATGGATTGCAATTATAGATTCAAATTTTGGGCCGTCAATCCCATCTATAAACTTGGCCCAATCTCAGGAGGATAGCTCCAATGGGTGTGAAAAAATTGCAACAAGGTGAAGCAAGACATTGAAATAAACACAATTTCCACAATTGTGAGCAACAAGAGGTGGAGGCTTGATGGCTAAGAGCATCTTGAGTAATCAATGATTTGTATAAAACCATTAAAGCACAACAGGCCTCTATATCTACAATTATGGTGGGTCAATCCTTCTTTCTCAGGAGACTCTACCTGGACTGAATCTTGGTCAAAATCTACGAGTGGGACCACAACAATGAGACTTTTAAGAAATCTTAGTAGGTTAAAATCTAAGACAATATTTTTAAAAAAAGGCAATGGCAATGAATATGCATGCATAATTTTATGTAAGCAATTCAATGAACACATATATATGTATGCATGGTGACAAATCACCCTCCGTATAGAAACACACGTATTCATAGAATATAGTAAGAAGTCATCCTTTGAATAAAACTCAAGTATATAAGTATGACGAGTAATCACCCTCTTAACAAAACTTGTGTATAGATATCATTACCAACGCAATGAATCACTCTCTTATCAAATCGCATAAAGTCCACATTATCTCATAATATAAATCTTAGTGGGCTTACCAGGAAGTCACTCCACCCCCATCAACTTGGGGACTCACTCTACCCAGCTAACATGTGAACTCATTCATCAAATCCAAACTAAACGACACGAGGAATTGCTTAGCGTAGTTTACAAACCCAAATAAAACACACATGACCAACCCACGAATTCCCTCTACCTAGTTAAACGACTCAAAGACATCACACATGATCAACTGTAGAAATCTCTCTACCCATGTTATCAAGTGAGGTCAATACGAAGACATTCCATCTCGATCATCGCATAGAATCACCTTACCCGTATGAAACTCATGGAAACGTGCCATAGGAATGACACGGCGGCTCATAAACCATTCCATGATGATTGACACATGGTAAGACTGAACACTCTAAAACTACAACATCATCAATTCACATTATTCAAACTCGTCGTCTCATTCACATGGTAGTGATAAAAAAAATAAACATAATGAATAAGATATATCATTCCCATGTAGTAATAGATGAATTACAAAATATAGAGATCTTAATCTTAAAGCATACTCACAAATATTTACCCCACATTCCCAATATGGTCACAGGAGCTAACCTATGTGAACAATATTTCTATTATTACGGTAGTGCTAGTGTTGCTTATTCTATCATACACTTTGAGCTCAGTTGCTTTCTTAAAGACTTTATCTAAAGTAGAGGTAAACACTTAAAAATCAAAAAGTGAGATTAGCTTTTGTATAATACTTTTTAAACTGGGGGACTATCAGTCATATCTCTAATGCCCATCTGACTCCAAATATGCTTGAATAGGATACCTTTGATTTCATCCATCCATTTGCCCTGTGGCCTTGCATGATGGTAGAGTTTAATGGAAACAAGGTATGCACATTGTCTATAGTTTACGTTCAGTCAAATCTTGCAAACCATCTTTTAATGAGAGTCTCTCACGTGATGTTGGATCATACCTCGAAGATCAGATGATGTGGCCTATAGGTTCTTAATAATTTTTCTACGAAATCACTTAATAATCATTACAAGAAACTTATTTATTACCTCCCAGTTATTTCTAGTCAAATTATTATTTCCAGCTAAAATGAGTCTAGTTTTATCACAAATAGTTATTTTATGCAAATATTGGTTACAAATGTCCATTTTTCTAGTGGTGAATTGACATCTCTTATGGAGTATGGGCCTTTACATACAACAATGTCGCATTCAAGCACCTTTGCTTAATTTGGAGAGATCTCACGTTTGTATTGATTTTGTCCTTCACTATTGCTCTCCCTTGTCCTACAAGTAGTCCTTTTTCAAAACTACCAACCTCTTTAACTGCGCATTCTTGTCCCTCATATAGTTTACACAGTGTTTGCCTACCTGGCATAGGGTGAAAACCCTTTATCACCCAGTGTTGGTCTACGTCAGCCAACATTTCTACAACATGATGCTCACCTTATTCTCGATTGGGCCAAGCGTTGTTATCCCAATCACCTCTTCTTCTCCATCTCTTTGCTTGTGGGAAGGGATCTATTTTCTTACTTCAGTGCAATCCTCATAAATGTCATCACAAGTTCTCTATCATCAGTCGCGAGATTGGTCTGTTGCTCAGCTAGCATCTAGGTATCCAAGTGTACATTGGATTGAGGGAGTGATAGAAGGAGTCATGATGTGCTTTGTCACGTCTTAAAAGCTCAGCCAAGGAGGGATTAGCTCCTTTAGAAGGATTGGCCCTCCACTCTACTAGTTGTGAATGTTGCACACATGGTGATAAAGTCTCTGACATGATCAAGTTAAAGTGTGAGTTGATCGTCTGATTTCAAACGGTGTCGTATTGGCAGAATAAGGATTTTATGAGAGCACTTGGTACACTTTCGAACATTTGATTGAATTAAGTCACTTCTGAGCACTCTTAAAACTCTTATAAACACTTAGATAGGTTCGTATCTTTTTTTTTTTTTTGAAAAGGGGACCGTTAGGTCATTTCATTCCATTGAACTTGGGATACAAAGAGGATACTCCTCCATAGTTACAATAGAATCTGAAATGGTAAGAGCACTCTTTGAAAGAGAGTGAGCTATCATGTTCCCGTATCTCCTTACATGAGAAACAACCCGCTTCGCAAACTTAGTAATGCCTAGTCTAGCTTTACTAATAAACATGCTTGAACTACATAGAGCCTCGGAGCCAGATTTTAGAGCTTGTATGACTTTTAGTGAATCTCCTTTTAGCACTATTTGTTTTAGCCCCAGATCCCATGCAAATTGGATAGCTAACAAGGCCTCATATGATTCAGCTAGTAATAGGTTAGGGAAAAGGGTCTTGTTATGCCTTAGGGTGGCAATAATTGCACCTATATTGTCCCTTGCTACTATTCCAATGCCAATGGTGCCTTGAATTTTGTTGATTGCTCCATCCCAATTTATTTTATACTAGTCAAGTGGTGGTGGACTCCAAGCAGTTGGTATGTTACTGAGTTTGGCATTCTTGTGACCTTCTACTAAGTTATGGTCCTTCTCATCCTTCCATCGCAACCTATCCCTGATTTCTTGCATTATAGCTGATAGTGGCCGAAAATCTGTATTGAAGATAAAGGAGTTCCTCCTAAACCAGACTTTCCTTGCTACAATTGCAAACTCTTGGAACTCTTCATCATTGAGAATTTTGAGCAGGACTTCTAGCAGACACAGTATCGGAGAGTGTGATATAGTGCATTTCTGGAGCTTTCTTGGGCATTGTCCCTATACATCTCTAGCTGTCCCACAGGTCCACAAGGCATGTGATACTATCTCCTCCTCTATTCCACAAAGGGGATCTTCCACCACCTTTCTCTTAAATAAATTGGCTTTTGTAGGCAAAATTTCTTTACATGCCCGCCACAAAAAGGTTCTCCCAACTGGAGTAACGTTTAGTTTACAAATCTGAGTCCACACCTGTCTGAATTCACTGCTTGATGAGGATTGACACTTGCTATCTATATCTTTATTTTTCTCCATGTGGTATGCACTTCTAACAATGAAGTTCCCCACCTTTAGTTCCATACTAGATAAATCTGTCCTCTGAGCTAAGGGTGCTGAAGGGAGTTTTTTGGATCACATCTGCTTGTTGGGCTCCAAACATGCTTTTTATTGGGTCATGTTTCCATGTCTTAGTACTCGGGTCAATTAATTCAGAGACAAATGCCTTCTCTGTCAGGTTAGCATGTTGGTTGATAAGTCTGGATAGTGTTGGTGTAAGGATCCATTTGTCATGCCAAATGGATGTCTTCTCCCCTATCCCAATTTGCTAGTAAGACTCTGACTCAATCACATGTTTCACTGCAGTAAGCTCCTCCAAATATATTATGGCTTTGCCCTTATCTTTGCTGCTAGAAAATTGGATTGAGAGAAGTATTTTGCTCTTAACACTCTAGCTTCCAGGGAACTTTGATCTTGGATAATTCTCCAGCATTGCTTGGATAATGGAGCTCTTTTGAAAATCTCCAAGTCCTTAAACCCCATGCCACCATCTGGTTTTGATTGCCCCATTTTTTCCCATGACAGCCAGTGAATTTTGCTCCATTTTTCCTGCTAACCCCACCAATAGGTGTCCATGGCACTATTGATTGATTGCATAAGGGTTTTGGTAGCCTGAAGACACTAATCATGTAGGTGGGAAGGGCTTGCACCACTACTTTCAAGTATATTTATTTCCCTGCAGTTGATAGTGGTCTAATAGCCCTACTATTGAGCTTCTGCTTGATGTTGTCTAGAAGAACCTTAAAGGTTTTGAATCTGTTTCAGCCTACCACTAAGGGTAAACTCAGGTACCTTTCATATGGCATTGCTGTCCTCACCCCTGCAATAGAGGTGATGTAATCTTTGGTGATTTTAGGGTTGTTCTTGCTAAATATAATGGTTGTTTTTTTTTTCCAAATTTAGCCACTGGCCTAATGCCATTTCATAGCATCTCAGCAAGCCAATCATTCTAATCCATTCTTCTACATTAACCTTGCAAAACAAAAGGTTGTCATCCACAAAGAAGATTTGAGATATTCTTAATTGACCTCTTGCCACTGGTACTCCATGTAACAGAATGTTTTTCTCAACTTTACCGATTAAAGAGCTAAGAGCCTCAACACAGATGATGAAAAGGTTGGGTGATAAGGGATCACCTCGCCTTATACCTCGTGTGGGAGTGAATTAAGGCTGTGTTTCACCATTGACTAGAATGGAATATTTGATTGATTCAATGTAGGACATCACCAAGCCCACCCATTTGTCACAGAAACCCATTTGAAGCATTGTTGCTCAGAGGAATCCCCATTCTACTCAATCATATGCCTTACTCATATCGAGTTTGAGTGTCATGTAACCTTCTTTCCCTGTCAGCTTGCATTTCATAGTGTGGAGAGTCTTAAAAGCCACTACTATATTATCAGAAATTAGTCAAGAAGGGATAAAAGCAGACTAAGATTGTGATATCATTCAAGGTAGCACTTTCTTTAATCTAGTTGCTATCATTTTGGAAATAATCTTATAAGTTACATTACATAGAGAGGTAGGTCTGAAATCAGTTACCCTTGAGGCGTACTTCTTCTTTGGTATGAGGGCAATGAATGTATGGTTGATATCCTCCATGCTACCTCCATCATTTAGGACATTGAGCACAGCCCCACTGATTTGATCGCCAATTATGGTCCAGTATTTTTGATAAAAAAGGGCAAGAAACTCGTCAAGTCCTAGAGAACTCATGCCATTCATATTGAATAAGGCTTGCTCCACTTCTTGCTTGTTGTAAAGGGTAGTCAACCTTGCAGTTTGGTCATCACTCACATGGGTTATCATGGAAGATAAACATTTAGACTCTAGGTTGGGATGAGACGTGGTAAAGATCTCTTGGAAGTATTCCTGGAAGAGACCATTGATCCCCTCTTTTGAATTGATTACTTGCCCTTGGCTATCAACTAATTTTCTTATAAGGTCAGCTTTCCTCCTTTGGGTAGTAGTTTGGTGGAAAAATTTATCTTTGCTCTTTGTTTCCACTTTATATTTTATGCTTCCAGGTGTGTGTCTATCTCCTTCTGTAAGTGATGAATTTGCTCCCTACAGTCTCCTAAATTTCTTTCTTGGAGTTGTGCTAATGTGGCCATCTTTTGTTGGAGGATCTTCTTCTCATTGCCAAAATGGATCTGCTCCACTTAGTAAGCTTATGTTTGCAGCTTTTCAAACCTGAGGTAGCATAACCCATCTTGCTGCTAGCCATTCTTGAAGTTGACCAGGCCTCTTCCACTTTTTTTTCACAACTTTCCTCCAGAGTCCACCTTGCCTCAAATCTAAAGGGTTTATAGCTAGAATGTTCTGGGATGGGTAGCTGGTGAAAAGTAACCCATAGAGGGCTATGGTCAGAGCTAAGGTAAGGAAGGATGTGGACTCTGGCGTCAGTTTTGTGATCTATCCATATCCCATTACATAATGCCCTGTCCAACCTTTTCTTAGTGAAGGCTAGGCCATGTCTTCTATTGTTCCATGTAAATTTATTGCCCACAAAGCCCATATCAAATAAACTACACCTGTCAATAGCTAATTGGAAGTTGTCCATCTGTCTTTGTGGTTTGGTAGGTCCTCCCTTCTTCTATCTTGATGGAGCAATTCATTGAAGTCACTAACACACAGTCATCCTTGATGAGCAAGTGGAGTGAGGGCTTGCAAGAGAGACCAGCTTTCCATTCTAGATTCGTGGCAAGGTTGCCATAGAATCCAGTAATTATCCAGTGGTCCTCCTCCCTTTCTCCCTTGACTTGTAAAGAAATGTGGGACTTAGTATATGTATGTACCTCGGCATCAATACCACTTTTCCAAGGAAAAGCTAGACCTCCCTTCAGTCCTTGGGGATCTACAAAAAAACTGTGCTCAAACTTTAACAGCCTCTTAACAGCTTCAACTTTAACTCGTTTGCTTTTTGTTTCCATTAAAAAAACAAACGTTGGGAACTTAGTTTGCACTCGAAAGTGTAAATTACTTACTGTCCGAGAGTTCCCAACGTTCTAACTTAGTTTGCCCTTGACAGTTCTAACTTAAACAGCTCATGGTACTTGGTGAGGCTGGGACCCAGCCTCCACCATCTCTTCATTTTGCTGACTTTCAGTTGCTACCCTTTCTCTCCTGAGTTTCTTGCTATCAGATGAAGTAGTATCGACTGCTGTCTGGGCAAGACCTCTTTTGGAGCAAGCCTGCTGGTTTTCTTTGTTTATGTTCTTCATATTCAATAAGGTATCAAAGCTCTTATCTCAGGCCTTCCTCTTCCAGGTGGCTTTCTTTTTGATGTCCTGTAGCATTTGCATTTGGTCTGACACGAAATGGGCTAAGGAAAAAGCTTGGGCTTTCAGCTCACTATTGTCTCCAAGGCCCATTGTATGTGAGGGAGGAGTAGGGTGCATAGAGTACAGCTCACCTGTAGGTAGTTATGACTTAACAAGCCCCTGCCTCAATCCCACTCCAGAGGTGTTGACTTTGGCTATTGTGATTTCTTGCAAAGGTGTCCTCTTGGTTTCCTGAACTGGGAGCTTAGTACAATTTACAAGGGATGGGGCAGAAATTGGAGTCTTGTTTTCTTCACGAGCCCATGGGCTGTCAACCTTAGATAGGTTTGAATTGTTCAGGTTTGGTGAGGGCTCAATCCTCTCAGGAGGTGTGTCATCCACTACCTTTTGTTGTTGTTGCCATGGTTGCTCATCATGTGCAGTCTTGCTAGGCTCCATGCCATACTTCTTTTTTTCAAAGGGAGAGTCCCTTGTTACAGGTGCTCGTAGCCATGCCCCATATTGGGCTTTGTTGGTATCATTGCCAATAGAAGGGTATTCTCTCAAACTATGTTTGATACAACCACACTTAAAACAAAGATTGGGGAAGCACTTATACTTGAGAGAGATTCATGATTTCTTACCATCTATGGATAGGAAGAGGCCTCTTTGGATAGACTTGGTCGTGTCCAATTCCACCTTCATTCGATAAAAGGAACCCAATAGATCCCTCTCTTATCAAACTTGACATCTAGACATTTTCCAATATTGTCTCCGATCTATTTACCAACCTCTGCGTTCATGCTTGCAAAGTGAGTGTTATGTGCTTGCACCCAAAAAACCTCTATAGCGAAAGGGATCTCTTTCACGGACATTTTCCCATCAAATTGGTGTAGGCAAACTAGCCACCTATCAAACATCCAAGGTCATCCCTGTAGGACCATCTCATGGTCATTTCCTAAGTGGAATTCTATCAAATACTTGTAAGGCCCCACCTCAAAGAACTCCATCCAGCTCTTACTCTTCCAGACCTTAGACATGGTCATCTTAAAAGCCTCTTTGTTCACCGATCTTTTGCAACAATCATAGCTAAAACACAGTGCTTACCCTGGTGCTCCGTTTTGGTGGTCGAGTTTAAGGAGAGAACTACTTCTCCTCTCTCCTTGTTAGTGAGACTCAGACTCTCCCACCGTCGCACTAAATCATCATCCATTGTCTTTCCAAACCAGTGATGACTAGTATAAAAGACGGGCCTCTTCTGAAAAGAGAGAAACCTCACCCTGTTTGCAGGAGAGGACTCAACCCAATCTTCTCTTTATTCGTATAGTATAGACCTTAGTTAGGTTCGTATTTAAGAATAAGGAGTGTAGTCCGAGCACTAGTTTGGACTCACAAAAAGCTAGGACTCACAGTAAGGTTGGACCCATGCTCTGAGCACCCATTCAAACTTGTATCGCTTTACTTGTTACTCACCTATGGCCAAGTTTGACTAACACCTTGATCACCCAGAGTCATGTTTGCATATCCTTTGCTCTCATTTGTTATTGCTCGCCCAATGCAAACTCGCTTAATTTACTTTTGATGAATGGCCAATTATATTCAAGTCTTTCTTATAAAAATATAAAATATTAAAGTTTTAGACCTTTCGAAAGCTCACTTGGGATTGGTGCTTAAACTCAATATCTTATGGAAGAAACAAAATGTGAGCATGAACTTCCGGGACTAAATAAAAACTAATTATATATATGTATATATATAAATAAACAAACAAAATGTTTAACATCATAAAAATTTCAAAACAAAATTAAAACAGCACACTATTGCATATCTTATTATTATTTTTTGAGTAATATTACGGATATTTGTGAAGTTATCGCATATATGATTATTATTTTTTTAGTAATTTTATGTATAATTGTGAAGTTTGTAAGTATTATATAATATTTTAAAATGAATGTAATTAACTAATGAAAAATTATATAATATTATATTTACTAACTTTAAAAATTTATATATATGTACAACATTTGTACAACCAAAAATTATAAATATCAATTGATCACTTCTCTCTATCCCTCTTGAAAGCTTTCTCCCAAGCGAAAAACCCTCGCCCGCCATCATTTTTTTGTGCGGATGGAGGTGGAGCTCGGGCTCCGTTCTCCCCTCCGCTTCTTCCTCCTTTCTTTTTTTCTTCATTTCTGGCCACCTTTTTTGTTAGTTTAAACGATGGTTTTTCAAGTTTTTGGGTGGAATCAACTTGAAGCAGGTTGGAGTAGTTTCGATGGCCTAAGCCTGCCACATGCCCCATCGTCATTCTCCCCATCCACTGATTTGCAGTTGATCGAAGCTTTTTTTGAACAGAGTGGCGCGTGCTCC
Organism: Platycarya strobilacea; assembly: GCA_036898215.1. Lineage (NCBI taxonomy): Eukaryota > Viridiplantae > Streptophyta > Magnoliopsida > Fagales > Juglandaceae > Platycarya > Platycarya strobilacea. The sequence goes on along the minus strand of CM072549.1, from coordinate 32,885,837 downwards.
GAACACACAAGGACAACGTTTGACGAACCTTACAATTTGGAGGGATCCTTCCAATGTGTGCGGTTGTTCAAGCATTTAGGGTCGTCAAGCTATCCAGCCATGTGGGCGTGCACTCTTAGTGTAGCGCGTGTTGTCCACGCACCACCACAGCCAACTACTTTTAGGTTGTTTTTGGTTTTTGTTATTTTTCTAGTTGTTGTTTGTTTTTTCTGTATAGAAAAGATGTTATAATAAGAAATAGTCTCTCGAACTTTTAGTCTGTAGAGTTTAATTTCTCTTTTTTTTTTAGAAAGACTTTAATAAATACCTCGTATAGAGATAGGGAATGGTTTCTCAAACATTTTGTCTGAGAGAATTAGAAGTTTGTTCTTCAACTACTGATAGTTGACTTGTAAATTGAGTTCTTTTAGTTATATAAGTCACATTATAAATTTCATGTTCATAGATTTAATGATAAGCCTATTTTTCTCAAATAAAATTATAAGAGCAATGATACACATATGATCAATTTACAACAATTTTATAACTCACTAGTGTATTTGAATTTTTTTTATTTTTTATCATTTTATTTTAAGTATTTTTTTAACATTCTTAATCATTAAAAAAATTTATAATTTTATTAATATTTACCTTCTTAATCACTAAATAAAATATAAAATAATTGTAAAATAATAAGATGTATATCATTTCTCAAATTATAAACATCATTTCTATTATTTCTCCAATCCGAGGAAGACAGATTAATGTCCAATGACAAAACTAACCCTGAAAATAAAACCACACAAGACCGACAAAAACACAAAAAACCACAAAACCAAAAACCAAAACTGGCCCCCGAAACGAAGCTCACCGCATATGACGGGAAATTAACCCCCAATGATCCGTTTCAGTTTGCAAAGCCTCACACTTCCCTGGCCTGCTCCGTAACTACAAACTATTTCCGTAATTTCCCTCAACTTCACGCCCCCTACAGCAGACAAGACGATTGTTGCTGCTGACTGTTTGGATTTAGGGAGAAATGCAAGATGCCCAAGAAAAATAAAAATAAAAAAATCACAAGAGAAACAAGAGACCAAAAATCATGAATGCTACAGGTTCTGTTTTATCTTTGTTGATAACATCCAACCAGTAAAAGTTCGAGAATTCTCTCTCTGTTTTTTCCTTTCATGTTTTTCACGGCAAATATCGATTTTTTTTCTCCAAAGGAATCTTTGCCTTCAACATGGTTTTGAAAAAAACAACACAACAAAACAAAAGGTAAATAAAGATTTGGACAAATATTTATTAAAAAAAAAAACAAAAAAAAAGTACTGCATTGTCGATTCAGTAACATAGAGTAGTAAATATACTACTACAGATGATTTCTTTTCCCTTCTGTACAATCAAACAACAGAAAACCCTAATTGTCTGCATCTCTTTCTTTATATCTGATGAGGACGATCGAAGACGAAGATCTCAAAATATATACACAAGAAAAAAGGAACAAGGAAGAAAAAAAGGATCTCCGTAAATCACCGTACTAGGGGTCTGTCTCTTTTCTCTCTTCTAATCTCGCTACAATCTAAGAAATGTTAAAAGACAAAAAAAAAAAAAAAGAGATGGGGGAAATCCTCAGAAGAAGTCGTCAGAGGACAGGGAACTGAGGAGGTCGTGGAGATCACGCGAGTGGAGGCCGAGGCGGATGGCCTCGAGGACGCGCTCAAAGACGAGGACGTGACAGGGGATGCGGAGGACGCCCTTCTGCTCGTAGCCGTACTCCTGAGCCGACTTGTTGAGCAGCTTGACGAAAACAGGGTGGTTGAGGAGCTCTGCGGAAACCACGAACCGCTCCATCTCGTCGCCGACATAGACCGGCACGTGGCCTTGGGGGACCACGGGAGAATTGGAAGCCGACCGCCGCAGCTTGGCCCGGAAGGACTCCACCCGGCGAGGCTGGCGGCCCTGATCTGCGTTCGACCGGAGCAGGCAGTACTGAGAGGAGTCGGCGACACGGGAGAGGCGGCGAATAAGCTGTTTCATGTTTACTACGAAGAAGAAGAAGGAGCAGCGGCTGCCAAACAGTCGGAAAGAGAAGAAGACGAAGGGGAGAGAAAGCGAGAGAGAGAGCGTGGTGGGTGTGAAGGGGAGAACGGGTAATATATAAAGGGCAAGAAAGAGAATAGAAAAGGAGTGTACTGTAGACATAGAAAGGTCATGATGACAGAATTGTTGGGAGGTACAGGTAGGCGTACTTGGGAGGTACAATTCTCTCTCTCCTTTCTATTTTTTTTTTATTTACCTCTCTCTATTTCTTTATTTTATTTTTAGATAACTTAAGAGGATATATTCCACTATGATACCCCAAGCATACATATCATGAAACCCATCCGGGGAAGGTAAGACTGGCTGCTTGGCAAGTGGCACTCTTCCTCCCTCTTTCTTTCTTGTCAATTTGAAAAAAATCATAATTTCTATACATCAAATTTTATTTTATTTTATTTTATTTTTATTAAGAGCAATGTTAGAGAAGATCTACTATTTAAGAATATTCATCACACTCATGAGTAATATTTAAGAATAAATTAGTAAATTTATCCTAAGCATTGCTTATGAGTGCAATGAATACTCTCAATAATAGATGCTCGAAAACATGGTGGAATCATATGATCATGAGATCATGGTGGAATATATAATTTTTTTATATATATAATTAAAATTACTCCCTCAAATTATCAAAAAGAAAAAAATGTCCCCTAATACTCACTTAGTCCCCACTCTTATTTTTCACTTCACTAATACCCAAATTTTCAATTTATTAATAAATTTTACAGATCATTTGCTAGTTTATATTAAAGAAGAAATTTTCAAAAATTTTATTTTAAATATAATAATAAATGAATTTTATTCTATAAAAGATCATTATCAAGCTTAATTTAAAAGAAAAATCTTAAATATATATATATATATTGGAAAAATATCTAGCAAATTACAGAATCCTAAAGAAATTATCTTATAAGATGATTTATAAATATATATTTTTTGTATACAATTTTATGATGTATAATTATTATTTTTATATAATCACATATAAAAAATACATATTATTTATACTCACACATATCAGATACTTTATCAATGGTCTCCTAAATACCAATTTATACTTGCATGAGGGTTAAATGCTTAATCAAATTAGTATTTAATAATTCTAAAGCTTTTGGATCAATAATTGAGTCTTTAATAAGGTGAAAAATAAAAAAAAAAATTGAGTGTTGAATAAAGTGTATCTTTATATTTATTGATTATAAAATAAGTTGTGAATTAATTGCAATAGCATTCAACATCAAGTCGAATTTTTGAGTTTCTATAACCCACTTCATCAAGTATTTTTAGTTAATTAGTTAATAATTACCATTTTTCCAAATTGTTTGTAAGTGCATGTGATAAATATAAAAATTTCATAGATAAGTTTTGAGTCTTGACTTCGACAACTGAGTTCACACAAGAACCTTCTGTGAGCTGAGAACTAATTTGATAAGCAAAGCTTTTGAACTTTGAACAGTCCCTATTCTTATCACAAACTCCCCGGGAAAAATAAAAATAAAAATCAGTATTTTTTTTGTTACTTTGAATACAGTAGAGATCACACGACCTGACTTGAATTTTAGAATATTTATTAACATCCGTACATATTTTGAATATCTGTAGACTGTATGAAATTATAAATGTTGAAAACTGAAATAAATCAAGGTACTTTGTTTTTCTTTTAAAAATTTACATTTTGAATTTAAGGTCTCATTTATTTTCATAAATATTTTTATTTCATCTAAATATTATAATTTTTTTTTAAATCTTCATATAATATAAAATAAATAATTCAATTTTTTTAAAATTTTAAAATAAAAGAATATTAAAAAACTATTTTAATAATACTTTTTTTAATTTTTAAATTTTAATTTTTATACCAACTAAAATTATACCGCCTAAATTAGTAAGAGGAGTATAAACTATAATCTTTGAAGTGAAAAAGAAGGCTCAGTTTCGATTGGGAGATGATTTATCTCATCTCAATTTTTTTATTATAATTTTTTAAATTATTAAATAAAATATAAATTTTAATACAATTTTTTTAAATTTTAAAATAATAATAATCTTAAAAAAATAATATTTTATTTAACTTTTAAAATTTATCTTAATTTATTTTATTTCATCTTTTAATTCAAATCTAAACAGAAATAATTTTTTATTATAATAATTTTATAAATTATTATAATATTAGTTCACCCAACCGGAGATCTTTCAATGGAGAGAAATATAAAAATAATAAAATAAAAAGAAAGGAAGAAATAGAATGGTACAAAGTGTCAAAGACGGTAACAGAAAAGAAATTGCAAAAAGAAGAAAACAAGGACGCTAAGAAATAAATAAATGAGAAAAGCAGGACTCCTGACCGAACTCTTTGCGTTTTATAGTTTTATAGCTCCTGCGTTATGGATGACAGTGGGTTATATCGCTCAATTTATCAAGGTCGGTGGGTTTTGGCGATTTTATCACTGTAATAATAATTCTCGAATTTGAAACAGATTTAAATCTGCAGTGGACACATAGAAAATTGTTGGAAATCGCCAGAGCTCATCGATTTCAATGGGATAGACGGTGTCACCTATCGCTTCTGACAATAATAGAATTGAGTGAGGTCAAAAATTCTTATTAAATCATCTTTATTTTATTTTTTTATTATTTTAATATTTTAATATTTTATTGTTTTTTATTATATTTTTAAAATTTTTTTATTATACTTTTAAATTTTTTTATTATATTATAATAATAATTATAAAAATTTAAAAAGTAGACTGCAAAATGCTAGATGCAATCCAACCATCCAACCGCACTCCATCATCTCCTTAAATAAATAGTAATAATAAGTAAATAAAATAAAAAAAACGTAGGTGCAGCGCAATTTCCGGTATAGTTTCCGTAGTCCGTTGTCGTACAGTTCCGTGACTCTTCAATGTGCCACCCTTTATCCCCTCGACTTTTCCTCCTTTTTTCATATCTGTTACTTTACGAGAGGTCACGCTCTTTCCAACGCGTGGATACACACTCCAATCAATATCCGTGACTTAGGTGAAGAAAAAACAAAAAAAGACACTGCTATTCTGCCGGTAGAATATCGTTAGTGTATTTTTTTTATTTTTTAAAATATTTATAAAAATAATAATATATATAAATATGCTAATAATCACTTTTTTTAGTTATTAAATAAAAAATAAATGTACATAAAATTTTAAAAATAAGTATTAAAATGAGTGAACATAATTAAATTATTCAAAAATAAAAAAGCTCCTCGTTTTAGGGCTAAGGCAAGGGAAGAATATATCGCATTGACTTTTTAAGAATAATGATATTGTGGTTATATTAAAATATTTTTTAAAATTTGATGAAAAATATAAATTTGATAAAAAAAAATTAATACTTCTATATTTATAAGAGTATTAATAATGGATTTATCAAAATTTTCTTTCAAAAAAATATAAATTTGCATACATATCAAAATCAAAAAAAAATATTATCATATTTAATAAAATGTGAGGAAAAGAAAGTAGGTATACTTTTGATATATCACTATTTAAAAGCTAAACAAAAATAATTTTATTCACTTTTCTCTACTTTCTTTTCTTTATATTTGATCAAATATAACGTAATTCTTTTAATATATGTACACATTTATACTTTTTAAATGAAAATTTTGATAAATTTATTGTTAGTGTTCTAATTTTACATTTGATTTATCATTAGATTTATCAAAATAATAATATAATATTTAATTTATAAAACTAATAAATATATCTATAATTTATTCATCCAACAAACAAATTAAAATATAATAAAAAAATAATTTAATGAATAAATAGCAACCTTTCAAATATGAAAGATAATATACAATTAGTGTAACTCAAAATTTGAGTAAGTAGAGTTTGACGAGTCTAATATAAAATTATTTTAGATAAAATTATCAAATTTATATTTAATAAGTCTAGTGATGAATTCAATACTAATACTCGAAATAGGCTATATCATCCTCTCAACTGGAGATCAAGCTTTATATGCCTCTACTTCAAACTTGAAAAGACCTTTACTCGATTGCTAGAACTTAGTAAAAATAAATAGACACAAAAATTAAATTGAAAATTAATTTATGCAAGTCTATAGTCTCGGTGTAAGACTTTTGAAAGAAAAAAAAAACCGAGGTTTACTAAAAAAATTACTTTTTTATGGTGGATTCCACATTTTTAAGAGGCTTATATACCCTAAATTTAAATCTAGCATCATTTAATAGATCGATCTATAGCTGGATTGCGGGATAACGGGATAACTTTTGATCATTTCTTTTAGAGGATTGCTAGCCATCATCTCCACACAATATATTTATTTTTTATTTTTATTCATTTTTTAAAATTAATTTTCTAAACTAATTGAACTTTCAAATCATCATCCATACATCACACATTTTATAAGAAAAGAAATTCAAAATTGAAAAATTATATGTAGTGTGTGGTGTGAGAATGATGAATAATTTTTTATTTTTATGATAACTTTTGGATTGTAATGAATGTCTTGTAATATAATAAAATAAAATAAATTGTTTAAAATACTTTTTTATCATATTTGATAAAAAAAAATTAAAAAAAATATGGTGTATAAAAATTGTATAAATTATAGGAGGTTGTGTAATTTTATTTTTTACAGGATATATGTAAGTGAATAAATTTATAAATCTTTCTATTGATTATTGACATACAGGTGTTTATAACAGAAGCTAGGTAGCCAAACTCATCAAATATTCGGCTCATTTTTATGTTTTCTCTTTTTAACAAATTTCTCTAGCTCATGAGTTTGAGAAAGATAATTCAAACCCAAAATTAACAATTTTGATCTCGTTGTACTTATTTTTCTCGATGGGTCTAATTTCATTAATAAGAGAAGCTATTTTCTTAGAGTTTTCACATATGTTGGCAGCCGGTAGGGGTGAAACCAACTCCCTAAAATTTTTAAAATTTGATAAAAATTAAATTTTAAAAGTGTTTATAGAATAGACTATATAAAAAATTAGTAATTAGCCCCCCTTAAATTATTTTTTTTAACACCCCCCCCCCCCCGGGCCAAAAAAAAAAAGTCCAAATTTTCTGGTTCTATCCCCGTATGTTGGCATGTTGCACCTTAGCCCCTCATTGTTTGGATATGACACTATTTATCATCAATAAGCTCTTCTTCTACATCAACTCATTCAAATGTTGTTCAGTAATACCTGTTAAGATATAAAATATATAATGAAACATATATCTTTCTATCAGGTTAAGCTTTTGAAATAAGTGATATTTTACATAGTATCACAGCAGAAATCTTGAATTTGAACATTCACTCTACACTTTATTCTATTTAATATTCTACTTGTTAGGTCAACTCATTGTGAAAAAATATGACCCATAATTGAAGATGAGTGTTTAAAATATAAAATAAATAATAAAATTTACATCTTTTTATTAGTTTAAACTTTTGAGATAAGTGATAATTTTACAATATCACGTATCGTCGTAGCGACATGAGTACGTGAGATGAGACTAGTTATTTAAACTCCTAATTTTCTTGCTGCTCATTCTCCATACAAGCATATTATATGGGGGCCAGATCCGAGGATCAGAGTCCCTCCCCGAGTTCTCTTTGCCTCAAATTTTCAATAATTTTTTATTCAATCTCTCTCTAATCTGCAAACTCTGCTAGCTCATACACTACACTAGACGTATCCAGTTATTATTCTCCGCATATGGGAATAATTCTACTCTAAGTGTTATCTTCAATGTTAGTATAAAAAAATCTTATATATTGCCAAAGAGAGAATCAGTATCATTTCTATAATACTATTGCTGATTTGGTATATTCCTAATCATTTGAATTTCTTTGTAATTTCATTCACATCATAAGAAAACTACTTATTTATTACATTTTTATTAGTCACTAATAGTTTATTTTAGTCGCTAATAATTTTTTAGTCGCTAATAATCTATTTTAGTCGCTAATAATTTTTTATTATCTCTAATGTTGGATCTAATCTTTTTAATCTCTAATATTGGATCACTCTTACCCATTTTTCTTATAGTGTCGTCTCGTACGTATTTGGCTTAGTTTGACTTTATATATACGATCTTAGGCCAAAAGCCTTAAAAGAAAAAACGTGGAAGGGGCACAAAAGAATATTGCAAACAAGCTTGTCATTGGTATTGTAAAAACAACTCCTGAAGAATTTATGTGAAGTTTCCTATTAATTTATCCATGATACAGATAATATCTGACATTTCTAAGTTCATAGGTAACTTAACAATAACAATAGCCAGTTTCCATATATCACTACAAAAAAATTATTTATTTGCAATTAGTTAATTTTAATCAAATGACTATTTTTGGTCAAAATGAATTTTAAATAATCTTTTCATTACAAATAATTGATTACAAAAATTTATTTTTTTGTAGTATATATGTTACTGATATTAATATCAAATTATGAGATATATAATAACTTATGTAGTCTTTTTTAAATTTAATTTTTTGGTATTTCCTAAACATATGCGTGTGTATAATTCATCCAAGTTGTACGTAGGTTGATATATATGTAATAAAAAGTTGGAGTTTTCTGTGCAATGTCATGATCTTATTCGATTGGCCAGAAACTTTTTTCAAGTAATTAATGTAGAGATTATTCAGTCGTGAGGGAATTCATAACATTCCAAAGTTGGCATTTTAAATTAGAAGTAGTTCGTCCTCCTCCATCTAAAAATTAGAGAGAGCATTAATATAGTAATGTGTCTTTTTTTATAGTATATTTTTTTTAAAGGGATTTGTATTATAATTGGTCCATAAACAGATGCATAATTAATGCTTCTAATACAAGGAAATTCAGAAGTTGACTGACAATGTCATCTCATGATGATCATAATAAGATAGAAGCAAAATGAAAGTGCGCGATGCATCGAACATTATTCATAATGCTTCTAATAAAAATAAATGAATCATTCATGAATGTGCTTTTAAGATTAATTTTAATCTCGCGAGATGAGATAGAAAGAGTTCTAATATTCATATTTATAAATATATCATGCATCTTGTATATGGTAAAAATATAAATTAATTATAAGTCTTTTAGATAGGGGAGAATTTATAGCTTATTACAAAAAAAAAATTGTTTATCCATAATCAATTATTTTCTGTTAAAATAATTATTTTTTATTAAAATAAATATATTTTTATCGTAAATAATTATCTTTTTTATAAATAATCTATTATAAATACTCATTTTTTTTCTTATAGTGACTGGAACATACTTCCTAATTGCTACGATATATTTGCTAGCTAAGCTATTTCCTTTTTAATAGTCAAGGGAATATCTTCTGCATTAATAGTACTATTGAGAGAGTGGGGATCTTGAATGACATTTTCAATAATCGTGAATTTGTACTGATGCATGTCTTATTCGAATATGGATAGGTTGGACATCCATTATAGGAAAATTCTTCTGTGAAAAGAATATCTCAATGAGAGTGACTTTTAATCCGTGATTGTGTATATAGAGTGATCAGATGTATTCTTTTTGAATTTGTACGGAAAGAGTCCCTACTGAAGGTGAGTACTAGACTTTATATATTTTTCATGTTTATGTCTATATTGTATTTTGTCCTTTAATATAATTTTAATTATAAGTTGATAGCTGGCAGATAATCTTAGCTTATATGGCTAAGTCGGTTACATGTGTATATAAATAGGTGTATTGTACATTCATTTAATAAGATGATTTTTGAGGTATTTTTCATAAATATATGTGATTCTGATATGGTATCAATTTAGGATAGATCCACACGTTCCGCATATTTCCTTACATTTTTTCTTTTCTCTCAAACTTTCCTCTTTGAGACTTCTCCCTCGAGACTTCTCCTTCACAATTTTTGCCTTCATCACGATTTCATTTGTGATTTCTTCACTAAATCTATTCGATTCTTTCATTCGAACACTTCCGTAACTTCTTCGAGTGATTTTTCTCCCTTCGATTTCGCAATTTCACTTCGATTTTTGTCTTTGCTCAGTCCGAACTCTAAATTTCTAATTTCATTCGATTTTGTTCGATTTTGTTTAATTTCGTTCGATTCTTCTTTATACTTTGTTTCACCTAAGTTTATACTTTGTTTCCTCAACTTGAACACTTCTCATGCCCAAGAATAAGTCTTAAAACAAATTCTTGTCCGATCCTATGGTTGAAGCTTCAAGTCCTTATTTCCTTCATCCTAGTGATAATCCAAAAGTCAATCTTGTTACATAAGTTGTCACTGGTGAGAACTATCATTCGTGGTCTAGATCTATGTAGATGGCGCTATCTACTAAGAACAAGCTCGGCTTTGTGGATGGAACTCTCCTCAAGCCTTCAAATTCGACAGATCCACTGCTTGTATCTTGCAATTGGTGCAATAATATGATAATATTGTGAATCCTTAGCTTTGTTTCTTCAGATATTTCAACAAGCATTTTGTACATCAGTACTGCGCATGAGATCTGGAATGATCTCAAGGAACGTTTTTCTCAAAAAAATTGATCACGTATATTTCAATTACAGAAGTTCATCTCAACCTTATCTCAAGGTCAGATGTTTGTAAGTGTGTATTTTACAAAATTGAAAGACCTTTGGAACGAGTTAATTAATTACAAACTTGTTCCAGTTTGTATATATGGAGCTGTTAGAACTCTCAATTCATACATTCAATAGGAACGTATTCTTCAATTTCTAGTTGGATTGAATGAATCATATGCTTCAGCTAGGGCTCAGATACTCTTGATGGAACCCCTGCCTCCTCTTAACAAGGTATTTAGCCTTATTTTACAAGAGGAACAATAGTGTGAGATATCTGTTCTCCCTATTGCACCAATTAAAACTCATGCTTTTGCTGTTGATGCTAACCTATTTATGAAGCCTATTTTTAAGAGGGAACGTCTTGTGTACGAGCATTATGATGCTGTAGGACATGTCATTGACAAGTGTTTCAAGCTCCATGGCTATCCGCCTAGATACAAGGTTAAGTCGAGACAATAGTCATTGGCTCATCAAGTTGTCTCTGACAATGATTATTCGGTTGCGTCTCCATTTTTTTTCACTGAGTCTTAATATCAACAGTTATTAGCTATGCTATCATCACATGATTCTGTTCCATCACAGTACATTGTTAATGCTGTTGCGTCCACTTCATATGCTGGTATTGATTGTTTTTGTTCTCATTTCCATTTGTTTTTTCCACTACTTGTCGTATACCTACTAATATTGATTCTTATAGCTGGATAATTGATTCTGGAGCCACAGATCATATGGTTCCATCGATATCAATTGTTTTCACTTGTACTCTTATTTTTAATACTTCAGTTAAGCTTCCTAATGGTCAAAGTGTCACTGTCACACATATTGGATTGTCCATATCTCTAAGGACTTAATTCTTAAAGATGTTCTTTGTATTCCTTTTTTTTCCTTCAAATTAATTTATGTTAGTAAGTTAACTTCAAATCTTACTTGTTGTTTGTCTGTTTTTCTTTGACTTTGTCTTCATAGAGAACCTAAATCATTGGAAATTGATTGGAGTGGGTAAGCACAAGGGAGGCCTCTATTTCCTACAAGAATCAGACTCTTCAATAAATTATAGATATGCACCCTCTCTTCCTTTAGCTAAACAGTCCTTTAATTGTTCCAAATCATCAAAAATTGTCTTGTTTGATATTTGGGATCGTAGATTAGGTCATCATTCTGTTTTGAGAATGAAATTGCTACATAATAATGATCCATGCATTGATTTTGTAGAATCTGAATTTCCATGTCTTGTATGCCCCTTAGCAAAAAAAAAAAAAAAAAATTGACATTGCCTAATAGTACTCATATTTCAAATTTTCATTTTGATTTGATTCATTGTGATATGTGATGTTCATTTCCTACTTATACAATTAAACGTTACAGATTTTTTCAACAATTGTTGATGATTGTACATGGGCTGAATGGATTTATCTTTTAAAATGCAAGTCTGAAGTTGCTGTCCTTATCCTTAAATTTTTTAATCTTGTCAAAACTCAGTTTAACACAAAAATCAAGAAAATTTGTACTGATCATGGTACTGAATTTTCTTTAACCTCTTTCCTTAAGTCTAGAGGTGTTATTCACCAATTCAATTGTATTGAAACTCCTCAACAGAATTCTGTTGTTGAGCGTAAATATCAACATCTCCTAAATGTGTCTCGAACTCTAATGTTTCAATCTGGTCTTCCACTTGTGTTTTAGGGTGATGCACTCCTTACAGCCACACATATTATAAACAGACTGCCTACACCTGTTCTAGGAAATAAATCACCTTGTGAGTTACTTTTTCATTCACCTACCACTTATAAACACCTTAGAACATTTGGTTGCCTTTGTTTTGCATTCTCCCTTCTAAAGTCACATTTCAAATTTGATTCTAGAGCACGACAGTGCATTTTTCTTGATTATCCTTTTGGGATAAAGATTACAAATTATTCAATCTAAATACCAATACTACCTTTGTCTGAACAAGTTCAGATTTCTGATACAAGTTCAACTACTATTAGGGAACCTATTAACATTTTAAATACATCACAACCAGCCCCTTCTAGATCACAAATAGCCTCTTCTAAATCACAAACAGCCCTTGAAAACACTGTTCCTACAAATTCCCTTCCAAAAAAAAAAAATTATGAAAATTCTGTTCAGCCCATTATTCTTTTATGTAGGTACTCTAAAGTTACGGGAATACTTGGATTTGTGCAGAATTACTATTGCAACTTCCTTTCTACTCATTCTACATCAACTTCCTCAGGTTCTTCTCCTATACCAGCAGGTATTTTTTATGATATTCATTCATTTTTTTCTTATGAAAAGTTATCTTTTAAACACAAGTCATTTGCTTTAGCCATTGCTGCTAATATAGAGCCTGAATTTTATCATCAAGCGATCAAGCATTCTCATTGGAGAGATGCTATGGTTGCCGAGATTGCAGTCTTAAAAAACAATAACATTAGGATTGTTATTTCGCTACCCCTTGGAAAGAAACCTATTGGATGCAAATGAGTTTATAAGATCAAGTATAAAGCTGATAGGTCTATTGAGCGGTACAAAACAAGTTTGGTTGCTAAGGATTACACCCAACGTGAGGGTTTGGACTATTTTGAAACTTTTTCTCCTATGGCAAAAATGGCTATTGTTCGTACTCTTCTTACTATAGCATTTGTTTAGAAATGGTCTTTAGTCAAACTTGATGTAAATATTGTTTTTCTATGTGGAGTTTATTGGAGGAAGTTTATATGGCTCTTCTTCCAGGATTTCATACTAAGAGAGAGACTCAAGTGTGCAAGTTGTATAAGTCTCTCTATGGTTTGAAATAAGCCCATTGTCAGTGGTTTTCCAAGTTTTCAAATGCCCTCATTGAACTTGGTTTTACCCAATTTAAGACTGATTATTCTTTACTTACTCTTTCCAAACGAGAGTCTTTTATTGCATTATTTGTATACAGAGATGACATTGTCATTGCTAGTAATGATCTTCATACTGTTGATGAATTGAAGACGTTATTAGATAATAAATTCAAACTAAAAGATTTTGGTCAACTAAAGTACTTCCTTAGCTTAAAAGTTACAAGGTCCCCACAAGACATTTCTTTGTGCCAAAGAAAGTATGTCTTGAAAATTTTACAAGATGTTGGATTTCTTGGAGTGAAACCTTCATCTTTTCCCATGAACAAAATTTAAAACTTGGTGAGGATTCTAGTAATTTGTTGAAAGACCATATTATGTTTGAACAATTGATTGGAAGATTATTGTACTTAACTATTACATGGCCAGATTTAACCTTCTATGTGCATCAGCTTAGTCAATATATAAATAAACCTCGTAAGCCACATTTGCAAACAGCTTATCGTATATTACAATATGTTAAATCTACTCTAGACCATGAATGATTCTTTCCAGCCAATTCTTCTTTACAAATCAAGGCTTTCACAGATTCTGATTGGGGTTCTTGTCCAAATACTCGAAAACCTACTACTGAATTGTGTTTTTCTTGGAGCTTCATTGGTTTCATGGAAATCCAAGAAACAACAAACAGTATCTAAATTATCTGCAGAAGCTGAATATCGATCTATGGCTACAACTATTTGTGAAATAGTTTGACTTCTAAACTTAATTTTAGATTTTCGAGTTCCTCATACTAATGTTGCTCATTTGTTTTGTGATAGTACCGATGCCCTACATATTACATCAAATCCTATTTTTCATGAATGCACAAAGCATATTGAGCTTGATTGTCATTTTTTAAAAGACAAACTTCAATAAGAAATTATTCAAACTTTTCATGTTACTTCCCAATATCAACTTGCTGACGTTCTCATCAAACTGTTGGAATTTCAGCAATTTTCAACTCTAATAGTTAAGATGAGAGTTCATTTCATTTACTCTCCATTTTGAGAGGGATTAATAGAATTTATATATTTTTCATGTTTAAGTCTTAATAGTGTTTTGTTCTTTTATGTAACAAGTTGATAGCTAGCGAATTATCTTAGCTTATATAGCTAAGTCGGTTATTTGTGTATATAAATAGTTGTACTATACATTAATTTGATAAGATGATTTTTGAAATGTTATTCACAAATATGTGTGATTCTGATAGTGAGTTTATCATTTTCAGTGTACGTGAATCGCAAGGCTTCTATATATACAAATTAGTTTGTGTGTCTTAAGGCCCTTGGTAGTGTCTCAGGTAAGTGTAAAGTTATCCTAGATCTATATTAATCGTGCTGGAAATGTACTTGGTGGGTTGATCTGGCCTTTGTCTTTATTGATAAGTGAGTTTTGCACCTTGGGTTAGCTTACAATTATGTTGGCTTATTTGTTAATTAGTTGGCTTATTTGTCTCGTTTCACCGGTTCATAGTTTAATCACGTCGGATAAATATTATTGGATATACCTCAACCCACTTGTATTTCTTTTTGTTTATGAGGCAAATTTAAGCTTTCTTTGTTTTCTGTTTTTTGAGATTCTCTCCCATGATAAAAATAGTGGCTCATCTTATTATGAGTCAAGGGATCTCTCTCTCTCTCTCATATGATAAATGCTTCATCTACAACATAATTTCATAAAAATATATTCATAAATTAACGTTACTTGATATAATTTATTAGAATCTTCTCTCTTGTATAGTTTCCTTTTGCTTGATATATTACATTAGAATCTCTATAGATTGATTTCGTTCTTCTGGGATTTTGATAATTTTAAATTGAATATTAGAGTCATTTTTTCTATATTTAGATGATTATCTTAGTTTCTTTTCTTGTGAATTAGCTGTTTTGTCCAGCGTCAGCACCCTCTTGCCCTTCTCATGGGGTTTATGAAGTGACTTAATAACTACTTCATAAATCTTAATGGTTAATCCTTAAAGACCAGTAAGAGATTACACTTAAGAGGGACTATCTCGCATCTTTGGATGAGACAAACAACCATATAGAAAATCTCTCTCAAATATAATTATCTTTACGGATATGTTAAAGAGTCCAACAGAGAGTCAAGTACATTTTGTACCCACTTAATATATTTTTTTTATTGCATTTTTTTTTCTTTTTACATCATTTCTTAAACACTCTAAAACATTTAAAAAAAATCACAATATTCTTAAATAATATTTTATTAATCATAAAATAAATAAAAAACTAAAAAAATTGTGAATGAGCCCCAAAACCGAACCACCCAATAGAGCCATTATCATTTTCCTTATCTTTAATCTCAACTAGGGGTATATCCGGTCTGGTTTGGTCCGGTTAGCTAAAATATAGAATCAAACCGGTACCACTGATTTTGAAACCGATTATGTCCTGATTATCTTTCAAAACCGGTAGTATTAGTTTTACTGGTTCTGGTATGGTTTTCCAATTCTAATAAGTTGTAAATTTTTATAAATAAATCTATATTTTTTTTAAAAAAAATATGGTTAAAAAAATTTTTTATTACAAAAATTTGTTAGACTAACAAAAAATTGTTATATAAAAAAATCTGTAACATAAAAACTGTTATGAAACAAAAAATGTTATATAAAAAACTGTTATATAAAAAAAATCTGTTATATAAAAAATTGTTTTAATATCATGTTTAAAATTAAATTTCTTATTTTATAAATATTAATATATATATGATTATGTTATTATATATTATATATAAAAAATATATATAAAATGTAAAAGCATATTATATTTAATATTAAAAAAGTAATTTAAAATATATATTTACTAGAATTGGTCCGATTTTAAAATGAAAAAAATCATAACTAGACCGGATCTTACCAATTTTATATTTCTAAAAATTGGTTTCAAACCAAACTGATTCAAATCCAATTTAACCAGATTGGTTTGAATCGGTTCGGGCGTTTAACAGTTATTTTTTTTACACTCCTAATTTTAACATCTACATTGTGAAATTTGAGCGTTGATACAGTATTATCACGTTGCACGCTCCATTATTAATACAAAAAGAATTCAAATGGACAACAATGACAACAGAAAATTTGCGGAATTAAGATTTATGATTTGACAACAGAAAAATATCATTTTTGTTGTGCATTTTGATCTAATATTTTTAATGACAAATGAGAAAATCTTTGAACCCTCTGTCCATGTGAAAAAAAAAAAGAGTACAGATTTTAATGTTTGGTATAGAAATTTCCTTCTGATATTTCCTGTTTGAATAAACTTTATTTAGCAGTGGAATGTACAAAACTTACATAAAATGTAATCAAGTAGAATACGTAAGTTTTTTTTATAATATGCTATACAATCTTTCAATCTTTTATATATTATATTTATTTTAATTTATTTTAGTTTATTTTTATTAAACTAATTAAATTTTTGTATTCATTATTCATATATCAAATATTTGTAAAAGAAAAAAGAAACAAAATATATAATATATAATATATAATATATAAAAAGTTGGAAGATTGTGTAAATTTTCTCATATATTTATCCGAATAAAGCTCTAACTCCCAATATAGCTTTAGGCCGGTTTGCATTCAACACTCTTGTCAATTTATTTCAATTTGTTTTTATTTTATTATTATATTTTGTTAATTTTTCATATAAAATATACATTCTTATACAATTTCTTAAATATCAATACATTTTTTTAATTTTAATTTATTTTTTTTAATTTTAAAATAATAATAATATTAAAAAATAAATTAAATTCATCTCAACTTATTTCATTTCAAAATTCAAACAAAAACTTCAATGAAATGAGTTTAAGACTCCGTGCGGCACACTAAAGATTGCTGGGGATTGTTGTTATAGAGGTGAGATTGTCGGATGCCGGCGGTCATGATAGGGTAGGCGGTGTCGCTCACCGCCGTCGGAAATGTCGACATTTGAGTTGAGGTCGAATTTTCTTAAATTCATTTTCATTTTATTTTTTTATTGTATTTTTATTATATTTTTTTATTTTTATTTTTAATTTTATTATATGTCTTATTATATTTTTAAAATTTTTTATTATATTTTAATAATGAATTGTTTTTAACTGATAGCAACCGGTCCGACTCCCAACGTCTTCGTTAATTATCAGATGCGAAGGCGTGCGCGTGAGGAGCGGAGCTGACCAACTTAAAACTAACGCACGGTTTAAAAAGCAGTGGCGAGTGGTCCTTCCGTAGAATGCCGTACGGTACCATACAGTCATCACTCATACAGGCCGACTAAACACTAAAGAAAGCACCCGCCGACCTAACGTTTTGGCTTTTTCTAACGCGAACGATATAAAATGCTACAAATAAGCTATTAGAGGTACAAAAGTTGAATTCAAATTCTTCTAGATATCTTGTTTAAAAAAAATAACATTAATATTCGTTATTTTCCTCATGATTAATAATTATTTTATATTTTTAGATTTAATACAAAATTAATACTCAAAAATCCGATCAAGATTTATATAATCGAACTCGACACGTAAGATTTGAATATGATACTTTTTATTAAAAGTCCACTAAATGATGATGTGTCAAAATTATGATTCTAATTAAAAAGAATTAAAGTTTAATTTATTTTTATAGATAAGATGAGATAAATATTAAAAATTAAATAAAATATTATTATAATATATTTTATAATATTAATTTTATTTTAAAATTTTTAAAATTTAAGAAAATTAAATTATTTATTATATTTTATATTAAAATTTAAAATAATAATAATAATAAAATAAAATAAGATAAATTTATTTATAAAAAGAAAGTAGACTTAAGTTGATATAGATGCTATTCAATTCATCATACTTTATATCTTTTGAAAGCACGATTGTGGTCCTTTTTGTAAAAAGGCAAAAAAATAAACAAAAAAAAGTAGTAACTCATGACATGGAAATCCACGATCTGGGTCCCAATGTGCAACCATAGCTACACGTGGGCCACATGATGTCTGTTTTTCTTCTTTGTGCGCGTTTGAGATCTTATCTATCTTTTCTCCTTTTTTTTTTTTTTCCTTTCCAAAGGCTATGCTTTTCTTATCGTAATTAAAGTATTCATTCTGTACAAATTGGTCTAGCTTTATTTCATGCACTGCGGTCCACGGACGAAACAAACAGTCAAAAGAAAAATAAAAATAAAAACAAAAACAATAAATAAACAATAAAGGAGAAAGGCAGGGGTACCACTTGTCATTTGCTCTCAGTTCCAGTCCCCAGGTTGGCTTCGTCCAACCGTTACTTTCGGTACGGCGGTACGCACGACTCCAGTTGAGATTCCCCCACATCCATCTCCCGTTCACAAAACAAATTAATATTTTTATATTTATCTTGTGTATATATATACGTATATAAGTGATTTAAAAATTAATAAATACTCATTGAAATTAATTCAAATATAATCTTTAAAATTTTGGTTCCTTTAACTTAATATATTAATTAAAGAAAATTTCATATTGTTTGAAAAGATTATCCTAGATTTTATATAGATATCATATTCTTTTTTTAATAAATTTTTTTAAGAATTGATGAATGAGATTGTTTATTGTATTAGAGTTAAATTTTTCAATAATGCGCTCTATTTATTAATCTAATAAAATCTACATATAAAAAGGCGATAAAGATTGACCTACAAAAGAAGATGAGTAAAAAAAATCCTATATTGCCTAAAAAGATTGGTGTGGCCTTTTTATGAGGAAGAAGAAAATATGAGATAGTCTTCCTTCTTTCTTATAAATTTTTTTAAAAAAGCATACATGAGCTTATTTATTAATCTTGTATTAAAATCTATCTAATGTTGAAAAGTGAGTAGGGCGGCTAGACACGCTAGACAAATGAGGCCATCTCTAATACTTATAAACAAGATATACTTGCAATCTTATTATTTATATAGTTATTCAATATATATAATATTGTATTAATTTGTATAGCATTATTAAAAAAAGCCAAATAAAAAAATATGAGGCTATCATCCAAACTAGTATTGCATATCAAGGTTTTATGTTTCTGACTTTTTATATTTTAATTCAATTTATTAAAGCACACTTGTTCATTTTAAATAATTTATGATTGAAATTATGAACATTATAAAAAAATCGATCAAAATCAATTTGAAATGAAATCGTATAATTACGCTAATTTTTTTATTGTTTTAAACTAAAATGTTTTATCTTAATTTTTGATCTTGAGGTTAAGTTTAGATGTTGAGCTGATTTCATATCATTTGAAATTTCTTAAAGGAAGATAATTTGAATTGATATCAGAATAGTAGTATTTTATAAATTCATTAATAAAATATGTTTGAATGTAAATAAATTAAGATATATATGTTTAGATACATGAAGTATGTTGAGATGAATCTAACTTTTTATGAAAAGTTAAAAAAGTAATGAATCTCATTAATAATCAATTTAAGATAGACTAAAATGATAATAACATCGAAATATAACCTAAATCTTAAAACGTGTTGAATTGTCATCTCGAAAGATTGATGGAATCTCAAAATGATATTGACATCGAAATATAATCTAAATCTCAAAACGTATTGAATTGTCATCTCGGAAGATTGATGGAAACTTCAATTTTGATCAAATTCATCTCCTACTAATGATATTTAATCATGCAAACTTGCATTGATTTCGTGTAAACAAAAGGATTTTAAATTGACGTTGGTGCAAAATGTCATAAAAATTTGAATACATTTTTTTATTTTACACGAAAACTTCAATCTTTTTATTGTTTCTAAATTAAAGTGGTCATATTAGACTTCAATTTTGAAAAGTCGTCTTCTAAGAAATGTATTTGATTACGGTAAACATGAATTAAATTTCCCTAAACAAATGAATTATTTGATAAAAATACATTGATCTTGTGCCAAATGTTACCAAAACTTAATAAAAATAAGGTACTGTTTAGATTTAAAAATGGAATGGGATGAATTAAAATGGGTTTTGAAAATTAAATAAAATATTATTATTATTATTATTATTATTATTTAAAAATTTAAAAATTTAAAAATTTAAAAATGTTAAGTTGAAATTTAAAAATGTTAAGTTAAAATTTGAAAAAAATATATTAAATTTTTTTTTGTATAAAAATTTTAAAAAATATAATAATAAATTTAAGATAAATTAAAATAAATTCAACCCATTTTTAAATTCAAATGCGTTGTTATATAAGGTTGCCGAGAAAGTCAAATCAAGGAAAGGAAAATTATATGCTGAAGCTTGACCACCGAAAAATTGATGTGAGAGAGAGAGGATTTGGTCGACATAGTAAGTTGTGGTGCAAACCGTACAACCCTCGTTACGGAAAGGCCTAATCCTGTCGTTTTCATATTATATTTTTCTCTCTTTTTATGGTTTGCTGGTCAGACGTTTCTGCCCTATTTTCTTTTTATTGTATTGTATGTACGAATAATACCTCTTTTCCCTGCCCACCGGTTACCCGTTTCTGACTTGGTCACGTTCAAGCTGTCTGATGGAGTATATTATAAAATAAATACTTATTTTAATTCTAGCCACATTATTAGACGCAACAAAAAAATATTTATATTTTAATTTTTGTATAATTGGAATGAATTTCATCTTGATTGTAATATTTATGTAACAAATTATAAATAAGAGAATTAGTACATATGGTTTAACAAGTTTCTAATTATTACTAATAGTTAGGAATAAATTTCTAATCATTAAACAGTAAAAAATCGTAAAGAAATTTAAAAATCAAGAAAAAATGCTAAACAAATCTAGTAAAAGAAGTAAATAAATTCACTACAAAAAAATTATTTATTTATAATCAGTTACTCTTTATCAAAATAATTATTTTCTATTAGAATGAGCCTGTTTTCATTTAAAATAATTATTTTTTTAATAAATAATTTGTTACTAAATACTTATTTTTTTTTTATAATAAAAAATATAGATGTGGCATGACATAATTATTTTGTGCTGTTGAATCTTTAAGAGCAAGCATGTTCATTCTTAGAAGTTTAGAGAGAAAATAATATAGACAAGGCCAATAATTAGGTAGAGGAGACCGAGGGAGTGTTTTTGACTTTTTGGTGGAGTGGACAGGAATCAATGCGAATTTATTAACATTACCAGCACCGTATAACCCGTGTCTCAAACATTTATTATAAGAAGATTAAATTTTTGTGATTAATTATTTAAAATTAAAAGATTATTTAAAATTTATTTTAATTAAAAATAATTATTTTTATAATAATTTTGTGAATATTTTTCATTTGATTTAATAAGTAAGGGAGAATGATGAAGTGGTTGGTTGAGTCAATAAACGGGGAAACGCGTGCGGAAGTTTAGGTTGGAATGGATTTTCATGGTCTTGGACTTGAGGAGCAAATTGGGAAGAATTTTCAGTTTTGTGACACGAGAGTACAATTCATTCAAAGTTACTCAGACAGCTGCTGCACGGGGGGGTCTGTATGTTTGAAATTGAATATCACTTAAAGAATAGTCAACACCACAAGATTTGAACTTCATTAAAAGCTTGATTTCCTTTTCTTTTTTTTTTTTCCTTTTTCTCTTTTTACTTCACTTTCTTTCACTCTCATCTACCTTATTGATTGTCCTTTCAAAAACAGAAAAATCTACCTTGTTGATTACGTTTGAACTTATCATTTTGAAATATAAGACAATAAGCATGGTTGGGTGCGCTGGTTCAAACTCTACTTACATTAATAATATTTTTACTATTTATTATATTCAGATTTTTTCTAAAAAAATAATGTCATTTTGTCCATTAATTTTGATATCTCATAAGTTTTAATTTTTTTAACTTTGTATTTACTTAATAGATAATAAAATAATTATTAATATTTTTATACTCTTTTATATTCTTTTAATTTTTTTAAATAATAAATAAATAAAGAAATAAGAAAAAAAAAGGCTAATTTAAGACTAGCGATATAATGGAGCGCGGGTGCTACTCATGCGGCAACCGCTCAATATAAAAGTATTTGATGGATAATATTAGTGAGATACAGTATGATAATAATGAGATAATATATATCTAAAATGAACTTAACTGAACCCCTCCCAAAAAATTAATACAAAAAATATGGTCATTGCCTAGAAAACCTATCAGACTCACAAAGTTAAGGTATTTAGGGTTAGTTGGAGAACACAATATTCTCTAATTATTTTATTATTATTATTTATAAACTATTTATTATTATTTATATTTGATTTAATAAATATTTACAGATCATCTGATATTCTTTATATCTAAACAGAGCCTTAACGGATCATCTGAAATACTTTTAGACTATATGAATATATATATTGGGCATACTTAAAAAAATAAATAACTAACTACAATCAAGACCTAGTTTAGGCCCTGTATAAATCAAGTCCTTTATACCTTACTTCTTATTGAAAAATAATAAAATTCACCCATAATGAGACGCATTTATTAAAAAATCAATCAACAAATAAATCTAAATTTAGTGGAGTTTTTTATTTTTATTTTTTAATTTATAAATAAACTATAAATGATCTCTATAGGATTTTGTATATAAAATTGGTTAACTAAAATATAGAAGTGTAAAACAATGGGAATTATGAGAAGAATAAAAGTAGAATGTAGTCATTTATTAAGGCACAAAAATAAGGAGTCACGGGCTTTTGTTCCCTTATACAAGAGAATGAGGAGTCTATATAGAAGAACGTTTTGGATGGACATACGTGAAAGCAACGTCTCACCTAAACTTGAAACTCGTATTTATTGAATCCACTTTACCTCTGCTACTTGCACTTTGGACGGCTCTATGAACAGCTTTATCTTTTTCTTTTTAATTAAAATAAAAAATAAAACAGCAACTAGGTTAGCCAAATCGAAGCTTGTCCAGATTTCTTTAAACCTGTCTGTTTCAAGCAAATTTTTAAGCGAAATGTATGGTAAAAGTATCAAATTGGTAATTTTTTAGCAATCTTTTTATAAAAAAAATTGATTTCACTAAGATAAAATAATTGATTTGCATTTTTTTAATTTATCTATTTAAAATTTATACAAATCATTCTTCGATTTTTAAACTCTATAGAGCACAAACGTGATTGATTAAAAAAAAAAAAATCACAAGGATAAAAAGTTTCAATCCCTATCACCTTTATATGGGAGAGGGGCCGGGTCGAGGCAGCTCAATAGATACTGAGGCCTAAATGCCGGATTTCATGATTAATTATAATAAAATACTCTTAAATTGAAAATTAATCTTATTTAAAAACCAACATTCTAATTTTATAATTTTCTCATTTTTATTTTTCAGAAAAAATTTTAATAGAAGCAATCATTTTAAGCATTGATAATAATATTCTTTAAGCATTTTGGAAAAGACTATTTTTCCATGTAAGAATATTAGTTTTTTGTTTACCAAACTTCTTTTTACTACGTTTCCTTGTAAAAGTATTGACTGCCATTAAAACACACCTTCTTAATGACTGTAAAAAATAAAAATAAAAAATCTCTTTCATTTTCTCCTTCTTGCAAAGCATAAAACTCATAAATTCAATTAAGGAGTCTTCTGATAAGGTAGTTAATTAAGCTTCTTAGAAGTTAATTAACTGCTTGTAACTCTCCCGCCCATTTCGACATTACATGAGTCATTCAACATCCATTTCTAGCAAGATATGCATGTTTTTTTTAAAAATTCTTTTCTTTGCTCTCACATTGGGTAAAAACTCTCCCACTCTCCCGAATAAAACTCGCCGTTTTCAATTGCTCTGGAGGGAGGGTGGAGCTACGACTTCGTCCTCCTCTCCATTTCCTTTCTTTCTTACTCTGTTTTTCTATTTTCCTGACCACTAAGATGATGGTTTTTGGGGTTGGAATTTTTTGAATCAGCATAATGCAGGTTGCAATAGTTTCAGTGGGTAAAGGCCACCACGTGCTCGACCAGAATTTTTATCAAATGAAGCGGCGCATGCTCCGTACGCGCAGGATTTGCTTTGGATGCGCCTCACTTTCTGGTGTGATCTCTTTTGCCGTGAGCGACTATTCGTAGATCCAATGCCATCGAGATTCTCAAACTTGCGAATTGTCGTGCCTAACGTGGCGCTTGTGGTCCACGTGCCACCACTGTTAGATTATTTTTTAAGTTGTTTGTGTGTTGTTATATAGTTGTTTTGATGGTTTTGTGAATATTGTTTGTATAGAGAAATTTTTTAAAATTTGAGAAATAATCTCCCAGACTTTTATTCCATTTGGAGTTATAATTTTCTCCTATTTTGGAGGATAAACTTAGTATATGCTTCCTTTGGACGTAGTATTTATTCTCTCAAATTTTGTTTAAGAGAAATAGAAGTCTGGGTTATCAATTGGTTTTAGTTGACTTGTATGAGTTACATTATAGACTTCATGTCAATAAATTAAAAGATAGTAGACCTATTTCTCAAAAAAAAAAAAACCATTTCTAGCATCTTTCCTTTGTCCACAATGGGTGTCATGCCCCATTAATAACCCCCTTCTCACATCTCAGTCAATTATTCTTCATATAAAAAATAAAGCATACAAATTGATAAGAAAGCAAATGGTACAAGTATTATTATATTAATTAGTCACATTAATTTTATTGATATGGTACCTTACTCATAACATCTCGCTATGCCACATACTCTTTAACTTCACGAGATCAAGAATTGTTAATCGGTAACGAGTTTATAATTTAAAGCAATTCTTAACCTCGTGTTGTATAATATCATATTATTATTATTTTTAAAAAACTTTATTATTATCGTGCAAGTTAATTAAAACCAAAAATTAGATGTTATTGACCACGACGGTTACCTCGAGCTTTCTTCTTGATTTGGGTAGGACAAGTCCCAATTTCCACACTTCGTCCACGCAACATCAACAGGTTCTCTCATGATCAAAAAGCATTATGTTTAGAAAAATGTTCTGTCCACCCACAAAGCATATATACTGAAATGCATATCAAATTCTAATTCATTTTAAACAATTGTGTGTCTTTTAGTATTAAAAAAAATACATACACACATATATATATACACTTTTAAAAAACACAATACACTACTATGTGGTACCCAAATTGGGTACCTTTTATTGCTGGCCGTAGCAGGCCATATATATATATATATTGAAGGGAATAAAGATTCCACACTTTCATTAGAAAGACATTACAAGAGAGACTTACACCTTTGGTTGAAGAACCAAAGTAGTCTCACCTCCAACTAGTTGGCAAGCTGCCTTAGCTAGACAATGAGCCTCATAATTCTGATTTCTCTTTACATGTGAAACTTGTCAATACAGAGAGAAGAAACAAAGTATCTACTAATATTAAGCCTATCTAGTCATTCTTGTCTGTGGATCTTTTTAGCTCCTCCACTATTGGCAGGTTATCCCCTTCAAGTATCACAACTTGGAAATTCATCTCTCTTGCTAAAATGATAGCCTCTTTTGCTCCTATAGTTTCAGCCAACAAGGGATCCAAAAAAGCTAATTTAGAGATCTTTTTTACTAATACCAAACCATCCGAATTCCTGGCTGTAAGTCCAATGCCAATTTTGTTATGCTCATTAGACAGTGCAACATCTCAATTTATCCTAATTATTCCAGGAGGAGGAGGTGACCATCTTGAATTCAAAACCTGTCTTTGCTACAACCTCGATTTGAGTTGGTTTGAGCTATCTTGAAGTCCTCTAAATTATGCATGGCTGAATGGATAACTTTGCTTGGATGATTAAAAAATCTTCAAAGATCAGTTTGTTTCTTCTCATCCAAATGTCACGAGCTATCAGTATAAACTGCTCTCCTACTTCCTTTGAACAAGTTTCACAAATGTCAGCTAGAAGATCTATAAAATTAACTCTAATAGATGTCTTTTTTTTTTTTTGTAATTTAGTGTGACTTAGATTCCATACATCCATGGCTGCACAACAACTCTACAAGGAATGCAATTTTGTTTCCTCCTCCTTTATGCAAATAGGGCACATAGAATAGTCAATTATCTTCCTTTTAAATAATTTTCTATTAGTAGGGAGGACTTCTAAGCAAGCTTTCCATATAAAAACTTTAGCCACATTTGGGACCTGCATTTGCCATATTTTAAGCCATACAACATTAGGGAGACCTGGCATAGAAAACTGGCTTCTATTCATTTCCAATAATGCCATTTGTGTGTGATAGGCACTCCTTACAGTAAAAGTATCATTCTTGTTACCTAGCCAAATTAGTTTATCTTTGACTGCTTGAGCACTTATTGGAATTTTCAAAATGATATCTCTTTCCTCTTGCTGAAAAATATTTGTCAGAGTATCTCTTTTCCATTGTCCTGATTCCCAATCAATAAGGTCATGGGCTCGAATATCTTCATTCATATTTTGAACTAGGGATTGCACTTGGTAACTTGTAGGCTTAGAGATCCATCTACTCTTCCACACTTTAATGTCTAGGTCATCTCCCAATCTCACTATGAGGTTTCTAGCAGCACATATACTTCTCCATATCATAGTAGGTCCGTTCCCAATTTTGGCATTTAGGAAATCAGTATTGGGAGAATATTTTGATTTCAAGATCTGGGAAACAAGAGATTCAAGATTTTGAATTATATTCCATCCTTGTTTTGCTAATAAAGAGAGGTTAAAACTCTCATAATCTCTAAACTCGAGACCACCAAGTTTTTTTGCCTTTTCTATTTTTTCCCATGCAACCTAATGAGGATTCCTCTTCTTGTTCGTGAAATTCTACCAAAATTCACTCATCAGGCTATTCATTTTTTTCCAGTAAAACTTTAGGAAGTTTAAACACCCCCATAATGTAAGTGGGGATAGATTGTGCTACTGCCTTAAGAAGAAGCTATTTTCCTGCCCGGGTAAGAAACTTGGTCTTCCAGTTGCTAATTCTACTCCTTATTCTATCTAGAATTCCTTTAAAAGTTTTAAATCTGTATCTTTCCACAAGTGCAAGCAATCCTAGATAGTTTTCATAAGAAGAAATATTCCTAGAACCAGTCAAGCTCTGGATATAACTCCTTATTTCTCTTTTAGTGTTTGCACTAAAATAAATAGAAGCTTTTGCTTTATTAACTTGTTGACTCGAGGACCCCTAATATAGATTCAAGATCTGACTCAAATTCCCCCATTCTCGGGCTATTGCTCTACAAAACCGTAAAATATCATCTGCAAAAAATAAGTGACTAATACTAGGGCTTCCTCTACAAATTCTATATCCATAAATTAATTGAGAAGATTCAGCCTGCTTGATCATAATGCTCAACAGTTCTACCACCATGATAAAAAGGTAGGAGGATAAGGGATCCCCCTATCTAATCCCCCTAGTTGAAACCATCTATTCTTAGGGACACCCATTAATAAGAATATAATACTTAGTGGAAGTCACACAGTGCATCACCAAATTAATCCATGAAGAGTCAAAGCCCAATTTCGCCATTACTCTCCTCAAGAATTCTCATTTCACTCGGTTATAGGCTTTACTCATGTCTAGTTTAACAGCCATATGCCTCTACTTCCCTTTCCCTTTTATTCTCATTGAATGGAGAGCTTCAAATACAGTTATGACGTTCGCTTGAATGTTTTTACCCGGTATAAAAGCAGACTGAGTTAAGGAGATAATATGGGGCAGTATATTCTTTAATCTATTTGCAATGACCTTAGACACAATTTCGTAAAGAACATTACACAATGATATTGGTCTAAAGTCAGAGACAGTTTTAGGCTGCTTAACTTTGGGAATGAGGACAATATAAGTCTCATTAATATTATTAAGACTTGCCCCATGGTTAAGAACTTTTGAGATAGACTTAATAATATCCCTACCTACTATTTTCCAGTGTGTTTGATAAAACATTGGAGAAAATCCATCAGGGCCTGGTGCCCCCATTGGGTTCATCTGGAATAAGGTAGTTTTAATCTCCTCTTCAGGGTAGGGACTAATTAGGCTATTATTCATATCATCAGTTACTTTAGCATGCAGATTACTAAGATACTCATCAATATTACTAGGCAGCTGAGAAGAAAATAGAACAAGATAAAAATTGTTAAATACCTTAATCACTTCTTGAATATTTCTGGTTTTAGTTCCATCCTTTTTGACAATCATTTTGATCTCATTGGTCTTCCTTCTTTGATTAGCATAGTTGTGGTAGAACTTAGAATTTCTGTCTCCTGCCCTCAACCACACTTTTTTAGCCCTTTGCTGCTATTTAATATTTTCTTTTTCCATAGTTCTGTCAATAGCTTTCTTGAGATTCTTAATCTCTTCATTATGAGCCCCAGTATTGTTCCTCTGCAGGTCTATTAATCTCAACCTATTCATCTTAATATCTTCTTTATCTTTCTGAAAAGTCGCGTTACACCAATTCTCTAAGGATAGTTTGCAATTCCCGAGTTTTTGTTGAACTGAGACTAGTCTGCCTCCTTATTGATGAAGGTCATTATTCTAGCTATGATTCATAATATTTTTGCATGCATCATGCAAGTTCCAAGATGCTTCATATCTAAACATTTTAAGTCTGAACCCAGATTCTACCACTGTGTCACTTCCCCTATTTCTCTGTTGCCACTTCATAAGAATTGGGTTATGATCAAATGCTAGGACTGCCATATTATAAAAACTGAAATTCCTTGTCTAATTAATCCAACATCTCTTTAGTGAATTGCACCCCTTCCCTGTTATTACATTAAGTAAATTTGGTCTCCTTATAGCCCAAATCAGTCAAGCCACCCGACTCAATACACTGCCTGAATGATTCCATCTACTGATAAGATCTAGCAACTCCTCCATATTTTTCATTTTGGAATAAGATTTCATTATAGTCCCCAAAACATAACTAGGGGACACTAACCATGGGTTTCAATCTTCTCATGAGGTTCCAACTCTTGAAGTTACTATTTATATCAGTATAGCCATAAAAGCTTGTTAACAAAATCTTTTGGTGTTGCTCTTCATCCTTATACCACAAGGATATATGGTGTTGTGAGTAAGATTCCAAAACAAAATT
Organism: Platycarya strobilacea; assembly: GCA_036898215.1. NCBI lineage: Eukaryota > Viridiplantae > Streptophyta > Magnoliopsida > Fagales > Juglandaceae > Platycarya > Platycarya strobilacea. Next base: position 32,856,286 of record CM072549.1, on the reverse strand, counting down.
CACACAACTTTTTCACAAAAAAACAATCCCTCCACTCAAGCCAATACTGTCCACAACAAAACTAGAATCAAAACCAAGTTTGTTTTGGATCTTTCCACCTTATTTCTACCACATTTTGTCTCTATAAAAAAAAGTAGGAAACTTAGGTCTGGTTTGCTTTGGGAGACAAAACCAAAAACTCCAAATCTTCTCAAACTCATTATTACACTTTTTAAAATTTTCATACAAAATATAATAAAAAAATTAACTTTTTCAAATTCCAAAACCACTTTTTCAAATCCCAAAACAATATTAATACTAAAAAAATATATTATAACAATATTTTACTATTTTTTTTTTTACTTTTATCTCATATCATCTCATTTCATCTTTGAAAACAATATTTTACAATTTTTTTTAACTTTTATCTCATCTCATCTCATTTTTTTAACTTTTTTTTTTTACTTCAATGGTTGGTGTTAACCAACCATTGAAGCTCTCTAACTATAGGGGGATTCACAAGACCCCTATAGTTCCATGTAATTCCAATCATTGTGCTTGGTGGGGCTGCGAGGCACCCTCCACCATTTCATCTTCATCTTGTAACTTTAATTTTGAATCTATCCACCTTATTCTTTTTCCTTGGTATAGACTAGAATCATCCCCTTCAGCCTCTCTTTTCCTGTTGTCTTGTAATTGAGTCATTTGGGGCATTATATCTTGATTAAACACCCCTCTAGCTCTTCTCTTCCATGAGACCATTTTCTTAGTTATTGCTTCCACTTCCTCTATAGTATTCTCCAACTGTGCAGTGTTCAAATTCTGACCCCCCCCTTTTTGCCTCCTCAAATGTAACTGCCTTATCTTTCCTACTTGTTCTTTTTTCTTGCCTTTTTTTCTTCTAGACCAACATATATCCCAGCTTCTTGTTGTTCTTATTTGATAATATCCCTATCTATTGCTGGTTCCTACTCTCTTCTTTTTTCTCTGGAGTATTAACCTTATTTGACTGTTCTTCTCTACTGGACTCATCATCATTTCTAGCCTATTCCTTTCCACCATATTTTCTAATTTCATAAACCTTTGGTTGCACCCTTAGCCAAGGCCCAAATTGGAATGAACTCACCTCCCCTTCCTAGTTCTTAGCTCTCATACCTTGGCAAGATTTAGAATTGTGATCTAAAATCCCACATTTGAAGCAAAATGCCTGCAATCTTTCATATTTTATAGATATTCAGTGCCTCTTGTTATCTAACTATACCCATTTGCCTCTCAACAAGGGTTTTATCATATTTATTGTCACTCTGACCTTTAAACAATTTCCCCAGGCCAGGCCGTCAGGATCCGTCTCAAGTCTTATCACTGGCCCAATTGATTTTGCCAGCTTCTTCCCAATTTCCTCATTCATTGAAGTCAGAGGCAAACCATACATTTGAACACAAAAAGGTTCATATTGGAATTTAATTTCAGTTAAGGGAACATTATCATCAACTTCTTGAAATATAATAAATTTGCGGTTAAAAAACCATGGTCAACCACATAGAACTCTATCTTTGTCAGCTTAGAATTGGAACTCGATTAAAAATTTATGGTTACCCAATTCTTTAAATTTCACCCCGCCCGAGAGTTGCCATACATTGGTCATTTTCGAACAGAATAATTCACTATTGATCCCCTTGCCTAACATGACGCCTCTGATGATGCAAAACTTTCCCCCATATTCCTCTATTCTTCAAACTTTTCCCTTGTATGAGGAAAACCTCGCTTTCTTCGGTAGATAGCTTGAGATTTTCCCATTTTCTAGCTAGTTCATCATCCATTTTTACTGCAATAATCTTCACACACGCACTGGTGAGACTAAGGTTCCTAGAAGAACAAGGAAAATCAAACCCTATTCTTCCTTTTGAAGAAAGCAAAGAAAGGGGCCCCAACCATATTTCTATATATTGATGCCCTTTCCCGATGATCGTTATTCAGATAACTCATGCCTTACCCTCATGATGCTTATATTCATCCGTGGCCTGTTAAAATGATTAATGGTCAATAAATGAAGAGAAATACTTTAACTACAGAGATATTATATAAAAATTAATTAATAAACTAATGTAGATTGATGCAATACTACATTAGATTCTAAATTAATTTTATAAAAAATAGATCTAACACCTCATGTAAAACCACATCAATTTACGAGTTTAATTTTATATATCTCTTTATGTTTATAGTAATCTTCATAAATGAATAAGGCACTAATTTTAACTTGTTCAACAATCAAGATTATATTTTCAAGCCTAAGGTGGGAAACCACTATAAATGGTATTTATACCACCTTTCATTTTCAATAACTCTTTCTGTCACATTAAGGGCCCACTTGGATAAACATCCTATTTTATCTTATCTCATTTCATTTCCTTTTTAAATATTATTGAAATGTGAAAAACCTCTCTTGAAGCTCTTTTCCTCTCTAGAGAAAAAACCCTAAACCTAACTCTTATAGCCACTGAGGGAGGGTGTGAGCTTTCGGCTCTGCCCTCCCTCTCCCTCTTTCCATCTCTTTATTGGCGGTTTCTGTGACAACCCAGATTTTTAGACATCCGCTTAATTTTCATATGTGGAATGATTACGTCTCTCCAAGCCTATTTTTAGGAATTTTGGGATATAGGTATAGGATTTTTATATTGAAAGGTTGGGAATAAGGTTGGGTATAAATGTGACTTGTGTTAAGGTGAATGTTGAACCCAAGGTTTCAAGTCTCGTATTTACGTATAAATTTTGATGATAACAAATAATATTGAAAACTCAAGCTCAAGTTGTCTATGCATAAAGGGAGCTAAACACATCAAGAAATCAAGCATGAGCAAGAAAGATATCAAGTCTACAAATGAAGCTCATAGATTATTTTTGTACATCTCTTGATAAAATTAGAAATTGGATTAAGGCTCCAAATTACTTTTTTTTTCTCATAAAACATCAAATTATTTTTTCCACATATGCAAGACATTTTTAAATGTCTTAGTTTTGAAAATTATGTTTTTCACATGTGCATAACACCATCAAACAAAATAATTTCGAAAATTATATTTTTTTTTATAAAAACTTGATTTTATAAGATGATTGATTATCATATTTGACATGTGCATATTTTGTTTGAAAGTCTTGAAGGGAGGTGGTGTGTTTTTTTTTGACTAATGCAAAAGGTAGATGATTTTGTTTGAGAATCTTAAATGGTGGTTGTGTGTTTTTTTGACAAATATAAAAGATAGATGATTTGTTTGAAAATCTTAAAGGGTGGTTGTGTGTTTTTTTGACATATGCAAAAAGAAGATGATTTGGTTTGAAAAATAAATCATGCTCATTTTGTCTTGTATGAAAAGCAAAAGATTAGGTTTGATTTCTTTGAAAAATGAATGGAGTTGTCTTTGACAAATGCAAAAAGGAAATGTTTTTATTTGAATTTTTTGAAAAGTGAATAGTGCTCTTATTTGACATGGGAATCTTTTCAAATTTGAAATTGAAGAATCATTTGCCTATAAATAGCTCACTTGAGTTTTGCAAAATTCATAACAAGAGCTTACACATCTATTGCTAAATTTTGCATCATTCTTTCAAAACTCTCATTCTCTCTTTTCTAAAGTTTTGAGCCTTAATTCTTGTTCTTGTTGAGAGAGATATAGTTTGTGCTGTATTGTTCTTATTTCACTCATTGAGGAGTGTTTTCTGATAGCCTACCCACTATCAATTCTTGTATCAGTAAGAGGGTGTGTATAACCCTTGTGTGTGTAGAAGGTGTTCTACACGGGGAATAGTTAAATCACCAAGTGTGAGGTGATTGGAAGTAAGAGGGTGTGTATAACCCTTGTGTGTGTAGAAGGTGTTCTACACAGGGAATAGTTGAATCACCAAGTGTGAGGTGATTGGAAGTGTAGAGGGTGTTCTACACGGAATCTTTGGAGCGGTGCTGCTCAAAGGTGTAATAGGTTTCTATCTCCACCTAAAGGAGATTGAATAGTGGATTTGGGAATCCTCAAGGGGTAGCTTGAGGCGAGGACGTAGGCAGTGGGGCTGAACCTCGTAAAAATACTGAGTTTGCTTTCTCTTACCCTACTCTTTATATTTCCTACTGCTTTATATTTTGGTTATATTTTATATTGTATATTTAGTTTATAAGTATTAATTTTTTAATATAACCCAATTCACCCCCCCTCTTGTGTTAGTCATCTGGGCAACAAGTGGTATCAGAGCTAGAGCTCTATTATAAGATTAACTATCTTTTGAGTTAAGATCTTATGGCTAACATTGCAGCTTCATTTGGTGAAGGTCAATCTAGCAGTCGGCCTCCACTCTTTTGTGGAGACAATTACTCATTCTGGAAAGTTAGAATGAGAATATTCCTTCAGGCTCAAGGTCGAGAAATCTGGAAATGTATTGTAAATGGACCTTATATTCCAACAAAAGTAGTTGATGGAGTAAAGGTCAAAAAGGAAGAAGAAGAGTTTAATCGTGAAGACGATAGACTTTATACTTTGAATTTAACTGCTATGAATTTATTATATAATGCTCTCAATGGTAATGAATTTAATAGAGTAATGACTTGTGCTACAGCAATGGAAATTTGGGATAACTTGGAAGTTACTTATGAAGGAACTTCTCAAGTCAAGGAATCAAAAATTTATATTCTTACTCATGAATATGAAATGTTTAAGATGAATGATGATGAATCTATTTCTAGTATGTACACTCGTTTTACTAACATCATAAATAGCTTGACAGCTCTTGGCAAAGTTTATTCCAAAGTGGAGATAGTAAGAAAAATTCTCAACTCTCTACCAAAACGTTGGGAATCAAAAGTGACAGCGATTCTTGAAGCTAGAGACCTCAAGAAGCTCGAAGTGAATGAACTCATCGGGTCACTTATCACCCATGAGTACACATTGAAAAGAGGAGAAGAAGAAGGAAAGTCAAAGAAGAGCTTGGCACTTAAAGCTGTTCCACATGAAAGTGAAAGTGATGAAGATGAGGAAAATGACGACAAAGATGAAGAAATTACGATGATAACAAGAAGAATTCAGAGGTTCTTAAAGAAAAATAAAACTCCTCCAAGGAAATCCTTCAATAAGTTTTCCAAGAAAGATTCAGGTAAAAATGACACTTTAATTTGTTATAAATGCAATAAACCCGGTCATATCAAGCCAGATTGTCCTCTGCTAAAGAAAGATCGAAACAAAGGCAAAAAAAGCAATGAAAGCTACGTGGAATGATGATTCAAGTAGCTCAGATAGTGAAGCAAGCAATGGAGAATCAGGAAATCTTTGTCTTATGGCTAAAGATGACATTGAGGTAACAAATTTTGATAATATTGAAGATCCTTCATATGAAGAATTGCAAAATGTTTTAGAAGAAGTATATGAGGAATTTGAAAAATTGGGTATCAAGTATACTGTTTTGAAAAAGAAAAATTCTTCTTTAACAAACGAAATTGATATTTTAAGAAAAGAAAATATTGTTTTGAAAGATGAAAATTTTGAGTTGAAGAAAAAGAAAACTGATTTAGAAAATATTATTGAAAACTTTACGAATGGAAAAAGAAATTTTGAAAAACTTCTTGGTAGTCAAAGATGTGTTTTTGATAAGGCAGGCTTGGGATATATGCCAAAACAAAAATACAAACCTTATAAAAACTTCTTTGATAATCCTTCTACATCAAAGTCCAATATTCAAAATTCTTTTCATAAAAATAATTTTGTTAAAAAAAGATACTATTATAATCACTCAAGTTCTTCATATATGTCACATGCTATTTGCAATTTTTGTAATAGAAATGGTCATAATTATTTTGCTTGTCCTATTAGAAGAAAACATACAATGACTATTAGGGCCATATGGGTACCTAAAAATCTTATTTCTTCTAATACTAATAAATAAAGGACCCAAAGAACTTGGGTACCAGGAATTGTTTTTAATTGCTTTTGTAGGTATGCATGAAGTATTCTACAGGTAAAAATAAATGATTTTTAGATAACGGATGCTCAAGATACGTGACAGAAGACAAAACTAAATTCATTGACTTCACTTCTAAAGAAAAAGGATGTGTGATATTTGGAGACAATTAAAAAGGGAAGATCATGGAAATAGAAGGAAAGATCATCAAGACTTAGTACAAGATGCAACCAAATAGTGGAAACATGTGAAAGATCATCCAGCGGAATAAATTCTAGGAGAACCTTCACGAGATGTAAGTACTCGATCATCTTTTAGAAATATTTGCAATCATACTGCTTTTCTATCTTAGATTGAACCTAAAAATATTGATGAAGCACTTCTTGATGAATCTTAGATTCTAGCTATGTAAGAAGAGCTTAATCAATTTGAAAGAAATGATGTTTGAACACTTGTTCCTAAACCCAAAAATCATACTATTATTGGAACAAAATGGGTTTTTAGAAACAAGAAACATGAGTCCGGAGTCATTACTAGAAATGAGGCTCGACTAGTGGTCCAAAGTTTCAATCAAGAAGAATGAATCAATTATGATGAGACATATGCACCAGTCGCAAGATTAGAAGCTATTCGAATGCTACTTACATATGCTTGTTATAAAGACTTCAAACTTTTTCAAATGGATGTTAAAAGTACTTTCTCAAACGGTTTTATAAATGAAGAAGTATATGCTGAGCAACCTCCAGGTTTTGAAAATCATATTTCTCTAAATCATGTTTTCAAACTCACAAAAGTACTATTTGGACTCAAACAAGCTCCTAAAGCGCGGTACGAGAGATTCAGTAGTTTCTTGATTGAAAAAGGCTTTTTAAGAGGAAAAATTGATACAAATCTTTTCATTATATACGAAAATGATGATATTCTTTTGATTCAAATTTATGTTGATGATATAATATTCGGTGCTACTAATGAAAATATGTGCCAAGTTTTTGCTAAGACTATGCAGGAAGAATTTGAAATGAGTATGATGGGAGAGCTTATATTCTTTCTCGGATTACAAATTAAGCAAGCAAAAAGTGGGATATTCATCAATCAAAATATATTAAAAAATTGCTGAAGAAGTTTGGGATGGAAGGTGCTAAGGAAACTGGAACACCAATGAGCCCATCCACTAAACTTGATAAAGATGAATCCGGTAAACTAGTTGATTCGAAGGTATATCGAGGTATGATTGGTAACTTATTATATTTGATAGCCAGTAGACCAGATATTATGTTTAGTGTATGTTTATGTGCACGTTTTCAATCATTTCCAAAATAATCTCATTTGATTGCAATCAAGCGGATTTTTAGATATTTTGCCAATACCAATGACTTAGAGTTATGGTATCCTAAACACACTTCTTTCGATCTTATTAGTTATTCAGGTACCGATTATACTGGTTGCAAAGATGATCGAAAAAGTTTTAGTAAAACATGTCATTTCTTAGGTCGTGCACTAGTTTCCTGGTTTAGTAAAAAATAAAATTCTGTTGCACTATCTACTGCTGAGGCAGAATATGTTGCTGCGGGTAGTTATTGTGCTCAAGTTCTTTACATGAAGCAACAACTTGAGGATTTTAAACTTGTGTACAATCACATTCCAATCAAATGTGATAATACAAGTGCTATAAATCTTTTAAAGAATCCAATACAACATTCTCGGACCAAACATATTGAAATTAGATATCATTTTCTTAGAGATCATGTGCAAAAGGGCGATATTGTATTAGAATTCACTAGTACACACGATCAATTGGCAGACATTTTCACAAAACCCCTACCAGAAGATAGACTATGCATGATTAGAAGAGAAATAGGAATGATGCATGCCATGGATATCTGCTAGATACTTTTATTTCATTATCTTAAATGACCTACATAAACTTGAGGTTCTTAGCCTCATGTTTGAGACGCTCATTCTCTTCATACAATATCATATTATCCCTATCCATGGGAACTGGCAAGCGGAATGAAGAATCCAATAGAGATTTCAACTTTTTATTCTTCTGCCGAAGGACTCCTTCCCTTGTGTGAGACTCTTGAACAATTCGTTGAAGTACAACAATTTGTTCTTTAAGGTTTTCAACCTCACGATTTTTGACTTGTAGCCGCTGAGAAAAAGCGACAATAGAGGATGAGTAGCGAGTCCCGAGACTCACCAAGTCGTAGATAGCATCGGAGTCTGGCTTATTAGCCAAACTGTTGTTCTCTTGCTGCAACATGGCGCCAATGGTAGCTGCAGAAAGGACATGAGATTGAGATGTAGAATACCTCATGGATGCATCTAGAGGAATGTTAGAAGAATGAGCCATTGAGAAAAGAATTGAAAACTTAAAGCGAGAATATTGAAGGAAAGCAGATGAGTTATAGAGATGAGAATAAGATTTGATGCAAATCGGATGAACTTTAAAACTGATTTTATAGAGATAGCATAAAGAACAAGACAAACTATTGTCCCTTCAAATCTTATTAGTCAAAAGAAATATAAGATATGCTGGACATACATTGTCAAAAGTTTTCTTACTAGAAAAACGGTTCTCTGCTCCTATCATGGCATTGACGGCCTTAGGAGAGAAGATTGATGGTTGATGCGTCAAGGGTTCCTGATTCAAGTCTGGAACATTAGTGGAAGAGAATTGTTCGGCCATTCTATCGTTATGGAGAAACAGAACTTAGGTCAAGAAGCAATGTTTTTTTTTTTGGTATTCGATTGGTGAAAATGATTTTTTTATAGAAACTCAGAGCCTTCAAACCCGTTTGTCAACAACATCAGGCGATTGATCTGCTTTCGCACCGACTGCTAGAGCTAAGCCTCCAACCTTTACAGGTTTTGTCAGATACGCGTGGCTCCGCACCGAATTGCCAGAGTTAGACTTCCAACATTTGCAGGTTTTGTCGGACATGCATGGCTCCGCACCGCATTGCCAAAGCTAGGCCTGCAGCTTTTGCTGTCTTTGTCGGACACGAATAATTTTAATTATTCATCTTCAAATCTCCGAAACATCTAATTCGTCAATAACATCAAGCGGATTTAAATCTTCTTCCGCACCGAGATGATAAAATTCGGCTTCAACGTTTGTAACTTTTGTCGGACACGGGTGGTTCTAATTTCTACAGTCTCTACTAACGCAGCGTTTTATTTGTCTATTGGTTATTGCAGGAATATATCTTATTGATCTAATTATGATTCCTTTTTAATGATGCCAAAAGGGGGAGAAGTCTTATACTAGTATTATACTACCCTGTTATATATGCTAGAATCATGTTTATATTTTTCTTGAAATACTAACGCATATTTTCAGGGGGAGCTTAAGTATTACTGCAGGTCGCAGATTTCTACTAAGTATTTGTCATCATCAAAAAGGGGGAGATTGTTGAACCCAAGGTTTCAAGTCTCGTATTTACGTATAAATTTTGATGATAACAAATAATATTGAAAACTCAAGCTCAAGTTGTCTATGCATAAAGGGAGCTAAACACATCAAGAAATCAAGCATGAGCAAGAAAGATATCAAGTCTACAAATGAAGCTCATAGATTATTTTTGTACATCTCTTGATAAAATTAGAAATTGGATTAAGGCTCCAAATTACTTTTTTTTTTCTCATAAAACATCAAATTATTTTTTCCACATATGCAAGACATTTTTAAATGTCTTAGTTTTGAAAATTATGTTTTTCACATGTGCATAACACCATCAAACAAAATAATTTCGAAAATTATATTTTTTTTTATAAAAACTTGATTTTATAAGATGATTGATTATCATATTTGACATGTGCATATTTTGTTTGAAAGTCTTGAAGGGAGGTGGTGTGTTTTTTTTTGACTAATGCAAAAGGTAGATGATTTTGTTTGAAAATCTTAAATGGTGGTTGTGTGTTTTTTTGACAAATATAAAAGATAGATGATTTGTTTGAAAATCTTAAAGGGTGGTTGTGTGTTTTTTTGACATATGCAAAAAGAAGATGATTTGGTTTGAAAAATAAATCATGCTCATTTTGTCTTGTATGAAAAGCAAAAGATTAGGTTTGATTTCTTTGAAAAATGAATGGAGTTGTCTTTGACAAATGCAAAAAGGAAATGTTTTTATTTGAATTTTTTGAAAAGTGAATAGTGCTCTTATTTGACATGGGAATCTTTTCAAATTTGAAATTGAAGAATCATTTGCCTATAAATAGCTCACTTGAGTTTTGCAAAATTCATAACAAGAGCTTACACATCTATTGCTAAATTTTGCATCATTCTTTCAAAGCTCTCATTCTCTCTTTTCTAAAGTTTTGAGCCTTAATTCTTGTTCTTGTTGAGAGAGATATAGTTTGTGCTGTATTGTTCTTATTTCACTCATTGAGGAGTGTTTTCTGATAGCCTACCCACTATCAATTCTTGTATCAGTAAGAGGGTGTGTATAACCCTTGTGTGTGTAGAAGGTGTTCTACACGGGGAATAGTTAAATCACCAAGTGTGAGGTGATTGGAAGTAAGAGGGTGTGTATAACCCTTGTGTGTGTAGAAGGTGTTCTACACAGGGAATAGTTGAATCACCAAGTGTGAGGTGATTGGAAGTGTAGAGGGTGTTCTACACGGAATCTTTGGAGCGGTGCTGCTCAAAGGTGTAATAGGTTTCTATCTCCACCTAAAGGAGATTGAATAGTGGATTTGGGAATCCTCAAGGGGTAGCTTGAGGCGAGGACGTAGGCAGTGGGGCTGAACCTCGTAAAAATACTGAGTTTGCTTTCTCTTACCCTACTCTTTATATTTCCTACTGCTTTATATTTTGGTTATATTTTATATTGTATATTTAGTTTATAAGTATTAATTTTTTAATATAACCCAATTCACCCCCCCTCTTGTGTTAGTCATCTGGGCAACAGTGAAAAAGTGCCTAGACCCGAGATCTCGCTCAACTCTCGCTTGATGTCTGGCTCGAGCGAAATACAGGGACAGACAGACGTATTTTAGTAGAATGGTCATAACTTGCTCATTTGGTGTCGGATTTGAGTGATTCAAGAGGCTATGGAAAGCTAAGAGGAATATCTACAACTTTTATGTTTTGAGGTTTAAGAGATATGGAATTAATCAAATAAGAAATAGAGATTGAAGTATCAGGTCTGAATTGGAGTAGATAAGCATTGACTTGAAGTTGACTAAGAACATTGGATAAGATTAAGCCATTGGATTATTTTCTCAATTATCCTAAGATCTGGACAAGTGTGTAGATATGTGGAAAATGAGGAGATTTTATTTAGTGAATTTCGTGTGAAATAAGAGGAATCATCTATCCAACATTTGGTGTGCCCGGATTGGTGTTCTCGGGCTTATCTGTCGGGTTTTATTAGAAAAATCATAACTTGGTCATATGAACTTCAAATGAAGTGATTCCAGTTCCTATAGAACTCTAAGACATAGATATATAACTTTTATGATTGGAGGTTTTATAGAATCGAAGTGTATCGATGGATTATTTGGGCTGGAATGGAACTGATCTGTTTTAAGTGCAAACTGGAGCCCGAAAATAAATCACTTCACCACCTCACCTTAGATGTTCGAATTTGATTTTTTCTCCTCATGGTTATCTACTAGATACACGTATGAGAGCATGTGTTAGGTGGGGGAAGAGCTTCTAGAAGAATAATTAGTTTAAAACCAAGCAAGAGTGAAGGACTAATCTGATTAGCCAAAACAGTCAGCTATCCCCTTTGTTTCCAACCAATTGGTAACCAAACCTTGGGAATTAGGTGATGAGATATTTTCCAGCTACTCTAAGGGTGCTAAGGAGGTCTTGGACATGTGGCCAAAGAGGGAGAAAATGTTCTAGAAGCCTTGAGGATGCAAGGAAGGCCAATAGCCAGCTAAGCTCATCTTGGACATTTTAGACTTTTTGGAGTTTACTTTTATATCTATATTTGGTAATTATTTGGGGCCATTGATCTAAGATGATTTTAGATGAGGAAGAAGCATAGCCATAGGATGAATATCTTTGGAGATCATGGGAGATATGGATGAGGATTAGATTAACCAAAGCTGGACAACATGTCATGCCATACACGGTTGGATCTAACTAAGGGCCTTGGTTTGTTTTCCTTCTCTTTTTCCCCAAGCCACCTATTCCTATATATGTATAACCATCTTCAGATCATGGGAGACCTTTTGGGAGAAGGAAGTCACGTTCACTTAGAGAGGAAGCCAAAGAAAAAGCCTCCTTAACCCTTGAACCTCCAAACATCTCCTAAGTGAGCTAAGTGAGTGCTTTGAGGAGAAAGGTTGCAAGGACTAGTTGGATCATTCAACCAAGCTTTGGAAAAATTTGTAAGTATACAATTTAACTTAATCTTGGCATAGAATAGGTAGATTGTTGATGGAATTAAGTTTGTTGTTAGTTGGAGCTTGAATTAGGCTTATATGATGTGTTTGGAATCTATGGTGTTTTGGATATGATTTGGTGATGGTAAAATGTTAGGAAAATTATAAGGACCTAGATTTATGTTTTAATAAGTAAAAATAAGGTTTATGTGAGAAGATTGCTTGGTTTAGGTTGAAAAACCCCATGAGCCGTGATCTCGCTCGACTGTCGCTTGATACCCGCTCGAGCGAGTTCCAACCCGAGACTTCGCTCGACACTCGCTCGACACCCGCTCGAGTGAGATGCCTTGTTTTGCTTAAATTCAGGGTTTTTCCCGGAATAGAATTAGTATCTCAAATGGAAGGAGTTTTGGATGATAAACTCATAAGAATAAGAAAAGATATGGTATGGCCCGATCTCGGGTAATAATGATGGCATGGCCTGACTACGAATAATAATAGTGGTATGGCCCGACCACGGGTGATAATAGTGGATATTAGTAATGACTTGTGAGAATAAAGGTTTTAACATAAGAATGAAAAGCATATGCATGAACATGAGTTAGTCACGTCATGACGGGGACGGCGATACGTAACGCCCGTATGACTGACGTGCCGACAGGGACGGCGATACGTAACGCCTGTCGTAAGAATAAGAACTGTGTCATGACGGGGACGGCGAGACGTAACGCCCGGACGATTGACACGAGACTCATCATAACGGGGACGGCGATACGTAACGCCCGGATGATTGATGAGTGTATGTATGATTGATAAGTTAGTCACGTCATGACGGGGACGGCGATACGTAACGCCCGTATGACTGACGTGCCAATAGGGACGGCGATACGTAACGCCTGTCGTGATATAAGTATATGTTTTGTGTCATAACGGGGACGGCGAGACGTAACGCCCGGATGATTGACACCAGACTCATCATAACGGAGACGGCGAGACGTAACGCCCGGATGATTGATGAGTGTATATAGCGGGGACGGCGAGACGTAACGCCCGCAGTATTATGTGTATATGTTTTGTGTCATAACGGAGACGGCGAAACGTAACGCCCGGATACTTGACACCAGACTCATCATAACGGGGACGGTGAGACGTAACGCCCGGATGATTGATGAGTGTATGTGATCTTCAAGGGGACGGCGAGACGTAACACCCGTGAAATTGATCTGAATAGCGGGGACGGCGAGACGTAACGCCCGCAGTAATATGTTAAATATGTTCCGTGTCATGACGGGGACGGCGAGACGTAACGCCCGGATGATTGATGAGTGTATGTATGATGGGGACGGCGAGACGTAACGCCCATCATATATAAGAGATAAGTAAGACCCGACAGGGACGGCGAGACGTAACGCCTGTCGAGGTTATGTGATAAGTAAGACCCGACAGGGACGGCGAGACGTAACGCCTGTCGAGGTTATGCAATAAGTAAATCCCGATGGGGACGGCGAGACGTAACGCCCATCGAGGATAAGAAATAAAAGAAACCTATGAGGTTAAGAAGTAAAAGTAAAAGTATAAGTATAAGTATAAGTATTAAGTATGTGATGATGGATATAAATAAGATCTAAGTTTGTATGTGATGATGTGTCTAGCTAAGATCTAAGTTTGTATGGTAAGATGGGTAATTGACTTGTGGAGTTCCATAAAGTATGCTTATAAGGGATATGTTGGTGAGTATGATTATGTATGATGATAGTTGATGTTATCTATGCTTTATTTCGTTAACTGTGTACTTACTGAGATTTCTTGTAAATCTCACTCTTTTATGTTTTGTATGTTTTATGTTGTTGCAGGGATAGATAAATTGCATTGAGACCCGATCAGCACGGGAGATTCTGAGGTACCCTGAGGGTCCTATGGAATGCTCCTCTCCGGTTGAGATGATCCCATGTACGTGATCAAGTAAAGAAGTAAGAGTACTGGATGATGGTAGGATATGAGTTTTTGTTTAGAGAAAACTAACTGGGTTATGTAAGAGTAAATACAGAATGTTGTTGTAAATACGATGTTATGAGAAGTGTAATTATAGTATGCCATGTGGTCTATTGATGCGAGAGTTAGATCTCTTTGCACATATTGAGAATTTACTTCTTTCAGCTGCGATCGGCATTGCATTCATTAGTAAGCTTAGATGCATGCATGCTACTTTTTATGTTTACGTAGGATAAATAGCCTTGTGTTGCTTGTCCGGATGCGTCGTTTTACGTTGTAATCGATGCGAAAAATCGGGGCGTCTCAGTTTCCTTTGCCTTTTTTTTTGTTTTGTTTTGTTTTCTGTTGGCGTTTCAATATTAAGAGGTGTGGGTTTTTTTCGGTGGCCAATCACCACTTCCAAGGGGTAGGAGCTTTGTGCATAGCGGTCTTTTGTTTGTCCTTTTTTTTTTTTTTTTTTTAGGTCCAACTCGGGTGTAGTGTGTTCATATTCTTCTGGTGGCATGCTGCCATCACGCACCTCACCGGGAGGCCCCTCAACTGTCGATCTATGAGCCTGTCGGAGGATTTGCTAGAAGGAGTGAAGTGTGCTCCATATGCACGAATCAAAGCTTTAGCGTGATTTCCATGCACTCCTACCCAGAGGGCTCTCTGACCACCAAGTGAGGCGCTTCTAGGCATAACAATGGTTGAGGCTTCTGTAATAACGGCTCGGTCAATCTTAGAATGATGTGTGTCCTACACGCGCCACTACAGTCGAGCCTGTTTTTGTTTACATTGTTTTTCTATCCTTAGTTTGATATTGTTGGTCGGTTTATTTTCAATTTGTGTTGTAGTTTTTATTGTGTTTTGCTGGTGTAGTTTTTTGTGTTTTGTAATAATAAAAAAAGGAAGGCTACTTCCTTTAATGGTCCATTTCCTCTTTGAAGAAGAAAGGTGTTGCTCTTTGCTCTCTTTTGATGAGTGGGGGTTTGGTTACTTTAGATTATCTCTGTTTAACAGAGTGTCTTACTCTCTGACAAACCGAGATTGAAATCTTTAAATGGTTTTGTCACATGAGAGACATAGAAGTTAAGATAATATCTGCCACAAATTTTATTTGTGCACAGGGGTGCCCTAACCAATAATTTAGTTTGGTTATAATTCAAGTTTTTCTTGATATTTCAGTTATAGTTGCAACTTCATTCTTAAGGAATATAATGAAGTTCTTTTAAAAAAAATATATTATTGAAACATAAACAATTTATAATCTCAAAATTTTAACTTTTCAATATAATTATTACCTAATCATTACAATTTTTCTATACTTCTAAACAAAATACAAAAAATAATTATACTTTTGAAATTAGAAAACAAAAATAATATTGAAAAAAGAAAATGATATTCCCACATATAAAAGCCACACCCAAAGTTAGCGATTGTATTTTTTTTTACTCAATAGTTAAGGTAGTGTTTTTAATGATTTTTTATTTTTTTTTAATTTTTAAAAATGTTGAAAGAGTTTAAAAGTATGTTTAAAAAATAATTTAGTCTAATCGGCCAAGACTTTATGAGTGTAGCATCACCCATTAAAAAATATATCTAATAATAATTAAATTTAATATTTTCTATCTCTGTTTTTGAAATCTAACAAAGCGTCTTAATTCAAATAATTTTATTATCATTTACAAATTTCCCGTTTCATCTCAATATGTAAATGAGGTGAATGAGCAAAGAAAAAGAACTCGGCCCATCCTTTGCTTATGTGTCAATAATACTACTTTTCCTCTCAAGTTTATTTGCAGAAAAGTTGTATTTATCATTCTCACACATCTCATACTATACATATATTTTATTTATTTATTTATTTTTATTACTAAATGTGTAATATATATAGATGATGAATAGAAGAATTCAATTAGAAAAAGAAGAATAAAACAAAATTAAAAATTAAAAATAAATGTATTGTATAGTGTGCAGGAATGATGAGTATCAAGGCTCATTGCCTATATTGAGCAAGTTTCATTAGAGATTATACTAAACCAGCACTATCCATCTTAATATTATAATTGTTAAATCGCTACTTCAAATTCTAAATTTAATTAGAAACGATATAATATATTATTATGTAAACAATTTCTGTAAATGAAGAACTTTTAAAAAGAGTTAAGGATACGTTAATAAGATGAGATGATAAATTCTCAAAACTTTTCATCATTAAAGTTTTATTCTAATTATTATCTAATCATTACAACTTTTACAAACTTTAAAACAATTTTTTAACTTTATAATATTTTTATTTGATTTTCTCTTATTTCTCAAAATAAATAAAACATATTTATTCATAAACTATTTGACTACTATTCACAAAATTTTGAGATACTCTAAATATTCACAGAATATTCAAACTATTGTTCACTTATTATTTAGTTACGTTTGGATAGTGAGAAGTGTTGAGAAATGTTGTAAATAATAGTAAAAAAGTAATAATAGAATATTGAATAATAATAAAAAGTAGGGAAAAATGAATAATAAAATAACGAATAGTATTGAAAAGTAGGTAAAAAATAATAATAAAGTAATAAATAATAATGAAATATTCTCAGAATACTTCGTTGCCAAACGTAGCTTAATCTCACTTCTCTCTCATGCTCCTATTAATTTTCTATTCGCCTAACTTCTTGTTGCTCTAGAGAAGCATTGCTATTCTCCTCAACAATTTGTCTCTTTAATTGATTTTTGGCTCTTCTCCTATCTCTTATAAGAGGTTCAACCTCATTAATACTTATGAAGAAGTAGAGATCTACCTCATTTCTGTCTGGCTTTTTCCTTCACTTGTGGCCTTCCTCCTCTCATATTTTTTCCTTTTTCTTTAGTCCTTCATTTGTTTCTTTTCTTACTTTCTTCTAAGGTCGTGCTCTCTGTAATAGCCCGAAATTTCTAAAATGAAGTTTTTGCTTGAGTTTTATTTTAAAGGAATTTATAGGAAACGTTTTTTTAATAATAAATAGAGTTAGAGACTTAAATGAGAATTTTGAGTCAAGACAAGGTGAAATCATGTATTTTAGGAAATATTAAGAAAGGACTTTTGAGATTTAGAACAAGTTATCAACTAGAAAAATTCAATTTAAATTTAGAAGGAGTGAAATTTTCAAAAATTAGGGTGTAAATGCAAGAGGAAGTCATAGAACCAAAGATCAAGTACTTGGTGTCCGGAATAGCATTCTCGGATTAGTCTGTCGAGTTTTAGTGTAATGAGCATAAGTTACCCATATGAAGTCCAAATAAAGTTATTTCAATTCTTATAAAATCCTAAGAGATAGATATAAAACTTTCATATTTTGAGTTTTCGAAAATTTGGAAGGGGTCGATGACTTATTTGAAAAACAAGTAGACTGTTCTGGACTGAGCTCTAATGGAACTCGAGTTAGAGAAAATGGATCCAAATTAGACTCTATCCTAACTAAATCAAGAAGTGGCCTTCTAGAACATGTTAAGTAGAGTCTTAATAGGGTTAGAAAGTAACCAAATAGGTTAGAAGAAGGTTGGGGGCATTGCACACAGAAGATAGGGCTGGAAAGGGAGATTCATGCATGGTTAGGTGAGATGCCACCTCATCCCTGATCTAATTAGTTCCCTTCTCAACTATTGATCAAATTGACTACAAAAACATCTCAAATTTTAGCCATTGGATGATAATTTTAGCTGCAAAGCCTAAGCTCTTTTTTTTTGGGGGGGGGGGGGGGGGCTAAGCCTAATTATGAGATTTGGAGGATGGACACCTCAGGCTCCCAATAGGTAGCCGGTTGCACCCTTTCCCCTTCACCTCTTTTTCTTCATATTGGTTGACCACCACCCTTATAAATATGCATTGGAGAGTCTTCTAACCCTATTTGGAAGCATAACACACATTCCCTTTGAAGAACACCAAAGGAAAAACCCTTCTCAACCCCCTAAATCTCCACACATACCCTAAATAAGCTAAGTGTTCTTGAGGAGAAATCTTGCAAAGATTGGTTTGATCACTTCTAACAAGTCTTGTAGAAATATTAAGTGCATATATTAACTTAATCTTGGCATAGAATAAGTGGTTTGGTGATTAGATCATGTTTGATATTTATTTGAGTTTAATCTTAATTTATGTGTTAAATTGAAGCCTATTGAGTTTTGGAATAGTTTTTGCTATGATAAAATACTAGAAAAATTATGACACCTTATGAATATATTATATGATGTTATATGAAGAAGATTATATGAAAATATGAGGTCTTTATTTGAAGAAAAAAAAATGATAGATCAACCTAGTAAATTTCGGATTTAAAAGGGGTTATATTGACAAATTTAATATCCTATGGTAAATTGATTATAACTTGTTGGTATAATGTTAGAATTGAATGATTCAAGCGGTTATGAAAAACTAAGATAAAGCTCTACAACTTTTGTGTTTTAAGTTTTAAAAGATAAGAACTTTATAGAGGGAGAAATTGAGATTGAATGGCAGAACAGAGTATATGAGGACTTCAAAAATGTGTTTTTCTTATATTCTAAACTCTTAATAAACCATAAGAAACATAGATTTATGTTCCAAGAAGTAAAAATGAGGTTTCTATGAAATGATGGGGTGTTTTAGGTTGAAAAACCATCGAACCCGAAATTTCGCTCGACTCTCGCTTGATGCCTCACTCGAGCGAGATCAAGGCCGAGATTTCGCTCGATTCTCGCTTGACGTCTGGCTCGAGCGAGATACAAGGATAGATTTGACGTCTTTTGATAAGACGGCCATAACTTGCTTATTTGATATCATATTTGAGTGATTCAAAAGGTTATAGAAAACTAAGAGCAATATCTACAACTTTTATGTTTTAACTTTTAAGATATAAGGACTTAATAAAGGAATAAATTGGGTTTGAAATCAGAACCAAGTTTATCATAGTATGCATTGATTTTATGAATTGATATGACATAAATGCATGTATATGTGATGTGTAATGTTCTCACTGTTTATAAGGTTCATATGGATATACAATATGCATATTATAAGTCTAAGTTTATGCATATGTTACATTTTGTCTCATATGTGTCATCATAAGTCATGATGTCTGTTTTAAGAAAAGTCCATATCATATGTCGTCTTGTAAGTGTCGACACAAGTCATGTCAAGCATTTAAGAAATAAGAAAAGATATGGCATGGCCTGACCATAGGTAAAAATAGTGGCATAGCTCGACCACGGATAAAAATAGTGGCATGGTCCGACCACAGATAATAATAATGGCATCGCCCAACCAGGGGTAAAAATAGTGGCATGGCCCAACCGCGGATAATAATAGTGGATATAAGTAAAGACTTATAAGAACAAAAATTTTAAGATAAGAATGAAAAGTACATGCATGATACAAGTTTACAAGTTCAATTCATGCATTAGTTACATAAAACATGCCGTAAATGCATACTCTGATTGTCTGGCTTGTATATGATTATTCCTGAAAATCTCATTCTTGTATGTTTATTTTCTTTTGGAAATTGATTTTCGCTACAAGATTGATTATGGATATGGACAAGGCCCTAGCTACTCGAGAGACTCGAAAAAATCCTGAAGGGCTCTCGGAGTACTCTTTCTAGAAATTTTGACCAATTAATAGTAATAAGGATCGGTGTGGATACGAAAAAAAATTTTAGTAAAGAAAGAAGGAGCCGAGGTGGCTTTATGAAAATATTTGATAAGTCTTGTAATTTTGTATATAAGAAAACTAACTGGATTATACATATAAGGAGATGATGTTATAATATGAATAATTGTGATTTTTATGCTGCCATGTGATCACTAGAAATTAATTTTTCTCAGAACTTTTCTGCTGCGATTTGCATTAAATTTCAATAAGTACGGGCTGAGTAGTCAAGTGTTACTTATCCTGACACTCCGGTTTACGTTAAATCTCAGACTTAAATTGGGGGCGTCACAGTCTCAATCGGATGGGTGGGATTTTTCCTTTCACATTCGTCAATAAGAAATAGTCACATAGGCATCTCAACAAGTTTGGAGTTACACCTGCATACAGGTGGTCTCCCTCTCATTCTCTCTCTCCCTCTCCCCTTCTCCCTCTCTTTCTCCCATTTGCAATGCCTCGACGAACGCCCCACGCCCCATGTCCCTCTCCCTTGAAGTTCCAATCGGCTAGAGAAAAAAAGGGAAAAACAGAACACAAATTAATCAAACTCATCTAATCTTGCCAGTTCACCAAAAAAAAAAATAAAACAAACAAAAAAATCCTTATGATCTGTGGATGTCGAGGAGAAGAGAACCCATCTAATCTTTGGATGCAGAGAATGAACTTTAAAAATGTATAAATCCAAAAAGAGATCCTCATGAAAAAAAAATGCATAAATCAAAGCCTAGAATTGTTGAAAATCCTTACAAATAATATATTAGTTGTAGAAAGATTCTATTCATCATTCTCACACATCTCGCACCATATTTATTTTTCTATTATTAATTGTGTAATATATATATTATGAGTAGAAGAATTCAATTAGAATAAGAAGAATAAAACAACATTTTTAAAAGCAAGTTAAAAATAAATAAAAATAAGTGTGTTGTGTATGTACAGGGATGATGAGTAGCAAAACTCATGGCCTATATCGAGCAAGTTTCATTAAAGATTATATCAAACCAACACTATCCAACTTAATATTACAATTGTTAAATTGCTACTTGAAATTCTAAATTTATTAAGAAATGATATAATATATTATTATATAAACAAATTATGTAAAGGAAAACTTTTTAAAAAGATTCAAGGATACGTTAATGAGATAAGATAATAAATTTTAAAAATTTCTCATAATTTCTTTTTAATATTTCAAACCATTAATTAATTTTTAATTATTATCTAATCATTATAACTTCTACAAACTTCAAAATAAAACAAAAATCAGTTTAACTTTTCAAAATTCATAAAAAAAAATAATATTAAAAAGTAATATTCAAATATTTTTTTATTTTTTAATATTTTTATTTGATTTTTCTCTCATTTTTCAAAATAAATAAAACATCTTTATTCACAGACTATTACTATTCACATAATTCTGAGATAAATATTCAAACTAGCCTAACTTTCTATTCGCCTATTGAGGAGATATGCTAAATATTCAAACTAGCCTGAATTGTTACTATCTTAACTTCACGTCTAAGTAAAAAGTTCTAAATCTCACTTCTCTCTCATGCTCCTATTGACTTTCTATTTGCCTAACTTTCTACTGATCCAGGGAAGTGGGAGGAGCTACACCTCAACTACTTTGCTATTCTCCTCAACAGCTTGTCTCTTAAATTGATTTTTACCTCTTCTCCTACCTCTTCTAAGAGGTTCAACCTTATTAATGTTGATGAAGAAGTAGAAATCCACACCATCTCTATTTGGCTTTTCTATCCCTTGTGGCCTCCCTCCTCTCATATTTTTTTTCCTTTTTTTCTGTGTTTCATTTGTTTCTTTTCTAACTTTCTTCTAAGGGTCATGCTTTCAATCATACGGGTGAGATTTTTGCTTTTATACTAGTGATCCTCCTAGATTTCTCTCTCCCTTTCATTTTCTCTCTCTATCTCTCCTTCTCCCATCTGTAATGCCACGATGAACGATCCATGTCTCACGTCCCTCTCCCTTGAAGTTCCAGTTGGCCAGAGAAAAAAAAAACACAAAAACATAACCCAAACAAATCAAACCTATCTAATATTGTCATTGTGTCCCCCCCTCCCCCTCCACCCAAAACCCCCAAAAAAAGAATCCATCTGATTTGTGGATGCCAAGGAAAAGAGAACCTATTTGATCTGTGGACCTAGAGAATGAATGAAAAAATGTATAAATCCAAAGCTTAGAATTGTTGAAAATCCTTACAAATAATATATTAGCTGAAGAAAAGTTCTATTCACCATTCTTACATATCTCACATCATATTTTTTCTATTATTAAATGTGTAATATATAGATGATGAGTAGAAAAACTCATTAATTAGAATAAGAAGAATAAAACAAAAATAAAAAATAAATAAAAAAGAACAAAAATAAGTGTATTGTGTGTGTGTAGGAATGATGAGTAGCAAAAGCTCTTGGCCTATATCGAGCAAATTTCATGAAAGATTATATCAAACCAACACTATCCATCTCAATATTAAAATTGTTAAATTGCTACTTTAAATTCTAAATTTAATGAGAAATGATATAATATATTATTATATAAATAACTTATGTAAATGAAGACTTTTTAAAAAGAGTCAAGCTTATGTATGAAGACTTTTTTAAAAAGAGTCAAAGATACCTTAATAAGTTAAACTGATAAATTTTCAAAACTTCTCCCTATTTTTTTTTTAAAATAATTCAAACCATTAAAGTTTTCTTCTAGTTATTATCTAACCATTATAATTTCTACAAATTATAAAAACAAAACACAAAAATCTATGCAACTTTTCAAACTTCAAAACAAAAACAATATTGTAAAGTAATATTCAAACAAATTTTTAATTTTATAATATTTTTATTTGATTTTTCTCTCATTTCTCAAATAAATAAAAACATATTTATTCATAGACTACTCAAACTAAATAAAACATCTTTATTCTGATATACTCTTAATACTCAAACTAGCCTTATTTGTTACAATCGTAAGTCACACTCATTGATGTTGATGAAAAAGTAGAAATCCACCTCATATCTATCTGGTTTTTCCTTCTCTTGATCCCTCATTCCTCTCATATTTCTATTTTCTTTTTCTTTTGTCCTTCATTTGTTCTTTTTCTTGCTTTCTTCTAAGGGTTGTGCTCTTAGTTGGATAGGTGAAATTTTAACTTTCACCCTCGTCAATAAGAAATAGCCACATAGGCATCTCAATAAATTTGGAGTTGCAGCTGGATATTAGTGACCCTCCTCAATTTCTTCCTCTCCCTCTCTTTTGTACTCTCTCTTCCTCTCCCTCTCCTTCTCCCATTTATAAAATCTCGACGAATACCCCACGTTTCTCTCCCTTGAAGTTCCAATCAACCAAAGAAAAAAAAAATGAAAAAATAGAACCCAAAAAAATCAAACCCATCTAATTTTGCCATTGCGCTAAAAAAAAGAAAAAGAGAATATATTTGACATGTGGGTGTCGAGGAGAAGAGAACCCATTTGATCTTTGGACCCAGAGAACAAACAAAATATATAAATCTAAAAATAAATCCTCACAAAAAAATGCATGAATCAAAGCCTAAAATAGCATGAAAATTCTTATTCCATTGGTTCGTTGAGTTTGTTGAATAGGCAACATCTGGGGCCTTCACAGGGCTTCTCTTATAAAACGAATCATCTAGGTGTTGCCAATCTTGCAATGGCTGGGTTGGGTCCTACCTAAGCCAAGTTTCTTATTATGCCCGTTCAACAATTCTTGGCATAGCCCAGGAAAGTAAAACATGTTTAATGTTGCCAAAAGGAGGACCAAAGTTGGAGTCCTTATGTGAAATTGGTTTGGACCTGTCGAATGGTTCGTCAATATACCAACGAATTATGAGTAGGCCGTCGATTAGAGTCAAGGAAGGGGGCTGCGCGAGTGAGGGGAGTTTCAGATTCATGAGGAAGGGAGTTGCATGAGAGAGGGGTCTCTGAAAGTCTAAAGGAAAGAATGCCCACGAGAGAAGGAGGAAAAAGAGGGTTTCATTCTCTGATTCTTTGCATGTATGTGTAACTATTTTGATCATGCACCTACTACATGGCCAAATTTTGTTGGTCGATGTAAAAAGAAAATTTCCACTCAACCGACCTTGAGCTTTTCTATTCTTTTAAGTATTTAACTTATTGCATCCAGCAAACTCAATTTACCTTTAATCCAAATTTTTAGCCATTTATTCTAGAATATCCATTTATTTTCAATAAATTTGCCCCCAATATGAGTAATAATAGGCACACGTGGCACTCACACAATATCTCACCCCCCAACCAAATGTAAATATATATATTGAGCATGTATTACAATCTTAAAATCCCTTCAATATGATCTTTGGTCTTTGCACTAACATTATCATTAATAGAAAATTATTGTCATTCACACGAGAATCTCTCATTTTAACATTTGTAATGTACCATAAAATCTTAATATAGCCTCATATAGGATAAGCTTAGACATTCCATTAGCAAGGGGGCAGCTCCATGTAAATTATCTGTTCTTTGTTGATGATAGTTTGCTTTTTTGAAAAGCAAATTCTATTGATAGTGTACGTTGCAAAGATTATTGTCTGTCTATGAAATGGCTTCAGGTCAAAGGGTTAACAAAGACAAAAGATCAATATATTTTAGCAAAAGTACAAGAGTAGATGTAAAAGATACTTTGACCAGAATTGCTGGGGTTAGAGCCATTGAATGCTATGAGAAGTACCTTGGTCTACTTGCAATGGTAAAAAGGTCTCGAGTAGCCTCTTTCAATGGCATCCTAGGTAGAGTTAGAGCAAGGCTCTCAAACTAGAAATTCAAATATCTCTCTCAAGCTGGAAAAGGAGTTTTAATTAACTCTTGCATTCAAGCAATTCTTACATATAGCATGAGAGTTCTCAACACTCCCAAAAGCATCTTGCACGAAATTCATAGGGTTATGCTTGCCTTTATTGGTGGGGACCAAAATCAAATGAGAGAAGAGTTTAGTGGGTTCCAAAGCATCAACTAGGAAGAAGTAAGGCTATGGCCTATGGGGGGCTTGGGGTTTCGAGATTTGGAATTTTTTAATCTAGCCATGTTGACAAAGCAAGCATGAAGGCTAGTGCAAAACCCTTCCTCTTTGGCAACTCAAATTTTGGCCTCAAAGTATTATAAATTAGGGAATTTCTTGAATGCCCAGTTAGGGAGGAGTCCATCCTTTCTATAGAGAAGTATCCTATTAGCAAGACTTGTTCTTCATAAAGGCCTATTTTGGAGGGTAGGAAATTGAAAGGACATCAAAATCTCGTTTGATAGGTGGCTGCCTCAAACTCCAAACTTCCAGGTTCAGAGCAAGTCTTCAATCCTAGCTGTAGATGATTTTGTATGAACTCTTACTAATGAAACAACATGTTAATGGATGGACCCGCTTGTGAGACAAGTTTTTCAATCAGGAAGAAGCTTATATGATATTAAGAAAACCAGTTAGTCAATGTGGAAGTGAAGATAAACAAAGCTGGCCTTGTACTAGGAATGGACTTTTCACAGTGAAATAAACTTATCATATGCAAGTTGAGTTAGAGGATGGTAAGAAAGGTCGGTGCTCTGCCCATAACTCTGATAAACATAAATGGAGAACTTTGTGGTCACTTAAGTTGCCTAATGTTGAGAAAGTTTTTTAGTGGAAAGCATGTCATGAATGATTACCAACCAAGCTCAATCTTTATCAAAGAAAGATTTTTGACAATCCCATTTGCCCTGTAATATGTATGAGGAAACAACCAGGGGCGGAATCAGAATTTAGTATTTGGGGGGCGACCAACTTAGAATGTTTCCTTTAAATTAATCAATTATTTTTATTTACTCATATTTTTCTATACTTTAAGTTAGTAACTTTAAATTAGATTTTTTTTTTTGTATAGTTTGTAAATTAACTAATATTCTCAATTAGTTTTATAACTTAGAATTATTATTTTTTTAAAATTTATTATATGAGAATAACAATCTAAGTTATCTAAATAAAAGAGAGTAAATTAGTAATGCTAAGATTTCATAGTACTAATAGTCTAAAGTTATCTAAAAACCTAAACTTAATTAACATAATAGTCTAACAAAAAATTATTAATGTTAAAACTTAGAAGTAAAAACTTAAACTTAATAAAAAAATAGATTCCAGAACAAGCTAAATAATAAAAAAAAAATTAAATATAACAAGCTAAAAGCAAGCTTAGAAAAAAACTAAAAAAAAAAAAAAATCTAAAAGTGGATTCTAGAACAAAAAATGTTGAATAACTTAAATATAAAGTTGAACAATAGTACCTGAGACTTGAGAGTTAAGAGCAAGCCTTCGACTTCGAAATCGCATTCAGTCTTTGTCACCCATTATTTGGAAATCGCGAGAGCGAGCAGAAGGGCGGCAAAATGCAACATAAATGAAATTTCGTCACCCAGAGTTAGAAACTTAGAGATTTTCAAAAGCAACATGCAAACGTGAAACGGCAAATCGCGATTCGCAACAAAAGCTTAGAATTTGATAAGAATCAAGATGAAACTTGTGTTAACTCTAAGCAACGAAGGCCTATACTAGCATATCACTTTATCTTCCTCTTTCTTTATTATTATTATTTTTTTATATATATATATATTTTTTAATTTTGTGTATATCACTTATCACTTTGTTAGTATGGCACGACAATTATACAAAAGCCAAAAGCGAGAATACTGCTAGAGGTGTAAATGGTTCGGTCCGAAAAATTTATGGACCGATTTCATTCGATTCAAGAATTCTCTCACCCTGGACCGGACCGAACAGGAGTTCGGTCTATACCGGTCTGGTCCAATTCGGTTCAGGGGCGGTCCGGTCCTGTTCAGGGATGCCCCATAAGATTTAATGGGCTAAATTTAATATAAAATTCTACAATGATCAAATATTTTTTTGGCCCAAATTTAACTACTATAAATTATAATATGTTAATATTATAAAAGTATATATTATATATTAAGTATGTTAGTAAATTATAACTAATAAGTAATGACACTATTACAATTTATATTAGTATATTATATATTTATATGTTAGTAAATAGTGATAAATTAGTAATAATATATTAAATAATAATAATACACTTATTATTTATATGTTAATATATAAGAGTATATATTATATATTAATATGTTAGTTAATATTAAATATTAAATATGTTAATAAACTATAACTAATAATCTAATAGTCTAATAATACTATTACATTAGTATATATTAATAAATTATAACTAATAAATAATAACACTATTACAATTTACATTAGTATATTATATATTTATATGTTAGTAAATAGTGATAAATTAGTAATAATATATTAAATAATAATAATACACTTATTATTTATATATTAATATTATAAGAGTATATATTATATATTAATATTAATATTTATATTTATATATTATTATTTATATATACATATATTTAAAAATAAAAATTAAAAAAAAAAAACTCTAGGAATTCGGTCCAGTCCGGTCCTGTCCAGGGGGATGAACTCCCTCGATCGGGATCGGACCGGAATTTTCCAGTCCATATATTTTTTGGACTGGACGAGACCGGATTCCAACCGATCCGGTTCGGTCCCGGTCCGGGACAATCGGTCCGGTCCGGTCCGCCGGTTCGGTTCGATCTTTTTATAGCCCTGGGTACTGCGATGGATGGGTACTCTGTGAGTCAGTTGCATCCCTACATGAACCATTGGTTTTGGTCTTGAACTCTTGAGTAGCTGAGTTATAGTCTACTGGTTAACAAAAACTTATATAGTCTACTGGTTTACACGCAGGGACCATCCGCATGGACTTACAATCTTTAGAGTTAGGGGGGCTGTAGGAGAAAAATCTCGAACTTGGAGGGGCTGCTTTCTAATAATTATGTATAAAAGAGTAGTTCCACCCCTGAAAACAACTAAGCATGCACTTTGGTCTTGTGTTGCAGTGAAAGATGTCTGGTACTATAGCTCAAAAAAATTACAAAAATCTAAAATTGTAGACTAGTCTTTTAAAGAATTGTTGTTTGGAATGTTTGATACATTTGAGGAAGCGGGGGAGCTTATGGAGATTGCTATGATAATGTGGAAGCTATGGAAAAGAAGGAAAGCAGTGGCTTTTGAGAAGCTACTTACTTCTCCTGTAGTGCTCTTCAATCAAGCAATTCAAAGAATAACAGACATTCAAACTAGTATTAAAGCTAAACAGATTAGGATGTCTACCTTTTCCACTCTTTCATCTTGCTGGGTGCCTCCTTCTCAAGATATTATCAATGTTAATTAGGATGCCTCAGATGATAAATAACTATGCTTGATTGGTTTTGGAGTTGTGGCAAGGTATTGTAAGGGTCAAGTATTGGATACTATGAGGATGAGAAAAAAATTTGATTCCAAACCCTCTTCTAGCCGAGTCATTCGTTGCTTATATTGCCTCAAAGTTTGGTCTAGAGTATGGTTCCAAACTTATTATTAGGAGTGTTAATTCGGATTTTGGATTTGGGAATCCGAAACTCATATTTAAAATTTTTTTCAATTTTTTTGAAAAAAAATTAAAATATGAAGAAATATATTAAAATTTCAAACCAAATCCGGTACAACCCGACCCAGATGAATATGCCTATTTATTATTTAGAAGGGGATGCTCTAGATGCTGTCAATAATATTAAGATAGGTGCTTAAGGATGTGATAGTTTTAATCTGATTATATCTGATGCCAAATTTATCTTGATTCAATTTAAACAGTGGCAAGTTACCATCCCCATAGAAATTCAAATTCAATTTCTCGTACTGTGACTAGAAATGCATTAAGAATTGCTGATTCAAGTTCTCATTCGGTGTAAGGATGTTTGGATTTTGAATAAAACTTCGAATGTTACCTTAAAAAACAAAAAGAAAAGAAAATTTTGTTATAAACAAAACGTCGGCCGCCGCCCCTATGTCCCACCACTAAATTATGTGAATGACCCCACCACTATTATTTTAAATCTGCATAGTAACTTGCATAGTGACTTGCATAGTAATTTCAACGCCTATAAATATGGGCTTCAGTTGTAATGAAATTCATAAGAAAATATAGAGAGAGAAAGAAAGTTTCAGTTCTTAAGAGTTTCTTCTCTTGCAATAGTAGTAGTTTTCTTTTTAGTTTTATAACACGTTATCAGCACGAGATTCTACCGATACTGAAGCTAATGGTCTTCTACTTCAAGTAAGTTTTTCAATATATTATTTGCAGTCCTTGAGATAAATATTAAAGATAATATTGCTGAATATTACTTGATAAAATTTTATTTTTATTCTCATGATAATGTGAATATATTTATTAAATTCACAGATTTATTTTTGTAATATAATGTCAAATATTGAGATTTATTACTATTGACATTTCTGGAAAATATTATTTATCCAGATCCTTGATGAGATCTATTTGGATATGATGATGAACTTGAAAGATACAATCATAGAAGGAATTCATG
This sequence comes from Platycarya strobilacea, assembly GCA_036898215.1. Classification (NCBI taxonomy): domain Eukaryota; kingdom Viridiplantae; phylum Streptophyta; class Magnoliopsida; order Fagales; family Juglandaceae; genus Platycarya; species Platycarya strobilacea. Next base: position 32,826,907 of record CM072549.1, on the reverse strand, counting down.
TGTCCCTGAAGGACCGTGCTGTGTATCTCATGATGAAAGATCATCATACTGTGTGAAATAAATTAAGAGAGTGATATAAGCACCAGAAGATGTAATCCTCTCAAAGGATCATTATGATTTATTGCACCTGAAGTTGCAAAATTTTAAGAGTGGTATTGAATATTCTGCACTCTTTAAAACCAGCTCAATATTAAAATTATACAGTGAAAATGTCACTGATGATGATATATAAAAGAAGACATTATTTTTCATACCTCGAATGTGCTCCTGCAGTAGCAATATCGAGAGTGAAAGTTCAACAAATATTCTGAACTTTTGTTTTGTCTTCCAGTGATTGAGCTAAATAATGAGTTTTTGTTACACCAGTTACGTCCTATTAATGATATCGAATTTACACAATTCCCAGAAGTGAACGGGAACTAAGGGCATAGACGTGGTAGAAAAATTATAGAAGTGTTGGTCCCAAAAGCGACAACACTAAAAATGATAAAAATATATCGTATCACCAGAAGTGATCAAACTCAGAGAAGGGTAAAAGCTCTCAGAATAATTCTTCATAAAAGATGAAAATGTTTGTCATAGATGAAATATGACTAAACAGTAGTCACGTACCTGTTGTACGGTCAAGCATTTGATTTATTTATACTAAGTTTTTATATATAAGCTTATTAATATTTCATCATGTTTTGAAATAATGAAATATCGGTGCCTGAAGCACGACAAGAAATTACTTGGGATAAAGTTCTGTTTAAATTTGATCCTCTTACAAATAAATGTGAACCAGAAGTTCAGAGGATTATTTATCTGCAAAGTGTTGCAAATCAATTACATGATATATTTACTGACACTAAAGGTGTTGTAAAATCATATATTACTGCTGTTAATGCTTAAGCAGGAATTGAAGTCCCTGAAGAACGAGTTGTTAAAACAGAAATAAATGAGTCTAAGATACACTTGAAGCGTTGAAGACTTATTGGTGCACAAGAAAAATAAAAATCGGTGCTCATGAAGAGACCGTATTTTCTGTACAAAATATAATCCTCCTGAAGAGGAAACCTCCTGAAGAGGTAAGTCCTGAAGAGGTAACTCCTGAAGAGTGTAACTCCTGAAGAGTGTAACTCCTGAAGAGTATAACTCCTGAAGAGAAAACTCCTGAAGAGTATAAACCTCCTGAAGAGGAACCTCCTGTAGAGGTGTTTCATGAAATGTTTTCCCCTGGAGAGGAACAAAGAGATCTCAATACATTTCATGAGTACTGGAAAATTTATGGATAGAAATAAAACTGTTGTCGACAACATATATGATAACACTTGATATTACCAGAAGTAATGAGTCAAAAACCGTCGAAGAATGTCGACGTAGAAATGATTGGCCAAAATGGAAAGCAGTTATTAAAACTGAATTAAACTCGCTAGTGAAGCGAGATGCATTTGGACCTGTTGTCCAAACACCAAAGGGTGTAATATTTGTCAGATATAAGTGAGTATTTATACGAAAGCGTAATGCGAAATGAAATTGTGCGGTATAATTTGTCGCACAAGGTTTCCTGTAGAAACCCGAGAGCAATTATGAGGAAACATATTTCCTTGTTATGAATGCAATCACATTCATATTTTTAATCGATTTGGTTATTGCAAAAGGATTAGATATGCAGTTAATGAATGTGGTCACTGCATATTTATAAGCATCATTAGATTATTACGATACTTGAAGCATCTAATCCAAGTACATTTAGGAGTATGTACTTTATAAAGCTTCAAAGATCTTTATATGGGTTAAAGCAATCCGGACACATGTTGTATAATTGAATCAACGAGTATTTATTGAAAGAAGGATTTAAGAATAATCCTATATGTTCATGTGTTTTATCAGAATCTGGATTCGTCATTATTGCAGTTTACGTTGATGATTTACCTTGTTAGAACTCTTGAAAAGATCACAAGGGTTACTATAAATTCAAGGAATGCATTTGAAAAGGAAAAATCTTATTATTCAATTCATAGATGAGTTACAAGAATTTGAGACTTCTAGCCTCATCTCTCAAATGCATTTGCTTTTCATAAGGCAACGTACCATCCTTATCTAAAGGATTAGGCAGTCGAAATGAAGAGGCAAGTAAGGATTTTAAATCCTTATTCTCCTGCTTTAAGTCTGCAATTTTTTTGTCAGACTCTTGAACGAGTCGTTGAAGTACAGAAACCTTCTCGTTAAGCTCCTCAATCTCACGATTTTTGGATTGTAATCGGTTGGAAAATCCAACAATAGAGGAGGAGTATCGGGTGCCGAGAGTCACCAGCTCATAAACAGCTTCACGATCTGACTTATTAGCCAGATCATTTGCTTGCTGCAGCATTGCACTTGCGGAAGATGCAGGATCAACTTATAATTGAGGTGAAGGATACCTCATATGTTGATTGTGAGAAATAGTAAAAGGAAATTGATGAGCCATTGGAAAATTGTAGAATAAGAATACAAATACAGATGAATTATAGATATGAGAAGAAGATTTGATGCGTACTAAATGAAACTAAAGACGGTTCTTATAGAATTGGAAATAAGAACAAGACAAACCATCATCTCTTCAAATCTCACTTTACAAGATATGCTGGATGCATAATTTCAAAAGCCAGCGAGATTAATTACAGCTATCCCTATTTTCTTGTAAACGCTGAACCTCTGCCGTTAGCTGCTGTTGTTGACTTTGTATCTGAGCTCTTTCTCGTTCCAGCTCTTCTACTCGTGTTTTCAGGTCAAGAGAATACCAGTCTACAAGTTTCTTCAGCTCCTTGTTATCTTGTTTTAAATCTTTATTTTTTCTATCTTTAGTTGCAAGCGTTTGATGCAACTCAGATATTTGATTTTTAAGATGATCAACCTCACTCGTTCTCGCCAATAGCCTCTGAGACATGGTTGTAAGAGAGGCAGCATATTGAGCACTGAGGGTTCTTGATGCTGCAACAATTTCAGGATCAGATTTACTAGATAAATATATCTCTGCTCCTATCATGGTATTTACAGCCTCAGGAGAAAATATAAGTGGTTGAGGTATAAAAGGTTCATGGTTTAAATCTGGGACATTAGAATTTCTATCAGACATAATATTGTTCTGGATGAACAACAACTGAATCTATGAGGAATGCGAGATCTTTTTGCTAGAGTAAACCAATGGTAAAATTGGTTATATTTAAAACAACAACCCGAAGCCTTCAAATCTCTTCAAGATCTCGTTTGTCCACAATGTCTAGCGGATTTGATTTTCCGCCGAACCGATAATATTAAATCTCAAAACTTTTACAGCTTTTATCATACATAGATGGTTTCCAATATTATTTCCGCTGTATATAAACAAGTTCTTCCTAATAACGCCGAATGAGGGGGAGAAAATTTTACATGAAAATATTATCATACTCTCTCTAATGCATTATTTAGTTGGAGATCATGTTTGAATTCTTAACTTGTTATATATACTGAAATCATATTTGCTTATTACTTGAAACACTAACGCATATTATCAAGGGGGAATTAAGTATTACTGCAGGTATCAGATTTCTATTAAGTTTGTCAACCAGATAATGCTACTTGTATCGCTCAAATCAAAGGAGGATATATCAAATATACGATCAAGTGATAATCTGGCAGATTTATTCATGAAGACATCACCAACTGCGACATTCAAGAAAATTGTGCAGAATATTAAAATGTGAAGACTCAAAAACTATTGTCATGCACTTTCCAGGGGGAGTAAAAGTCCTGAAGACTTGTGCTGATTGTACTCTTTTTCCTTCGCTAAGGTTTTATCCCATTGGGTTTTCCTTTGCAAGGTTTTAATGAGGCAATCTTAAAGCACTTGTGGATACATAAAGAGACTGTACTCTTTTTCCTTCGCCATTGGTTTTTCTTTCCACTGGGTTTTTTCCTTGGCAAGGTTTTAACGAGACAGATTCTTTATGGGTGGTCATTCAAGGGGGAGTGTTATAAACAAAACGTCGGCCGCCGCCCCTATGTCCCACCACTAAATTATGTGAATGACCCCACCACTATTATTTTAAATCTGCATAGTAACTTGCATAATGACTTGCATAGTAATTTCAACGCCTATAAATATGGGCTTCAGTTGTAATGAAATTCATAAGAAAATATAGAGAGAGAAAGAAAGTTTCAGTTCTTAAGAGTTTCTTTTCTCTTACAATAGTAGTAGTTTTCTTTTTAGTTTTATAACAAATTTATATTTTTGTCACGGTCCGCTTCTAAAATTAGGTGTAGGGAATTATGCTATAATGCTATTGATGCGATGGGTGGGACCTACATGCCTTTGAATTGTCATCAAGCTATTGGTGCGGTGGGTGGGACCTACAATGCCTTAAGAATTGTCATAAAGCCGTACTACGGAAGTTGGATAACCTTCCGTTAATGGGTCGGAGAACTAGAAAAAATTTATTCATTCTTATTATTTATACAATTTTCACATATCATACATTATTTTATTTTATTTTTAATTAAATATTTAATATATAAATAAAAAATAAAAAAATTAAATTAATTTTAAAAAAATAAATTAAAAAAATTAAAAAAATAAAATTAAAAATTAAAAATTAAAAATGATAATATGTAAAAATTAAAAAGTTGTGTAAAAGTGATCCGGAGAACTACCACTCCCGTTAATGAAACGGAACGTTGAAACTTTGAAAGACCACAAAAAAAAAAAAAAAAATCTACAAAAATGTGGTTAGTGGGGTCTACCGAGTCAACTCTAATGTCTTGTCCTTCGCGTAGCATCACTTTTCACGTCCTCAATTTTCACTTTAATTTACATTTTTTATATTAAACTTGAATGTTATTCGATATATATTATATTATAAAATATATTTAATATATTACTAAAAAATATATAAATTTATAAGTTTATTTTTATAAATTTTCTAATAAAAATATTTATTTAAAAAAATTAAATATTTAAATTCCTTAATTTCAATGATAGTTCAACATAGATAATGTTTATATAAATAATACTTCAAATATTGAAAATGTATTATAGGAGAAGAATCTAATTGATGCACTATTAAGCAGGCATACAAATAAAATTTATTTGACAAGCTTTACATTTTAATTTTGATGGACACGAGAAATTAAAGGGCAAAAATGTTGGTCCAAATGACTATTGGGAATAGTTTAATGGTGAAATAAAATATGTAAAAACAAAAAAACAATATATAGGCAATAGAAGCAAGCATACATGAATGGGTACATGCCCTACCACATATTATAACCACTGACAATTGATGCTACACCGTCCCCTAATAAATGAATGAATTTCTTTGGGAGTCTCTAGTTTATGTAGTCAACGATGGAACAAAATTATTCGGAGTTAATTAATGAGGAATGGGCCTCCACCATTCTTCTCACTCATATTTCAATTTTAAATTCAGTCATGCTCCCTCTCTCAATGACTTGGTGGGTATATATTTATTGATAAATGATAAATGTAATTATAAAATTGCAAGCGGTGTATAATCACTTTAAAAAAAAGTAAATATATATGAGACTTACGTGAAAAAAGTTAACTTTTTTTAAAGTGACTGCACGTTGTTTGCAATTTCATGACTGTATGTAGCATTACTCATATTTATTTACTTTCCTTTCATTGGAGTTTGGAAGCTGGCGAGAATTTTCCCAACCACTCATACTTGCATATTTTGACAAGAAAAATGATAGGCCACCGTTGGTGAGTCTCGTTCTTTTGTATCGTTTTTTTCTATTTTTTAAAAAACTTAGTGATTAAAAAATTAATATTTAATAATATTATGAATTTTTTAAAAATATTTAAGAGTGTTAAAAAAATATAAGAAAAAAAAAACCTAACAAGACTCAAAAAAGTACTCTACCATAGTGATTGTAGTATCGCCCTTTGACAATACCTTCCAAAACTTGTATTCCATTTCTTTTGTTAGGTTTGAGATTTGGTGTGTAGACTATAGAGCATATCATACATATCATTTACATAGATTAATTTATAAGATTTAAATTTTAAATAATTTCTTTAAAATCAATATACTATTATATGTGTAAGCATTTTACTTGATATATTACACGTGCCAACTTATAAATAGAATTTTTTATAATAAAGAAAGAGAAATTAACTCACTAACACACATATATATATATATAGATAAATAAAAAAGTTTAAATTGTTAAAAAAAATTGAATTTAATTTCATACACACACTTATGTATGTATATAATATATGTTCTTAATATACGAAAACAAATCTTGGTATTTGAGTGTCAAAGAAGGATGCTGCTAGTGGGCCGGCCAGTCTATACCTATAACCGCTTTCTTAATTATCAAAATAAAAAATTAAAATGTATGAGCAATAAGATTGAGAGACAAACTCATGGGGCCATTTTCCACCAAAGATTATTAAAATACAAGACAAACTGTTGTTAGGTTTGATTCCCTTAATATTTTTAATGCAAACTGCGGTTTAAATTGATTGGGGTTCCTCTTCAAAAAAAAAAAAAATGATTGGGGTGCAGAAAATAATATTAGGCAGTGAACTACTAGTGGTCGGCGACCCCTACTGCCGAGATTCAAATAAGTAATATTTGGAATTTAGAGCATGCAGTCTTTGCATATTCCATTTTTAAAAAGTGGATAAACTTGAAATTTACATTAAAAAAAATAATTTTTTTAGTAATAATCTTTATTTTTTTCTAAAAGAATATGCAAGAACTGCACACTCTAAAATTATCTATAAAATTACAGGTAAACTAAGTGTATTTAGTTTTAGCAGGCTTTATTTGGTTGGGCTTTATGGATAAGTAGGTTTAGTTTTGAGCTAGAGAAGGGATGGTTGCTGGTTTTTCTGCTATTTGTAGATTCTCAACATGTTTTATGTCTGAACAGGCCGCCTTCTATTTGGGACTCATTGGGCTGTTGGTTGTATGCATCTCGAGCTATTTTCAGATTATCTAGAGTTTCGAGGTTGTAATTGTCTGAACCTTTTTCTCACATCACAGAAGACCAGTCTTCTCTTGTTCAGAAAACCTCGGAAGATACCTTTTCAGCCGTACACTCTTCCAATTTTATGAAAAAATTTATACAACTTCTTATTATTTATATAATTCACACACTACATCTTATTTTATTTTATTTTTATCAAATATTTAATATATAAATAATGAATAAATAAATTAAATAAACTTCAAAAGAAAATTTTCAAAATAAAAATATTAAAAAAATAAAAAAAATTAAGAAAAAATAAAAAGTGATGATATGTAAAAGTTGGAGAGATTGTGAACTACTCTTTTATTATTTGTTTCTTGTGATATCTAGTGTATTTATTCTACTACTGATTGTGGTCTAGATGGCTTTGAGAACATTGGTGGAAATAATGATGATGCCTTCTACATGATAAGATGCCCAAAGTGGTAACCAAAATTGAGGGGCCGGAAAGGCAATACAACAAATTTCCAGTTTATTTATCCTTCTCTTAGAGATGTGTAACAATTACTTTTTTTCTTCTTTTTATTTTAATGTTGGAGAACCTCTTTAAGCCAAGGCTCTTCGGACCCACTTCTATAGAGTAAATCCCAATTTCATGCATTGCACCTTCGAAAATTTTCAAAACTGGTTAAATCGTTGGCTTTTTTTATCAGGGATGGCTCTAAAAAATTGTTTGCACTCATGAGGTGGAGGCGTGTAACATTTACAACAGTATTAAGAACCTTGTGAACAAGTTTTTTAAAGGGGAAGAATGTTAGGAGCTTAGGTTTGGCTGGAGAAAGTGAAACTCGGGATAAGGTGTTCTGATGCTTGGAAATGAAAGAGAATCTACCATTTTGGAAGGAAGACAATGTGAAAAGGCCTTGGGTTCAGACTCGTGGGTTTGTAGCCCATTGAAAGAGGAACCCTGTTGGTGGAACGAACCGTTTAGAAGAAGTGTCTAAATAAAATTGGTGTCTTTTTTATTTTACTTTCTGTTATGCTATGGCTATGTGTGGCTCTTTCATTTGTCGAAGTCGTTGGCTTAGTCTGTATAAGGAAAACGAGGGAGAAGCGAGAGGAATTGAGAATTCTATATGAGCTTGGAACATTTGGAGGGTAAGATTGCTCGAACTAATCTTTGTATTTCTTTTCTACCCTTGACAAATTCAGTAATATTTTCTCAGTACAATCCTTTCTTCCCACTTTTTCAATTCCATCCAAAAACAGAACCATAATAGAGTAACCTTTTAGGTATGTTATTCAATCCATTGCTAAAGATTAGATGTACTGTTGTTAATCATGAAAGTGATGTGGTAAATTTGCCTACCCTGAAATTCCAAAACTAAAACTTTCCATCCACATGCGATAGTTCCTCATACCTAAACAAGTATGTTTGAGTCGAAACTACTCCCAAAACTTTGAATAAAAACCCAACAAGCGATTGAATCCCAAATTAATTTTATTAGTAGATACAATATATTTTACTTTGGGCCCAACAAATAGTTGGTTGGGCTTTATTATTAATTGAGCTAACAACAGGAGTGAACAAGCTTTGAGCCCGAAAGTCTTACATCCTCACTCAATCTATGAAGTCTGTTTTTGATAGTTTAGGATGTAAAATGTAAATTGCTCGATAGTTTGTGGGTCCATAATGTAATTCATATATTTTTAAACCAAAAACTTGAATAAAAACCAAAGAAGTGGATAATGATTTTTTTCAACCAAAATTCTGATTGAAATACATCAAGAAAAAATAAAGGTTTTCATAATTATACACTTGATTTGCAAAAATTTCTTAAGTATATATACTCGCTTTTGTTTCCTCCATGGAGTTCGGAGGATTTGGCCAACTTTAGGTCAATCCAAAGCCTTCATGGACTTTTAGGCCTAATGGGGAGCCGAACTCCAACAAAATTATAAAACTTTTTAAAGTTTTGCAGATTTGGATCCTTAAAAAATTTAGTAATTTTGGGACCCTTCTAATGGATGACCCAATCGCAAGCAGAGGGTATTTTTTTTTATTCACTAATTATGAAGAATGATATTGATTCAAATGTTTCCTAAGATATTTTATAATTGGCCAATTGAAAGTGTCAATTCATAAAAAAAAATTACAAAATTTTTGATTTTAGAATTCTACAATCACTTTTTATTTTATACAAGATTGTAAAAAGAATTGTAAAAAAAGTTGTGTTTTCTGTTATTCGTTGAGAAATGTCTTATACACTAAAATTTGTTTTATAAACTAATCGTAATTCGATGTAATATTTCAAATTGTATATCTTTCTTATTTTCAGCATTTAAACTTTGATCACATAGTCGATTTATAGGCATTAACATTTTTCCTACTTTTATTTGTGATCGAAATGTTCAATTTTCATATATCAATTAAAAGCAGAAGAGAAAGACCTACTTTGGTTTTCTCTCTCTCTCTTCTCTCCCCCCTCAAAACCCTAACTCCCCCCCTCCCCCCCCCCCCCATTCCCCCCTCCCTCCTCTCCCCTTTCTCCATCTTTCGTTTTGTTTAGTTTTGTTCGTTCGTTTTTCTCGTTCCTTCTTATCTTTCCTGCCCCCTGTTCCCCCTTTTGGTTTCTTTCTTTTTGAAGGAGTACCGGCGGCAATTTTTGGCCCCTTTTGTTGGCGAATGGAGGAGAGTTTTCACTTGGTATCCAGTTCGAAGGTCGCCGTTTCTGTTTGGAGGGTGCAAATGGTGTTTCGATCGAAGCCCACGGGTTTCAGCCTCAACGCACCTTGCCGCCAGTCTCGCAAGGAACCGATTTCTTGGTTGAGGTGACCTTTTGTTGTTAGCTACTGCACATGATGTGCATGTGCTTTTAAAGCAAGAGGCTTGTTTTTCCCTTACGCCACCTCCTACAGTGGGTTTAGCTACCACGCACGACTCTGACTAGATGAGGGCCTTCGGCTACCTTGCACCTACCCTTCCGCCACCTTCTAGGAGTGGCACATGTTTCCCACACGCCACCCATGGCTACGGGTCTCCCAGTGTCTATGTTTTGTATTTGATTTAGTGTGTTTGTTTATTGTTAATAGGTAGTAATAAGATGGATAGGCTTATGCCTAGTTGGTACTTCCCTCCCCTCCTTTGGAGTTTGTGGGGTTTCTACCCTCCCCTCCTTTGGAGGATGAAGGTGATAATTCTCTCTCCCTCTTTGGAGGGTGGAGTTATTTACCTCGATTTTCAGAGTATCACTCTCTTAGACAAACCACAAACTGAGATTGTAATCTCTGATGCTTTGTCACTTGAGAGTTTTAGAAGTTAGACAATGCCCACTACTGTTATGTGCAGGGAAGCTACAGATTAAAAATTAGTTTGACTCGTAATAAGGGCTCGTCCCTTAGCTACTGGTCACATCTGTAACTTCATTTTCAATGGAATGCAATGTAGACTTTTTATAAAAAAATATTTCATTTTCACATTAAAGTCAAGACTTACTAGGAAAAGCTTTGACAAAGGAACCATCCCCCCCCCCTCTTCTCCCTTGCCCTTTTTTAAACAAGAAAAACATTACATTAATCAATAATCAGAAACTAATTTATCATAGTCAATACAAGCCATAATCTCCCTTGGTGCATCTTCAATCCGCACAAGTTCTTCAACAGTAGACAAACCAAGCTTTGCAAGAGCATGGGTAACTTGATTCCCTTAATGTGGTGTAAATTGTAGTTTTCTAAGATTTGTCGAGCCAAAATCCATCTTCAAATCCTCCACAATCTAGCCATACCATGACCAATTTTGTTCTATGCTCAGAATAACATTAACCAAAAGCTGAGAGTCCTTTTCATAGATAAGCTGTGCATACCCAACTCAGTACATAATTCCTTAGTTCTCTCTAAAGTTGCAACTTTTGTACATGTAGAAGTTGTTGGTAAGGATTAGGTGATTAGATTGATATGTTTGAATATATTATGAAACTAAAACGTAAGATTTTATCTTATCTATGAGTTTGAATTTTGGATGAATATAAAATATTTATTGAATTTATCCATAACAATATTATTCTATCTAAGAGTCATAAGATTTGTTTAAATATGTTGCTGGTGTGGAATTCAAATTTACACTTATCCAGAATAGAAGTTGAACAAAATCAAGTGCTCTAAAGAACAGCTATCGTGACATGTTAGCAAACCGTCAAAAGAAAATTTCACAACAGACTCAATCTGTCAACAGAATTTTATCCTGTCTAGGACTCTTTTCAGACTGCTTATTTAAAAGAACTCATTTAATAACCCTATTTAGGATTTTCGGCAAGAGAGTATTTTAAGAGATATTTGTTGTGCCGTGTGAGAGAAAATTCAAGAAAGAATTTTCATTGTATTTTCATATACTCTTGAGTGTGATCGCTCTCAAAATGGAAATGACCATTGATTAGATTTCAATCACTAGAGGTTCTAGGAGAAAAATCAATATTTAGAAGATTGTCAAAGGTTCTAGCTAGTACCAAGGTAGAAGACAAAGGGAATATTTGTTTGATCAAGTAAGATAGTCAATTAGCAAAAGTTTTATAATTGAGAAATTATTTGTAATTGGATTCTCAGATAATGAAATTGATTTTTTTGAGTTTGGTCGTCCTGTTAGATTTTACCTTTGAGGAGTTCATCGAAGGGCTTCCATTCATAACCAATCGTTGTGTTATATAAGTTTATTAGTTTATTTTAAGTATTTGATTGATTAAATAATCACACGATATAGAACTAACCAATTTGTTTAAGTGAATTTGTATGCATTTTTGTTGATATAAAGGGGTACAAAGGGAATTTCAGTTGGCATCAGAGCGTGGTTCACTCATCCGAATGTAATCTATACTCCTATAAAGAATGTCATCATTGACTGCCCTGCCACACTTCAATGGTGAAAACTTTGCATATTCAAATATACATATGAGAACATTCCTCAAATCGTTGGATGAACAAGTATGGCATTTCATTGAAAAAAGATAGACTAAACCTAAGGCCAATATTAATGCTTAGACGAGAGATGAGATGAGCAATAGAAACTGAATTAGCAAAGGACTGAATGTCATCTTTATGGTGGTATCTCCAAAAGAATTCAAAAAGATCTCCATGTGTGAGATAGTTAAGGAGGCATGAGATATCTTAGAGGTCATACATGACAGAACAAAAATTGTGAAAAACTCAAAATTATATATGCTTACCTCAAAACTTGGAGATTAAGATGCTGAAAGATGAGTATTTTAATAATTTCTATGCTAACCCTAATGGCATTGTGAATTCCAAGTTTAATCTTGAAAAATCAAGAGTTAAGAGGGTGATCTGAGATATTTACCTGAAAGATTTCCTAAAGTCACTGCTATTGAGGAAAATAAAGATTTGGATGCAATAAGGGTTGAAGAACTGGTTAGGTCCCTACAAACGTATAAATCCTCACTTCCACAAGCAAGAAAAGGTAAGTCTATTATTTTGAAAACTGTGAAAAAAGATCAAGAAGAATTTTCTGATGAGTAAAATCTAAATGAATAGGACATAGCTCTCATTGTTAGGAAGTTCAGAAAAGTTGTGTTTAATAAAAAAAACTAATGGCAAACAAAAATGAGGTAAATAATTTTTTGCCAAGAAAAATGAATCTGAAAATTAGAATAAAAAGATAAAGCTGAGAAAAATGACAAAACAAAGTGTCATGAATGTTAGAGTTATGGTCATATTAGAATTGAATGTCTGAATTTCAAGAAAAATAAAGGAAGGGCATTGAATGTTACCCTTAGTGACAATTCAGGTTCTGAAAGTGTAAACTCATCATCGGATGATGAAAAATCTTTTATGACTTCTTCTACTATTGTGAGTAATTTGCTTGAGATTTCACTAACAAAATCTGAAAGTGAATGTGCCTATAGTGATTCAGATATTGCTTTTGTTGATGTTGATCAAGAACTAGGTGTATAGGAAGCTTACAATGAGGTGTGTGAGGAGGTGGTCAAACTCAAAAAAATCAACAAAAAGTTATGCAATAAACTTACAATTGTGGAAAATGAGAAAAATAATCTCTCGAAGACACTAAAAATTTCTAATGTTGAAGTATGAGATTGAAGAATCTGCACTAAAATAAGAATTAAAAAAAATTTGAATAGTGCAAACAAAAAATAGCAACACAAAAATTAGATAAAATGTTGAGTTTTCAGAAAATGAATAATGATAGAATTAGACTAATATATGTGACTTCCAAAGAAAAGAAAAACAAGCATCATTATTTGCCGCTTCTACATCTAAACGTATTTTTTTTGTTAAAAGAAGTCCAGTAAAAATGTTCACAATAATGTTGTACCTAAGTCAGTCCATTCAAAAATTCTGCATAAAAAATCAATAACTAAAATAGTGAAAAAATGTAGGTATGAAGGTAAATTTATTCTTACTTGCCATAATTGTGGAGTTGTTGGTCATATAAGACCACATTACTTTAACTTATTTCGTGTGCAAAAAATTAAAGGTGAAAGAAACTCAAAGAGGAAAGGAAAAAGTGTAGAGAACCAAGTTGATGATATGAGTCAACTAATCAATTATATAAATCTGAAGTTTGGTAAATTAGTAAAGCTATGAGCTTAGAAAAAAAAAAGAATTAGTAACGCTATGCATTTAGAATAATGAAAATGACAAGTCAAAACTCAAGAAAAAATAGGTGATTAAAGAAGATGGCATGTGCCTCATTGCTCACACGATACTTAGAGCTATGGAGGATTGTCTTTGGTACCTAAACAACGTGTGTTCAAGACATATGTCTGGAGATAAAACAATTTTCAGAGAGATGGAACTAAATTATGGAGGCATCGTAACCTTTGGAGATGGTAGCAAAAATGTTGTAAAAAGGGAAGGGAGTATTGAAATAATTTGATTACCTATTTTAAACAATATTTTTTATATGTTAATTGCCTTAAAGCTAATTTACTCAGCATTAATCAGTTTTTAGGTGAAAATCTCTCTGTGTGGTTTTAAAAGACGAATGCAATGTATACAACACAGCCAGAGAATGGATCTTGAAAGGCTTGAGAACCTCAGATAATTGCTATGGAGTCTTTTTGATATCAAGATGGAGTTGCCATAGAATTTCACTTGATGAAATTGAGTTGTGACATCAACACCTAGGGCACATCAACTTTATAGATCTGTCGAAGATCTCAAAAAAAGAAGTAGATGGACTAAGAACCTTCATTAAGAGTTGCTCAAAATCATCCAAGCGAGAATATCCTTGGTGAACTAGATAAACGTATAAGATTGAGAAATAGTTTTAAATCAAGTTTCCTATGTGTGCTATTTGTTGCAAGTTCAGCTCAAGAATGTTGATGAAGCATTGAAAAATGAAAGTTGGGTCAATACCATGTATGAAGAACGCCATCAATTCACTAGAAATGATGTATGGAAGTTAGTTCCTAAACCAGAAAATTATAATATTATTGGGACTAAGTGAATCTTTAAGAATAAGTCTGACAAGCATGGCACCATTATGCGAAATAAAGAAAGATTGGTTGCTCAAGGATACACACAAGTAGAGGGGATAGATTTTGATAAAACATTTGCCCTTGTGGCTTGGTTGGAATCTGTTTGAATTCTCCTTGCATTTGCTTATCATCTAGACTTCAACTTATACTAAATGGATGTCGAGAGTGCCTTTATTAATGGAGTATTACAAGAAGAGGTATATATTGAACAACCTAAGGGATTTATTGATCACTCACATCCTAATTATGTGTACAAGTTAAAGAAGGCTCTCTATAGACTGAACAAGCACCCCGTGCTTGGTATGGGAGATTAATAGCTTATCTACTTGAGCATGTCTTCATTAGAGGACAAGCAGATAAGACTCTCTTCATAAGGAAATTAGGTAAGCAAATCCTAATTTCCCAAATTTATATTGATGATATAGTATTTGAGGCTACATTTAAGTCTCTTGAATATGACTTTGCAAATGAAATGAATTTCGGATTTGAGATGAGCATGATTGGTGAGTCAAACTTCGGAATTCAAGTAAAACAAGGTAAAGAAAGAATTTTTATCTCACAATCTAAGTATGCTAGAGACCATGTTAAGAAGTTCGGGATGTAATAAAAAAGCAATATTCATACTCCCAAGAATACATTGGCAAAAATCAGCAAGGATCCTATAGGTAAAAACATTGATCCTAATCTTACATTTGTTGGGTATTCTGATGCTGATTGGGCTAAAAATGCTGATGATAGAAAGAGTTTTACTTGTGAATTTTTTATGTAGGTGGGAATCTTGTAGCTTGGTTGAGTAAAAAATAAAACTTGATCTCCCTATCTACTGTTGAAGTTAAGTACATAGTTACACGGAGTTGTTGTACTCAGCTATTATGGATGAAAAAGATACTTGAAGACTATGATTTTTCTCAAAATACTATTATGGTTTATTGTGATAATTCTAGTACTATTAGTATTTCAAAAAACTTTGTTTAGCACTCTAGAACCAAACACATTGACATTAGATATCATTTTGTTAGAGAATTGGTGGAATCTAAAATAGTATCTTTAGAGCATGTGCCTACCAAACATCAATTGACTAACTTATTTACTAAACCTCTAGATGGTCTAAGGTTTGAATTCTTGAGGAAATCCATTAGTGTGTGTGATATCAACTGAGAGTATTTGCCTCTAAGTAGTTTAGGACATACATTTTATTCTTTTGTTTTTGGTTTCTGGTTTTTTAGCCTTTTTTAATATAAAAAAGAAAGGAAGAAAAAAATATTTAAGTCAGTTTTTTTTTTTGAAGTGCATGATTGATGTGTTAAGGTTTTGAGCATGTGGGTATTCACCCAATAAATTCTTTAACACATGCATTACTTTTCTTTACAGTTCATTTTGTACATATTAACCCTATGGGTCATCATGATTAAATTCATTTTCAATGTACTATGAGGAACTTGTATGGATGCATATTATAACTAAAACTGATATTGGTTATTGAGATGTTCACTATAGAGGGGGTCCATACTTTAAATTGACTAATACTATTTAAACATAGCACAAAAATAAAGATATCTCTCATTTCCAAACACCACTTGTTGATCTATATAGAAAAAGTTTGTGTTAAATCATTGTGAAAAAAGACAAACACCTTAAACGAATCTGTCCTTTAGGTCCTTATAAAAAGAATCATTGCTCTAATCATTGTGAAAAAATATGAGCAACAAAAATGGACATAAAAGGGGATGTGCAAGCAAGTTTTTGGAAGAGACGCTCATGTATCTAAACCTGAGCATAAAATCTAGTTCTTGAGGTAAGTGACAAACTCTTGGAAGAATTTTCAAGAAGAAAATATTCATGAAAAATATAATAAAAAATGACATTCAAAAATAAAAGAGAAGAATAAAGAGTTGCTACCTTACATAAGTTTGCTTACTCAAAATCTCATATAAACTTTGACATTGATGATTCTATGAGCAGTGAACATCAATTGAGATTATTACAATCAAGAGGGTGTACAGTATTGGATTTATTTTATGAGTGGCATCATGGTTGAACTAAGATGCATCTAAGCATGTTACTTGTCTTATTCTTTTGTTTTTGTTTTTTAAATAATTTTTTTATTTCCTTTGTTTTTATTGTTTTTGTTTTTGGAAGATATAAAATTAAAAAAAAAAAAAGATTTTTTGTTTTGGGTGAGTTTAGAGTTGCAAGTGCATTTGATGCATAATGTTGGAAACAGTGTTTCAGGCTTTTATAAGTTTGAGTGGGTCTTTGTGTTATGTCTAAGTCCCAATGGGTTACTAAAAGGCTATACAAGGTGAGTCCATGTGAGACTTACTTGGCACATGCATGGCACAGCACTAGTCACTTAAGTGACTTAAAGTCACAACTCATGCACCCACGCCCCCGAAGAAACCCTACAAACACTCAGTGCCACTCATCTCGGCCCTAGCTTGCCAAAATCTCTCACATTTCACTAAATCCTCTTGGGCAAAACACTCAAATCCAAGTTTCTTCATTCATAGATTCTGTAACAAGTTTTGATTACGTGTTGTTTTAAACTATCTCCTCCATCTCTCAAAGTCTAGGTTTCGACAAGTGCGTATATGAAGTTTGGGATTATTATTCTTGTTTTGAGAAGTTGGGCACTGGAACTTTGGTCAGACCGAGTAGGCATGTACACATATGGTGACTTGGAACAGTTTTATGCTTGTATTGAGGATGGTTTTTCATGGGTTCTGAACCTATACTATTCAGTTTCTCACGAATGCACACCATGTGGTTATCTCACCAATATAGCAAGATTATATGTTTGTGAGGTTTGTGTTTGACATTTGGTCAATTCCAAGAAGTACTACTCACATATTTTGTTTCTAAATCAATGCATGTATATTGACTCTAGATTTTTTTTCTAACATTGTTGATATGAGAACTCATATGAGGTTCAAGGAACATGCAAAGAGAAAGAAGCTATCTACACCAATGGTTTCAAAACACTCTTTAAGCGAGGAGGAACTCTCTCCACTAAAATAAAACAACTTGGAGAAACTTCAGCTTCTCCTCCTCCATCCGAGCCTGCACAATCAGAAGCTATTTTTGAATGGTTTACATCAGTTGAAGCTGAGAATGCCTACAAAAACACATTCTCCAAGAGACCTGTCTTAGGAGAACGTGAACTTATTTTGAATGATTTTCCCACGGATGACTTCCAACTCATCCGTAATATTTTCATGGAAAGAGGATGGGAAAAACTCACTTATTCAACTCTTGCATTGTGTACCGAAGTGGTTTGGGAATTCTACTCAAATATTGCCCACTTCAACTTGGATGGTCATAGCATCACTTCTACTGTTCAAGGAACACAAGTTGAGGTCTCTTATGTCGTTCTTAGAGAGCTATATGATTTGCCTAAGGTGAAATCACCACAATATCCTTTCAAAGACTTGGGAGTCCCCTAAAAAATAGCCATGAGAAATCTGTTTGTTGGTCCAGATGGCCCAAACTGGACTACCAAGACTCATAGGTCACCTCTATATCACATGCTCCCACAATCTAGGCTCCTAGCAAAATTAGTGCTCACCAGTCTATGACCCATAAGTCGCCATATGCTAAAATCACACTTGAGAGAGCCCGTTTTATGTATGCTTTAGCAACGGGTATATCCATTGAATTTTCAAACCATGTTATTGATGTTATTTATCGTTCTCATGTTGAAAAAGAGCAAAATTTCCTGTTTGGTAGCTTGACCACAAAGTTGGCTATGAAAGCCAAAGTCTCTCTTAGAACAAATGAGTCCACACAAAAAATGGTTGGTCTTATTTCTCTTTTAACAGTGGTTGATTCTAAAGTTTTCATTACTAGTGCTACTAAGAAAAGGCCTCCACCCACTGAGTCTGCCTCCTCTTCCTCAAATCTTGGAGCAAATTACTCTTTTGTATCAGAAGTTTGATACGATTGCTGTCAAATTAGAGGACACGATTATAATTGTACGTAAAGAGTGCTTACAAGCAATTGATAGACTAGTTCAGCTCTCCTTGGACATCCAACAAGTTGAGAAAAATGTAGTTGATGATTCAGATGCTGAGAACTAAGACCCCCACGGCTACATTGTTGACAAAAATGGGGAGAAAAAGTTAGGGGGAGGAGTAGCACTAATAAAGAGGGAGTAGAAGCACTAACCAGTAATGAAGAGGGAGTGGTTGAGCAAGATCAAGAGCAGTAGCAAAGTTTGTTTTGTCTTCTTAGGTCAATAAAGTTGCTGATAGAACCTAGCGGTAAGAGCCCTGATCCATCCCCTAGCCACTCCTTTAAGAGTCAAGGGGAAGGTTTCAGGTGCTCGATAGGGTCCTTCAACCTATCATACAATTTGATTGATGAGACTTTGAACTTGAGAGGAAAGGAATCTCCCCTAGCCATTAAGCAGACCAATACTGCTTAGTAGGCTATCTATCGAGAATGACGTGCCTATCTTGTTGTCCATCTTTTCATATTTATCTGTGTGGTATTGCAAATCATTGTGCATCTTTCACTTTTCCTCATCATCACTTGGATGTGGACTACCTTCACCTTCAATTCCTCTTCGTTATACTCTTCGACATTGGATGTCACATCAACGCCAAGTCTTGCCCAAAGTACTATTTTCTCTTTGTAAGCTCTCCATTTTTGATGTCACCCTCTTAAGCCTTTCTTCCTTTTCCATAGATCTTCTATTTATCCTCTCACTTGTCTGCTTACCCACTGCAAGGGCTCCTTGTCATGGGCCACTTGGGTGAGTGTTGTCGCAGGTATACAAAAGGCACATTACAATAACCAACCAAAAAATTGAAGATTCCACAAGGGTGCTAACTGTTGACAATGTGTTTTGCACACCAGCGATTGCTTCCTTGCCTTTCTAGGGTCCTACTATAATCTACAATTAGAAAACTAGAGCCTCTGGTCAAGTATTATCTTCAATGCCTAAGTTAGTCGTCGCTGAAGATATTTTCTTAGATCATTGAGGGAGACAATATAAACGTAGCTCAGGTCTTCTCTCTTTTCCTTATTTGTATCTCTCTCTGAGATGAGAGTCTCACCTACTGCTCTTGACAGTCTGACAATGGTATGTCTCTAAGAGAGCATGTTGCTGCATTTAATGTGATAACTCCTTTGGGCTTTTCGAATAAATCATCTAGATATGAGCATGTCTAGATTCAGTGGGGTTCTCAATGAGCCCTTCCCGATAGGAACGAGTTCTCCAGCATGCCTGTTGGGGTGCTTTTTATGATAGGGCTTCTCGTGAGTACAAAGGAGGGGCCATTGTCTTCTCCCCATAGGTTTGCCCCCGCCCCTAAAGGAGCCTATGAGCCGCTTGCTTGGTGTTCTTGCCTATCACATATAGATCCTAATTCAGTGGGGTTGGTAAGGTTTCATCTTTTAGGGGTAATATTTTGGCTTAACAACTTGGTTGTAGCGAATAAATAAATTTTTAGAATACTTAAAAAAAAAAACTTTTGGAGGGCAATTTATTCATCCTACTAGCATTGGCGAATCTAAGGGCCTTGTTTCTTGTAATGTATGTTTTTTTTCCCATCTCTTTTAGGGTAACAATATTTGTTTTGTATATTTTTATACCACATATATTGTCTTACTTATGTATTAAACCAACTTGTTAATTGTATTCATGGACAAAATCCAAGGGTACAAATAAGTTGTTGGCCAAGTGTTTATAATAATTAGATAGATTAATCTAACCAAACCATTACAAGCCTTATTTTGCCTTTCCCTCTTAGATAATACCTAAATCCAACACTGGAAGCACCATTCCTTTCTTCTTTTCTATTTCTTGGTTGTTAAGAATCATGTCAAAATTATCCTATTTCTTTCGGGTGGATCAACACTCACACTACCTTTAGTTCTAATTAGGTTTTTTTTTCTTACATATATATATATATTAATACTTTTAGATAGTTTTTTAAAAATAAACAGTCACAATATAATTAAAAAAATACTTTCTTAATTACTAAGCAAAAGATAAAAAATAAAAAAAAATCCAACAAATAACACCCAGTGGTAAGTTTGAGTGGTGAGAATAGCATTTTTCATTTCTTTCTTTTCTTCAAAACACCGTGTGACATTACAAAATTCGTTAGATTGTGATTAAACTAAGGAATTTAACTTTAAAAGAGCATCTTTATTCTTAATTATCATTTTAGTAACTATTTATCCAAAATTCCAATAAAACATTGTGAGTAATTGATAAGCGTAATTAATTGATAAGTATAATTTTTATATAACTTTTATTATCCTTTTACTTATTAAAAGTATTGGTTTTCTTTTATTGCTTTTAGTTTTAGTTTAATTTCTTTTATTTTCTTTTATTTTATGTTTTCTTGTTCAAGGGATGAGAAGGTTTAAATACAAATGAAGATATATTTTACCTGGATATGTTTTCAAATTCGAAAATCTCAAGAGAAGTCCAAATCTATCTAGAATTTATTATAGTCCAGACCCTATTTACTTGGATTTGTGATTCGAAAATATAACACAAGAGAAGTCCAAGTGCACAATATAAAATATAAACAATATAAAACAGTAGGAAATATAAAGAGTACGGATAAAAAAAACAAACTCATTATTTTAATGAGATTCGGTCTCACTGCTTATGTTCTCGCCTCAAGCTATCACTTGAGTATCCCCAAGTTCACTATTCAATCTCTCTTAGATGGAGATAAAAACTTGTTACACATTTGAGCAACGACGCTATAAAGAAACCGTGTAGAACACCCTTTATACTTACAATCACCACACACGTAGTAATTTAACTATTTCCTGCCTAGAACACCTTCTACACATACAAGGATTTTACGTACTCTCTTACTAATACAAGAGCTGAAAGTGGATAGATTACAGAATACACTCCTTAATGAATAAAATAAGAACAATACAGTGTAACCTATATCTCTCTCAAAATGAATAAGGATTAAGACTCAATACTTAGAAAATAAAGAGTGAATGCTTTGAATGAATGATGTAAAACTTTAGTAACTAATGTGTAAGCTCTTGTTGTAATTTTTGAAGACTTCAAGTGAGTTATTTCTAGGTAAATGAGTTTTCATTTTTAAATTTGAAACAATTCACATGTAAAAAGAGCACTATTTACTTTTCAAAATTTTTAAATAAAAGTATCTCATTTTTTTGCATTTATCAAAGACAATTTCATTCATTTTTCAAAATATTCAAACTTAATTTTTTACTTTTCTCATATAACAAAATGAGTATGACTTATTTTTCAAACCAAATCTCTTCTTTTTGCATATGTCAAAAGAGCATCAACCACCCTTCAAGACTTTCAAATCAAATTATCTACTTTTTGCATTTGTCAAAAGTGCACCAATCACTTTTCAAAATTTTCAAACAAAACATGTATATGCCAAAGATGACAACCAACAATCTTACAAATTTTCAAAATTCAAATATTTAATAATGGCATGCGTATGTAAAAAATAAAATTTTCAAAACTAAAATATTGAATAATGTCATGCACATGTGAAAATTACAAATTTTAAAACTAAAACTTTTAATGATGTTGTGCTTATGTGAAAAATGCAATTCGATACTTTATGAGAAAAAATTAATTTTGAACCTTAATCCTATTACAAATTTTATTAAGAGATGTATAAAATTACTTTAAGTGTTTTATTTGTAGACTTATTATCTTTCTTACATATGCTTGTTTGTTGATGTGCTTGATTTTACTGTGTAGATAATTTGAATTTGAGTTTTGAATTTATTTGTTATCATCAAAATCTATATGTGGATATATCATTATATGAAACTTGAAATATTGGGTTCAACAATCTTCCAATTTTTTATGATAAAAAAAACTTCTTAGAAGTTTGAGACTTGTGATAATATTTAAACAACCCCTGAGAATATGCGTTAGTTTTTCAAGTAATAAACAAATATGATTCCAACATATATAACAGAATTAAGAATTCAAGAAATGTTTATCTAAATAAAGCATTGGAGAGAACATGTTAATATTCTCATCTAAAACTCCTCCCTCGCAATAACCAATAGGTAAATAAAATGGTATGTTAGTAAATTCTGGAGAACTGAATAATTGGAGCTATTCATGTTCGACAAAAGCTACAAAGGCATGAGGCCTAGCTATATTGATTCAGTGTAGAAGAAGATTCAAATCCGCTTGATATTGTTGACAAACGAGATCTTGCAAAGATTTGAAATTTTTTAATTTTTGTTTAAAAAGACTATTTTCACCTATTAGATATTCATACAAAAAAAAGCTCACATTGCTTATTAATCTAGTTTCTGTTTATCCAAAATGACAGAATGGCTGAGAAATTCTTTTTCTGTAATCTTCTGGATTTGAATCAAGAGCTTTTTACACTTCAACTAGTCATTTTGTCTCCTAAGGCTATCAATACTATGATAGAAGTAGAGATGCATTTTTCTTATAGGACTGACTCTGAGGTTGTTGTAGGATCAAGAGCTCTTAGTGCTCAATATGCTGCCTCTGTTATGACCATATCTCAGAGGTTACTAGTAAGGGTGAGTGAGTTTAATCAACTTAACAATCAAATATCTAAATTGCATCAAAATCTTGCAAATAAAGATAAAAAGAATAAGAGGTTAATGCAACAAAATAAGGAGTTGAAGAAATTGGCTCGTGTACTAAAACTACAAATAGAATGTCTGGAATGCGAGATAACTCAAATAGAGAGTCAACATCAATAGATAATAGTAGGGTTTCAGTGTTTACAATAAAATTAGGGACAACTGCAATTAATTTCACTGGTTTAGCTAAATAAATTTTAACAATATGCATTAGCATATCTTGTAAACTTAACTAAGTAAGATTTGAAAAAATGATAGTTTGTCTTGTTCTTATTTCTATCTCTATAAGAGCGGTCTTCAGCTTTATCTAATTCACATCAAATGTTCTTCTCATCTCTATAATTCATCTACATTCTCATTCTATAAATTTTTAATGACTCATCAATTTCCTTTTATTATTTCTCGTGATCAAAATATGAGGTATTCTTTACCTCAGTCCCAAGCTACTTCTGCATCTGTCGTAGGTGCCATGATGCAACACGAAAGTGATTTGGTTAATAAATCAGATCATGATGCCATATATGAACTTGTAAGTCTCGAAACTCGATACTCATCATCCATTGTCGCATTTTCTGCTCGTTTGCAATCTAACACTCGTGAGATTGAAAAGCTTAACGAGAAGATCAATGTACTTCAACGACTTGTCCACGAATCTAACAAAAAAATAGTATACTTAAAGCAGCAGAATAAGGATTTAAATTCCTTACTTGTTTTTTCATGTAGTCTACCTAACCCTTTAGACAAAGATAGCATGTTGATCTATGAAAAGTAAGTGCATTTGAAAAATAAGACTAAAAGTCTCAAGTTCTTGTAAATCATTTAAGATAATGGAATAAAATTATTAACAGATATTCATGGCATGCAACATTCATATTTTTTTTGTAATCATGCATAGTCTATCCTCTAGCAAAGGTTTTGTGAAATTGTTTGTCATGTGTGTTTGTGAATTCTAAAACAATATCACCATTTTGCACATGATCTATAAGAAAATGATATCTAAGTTCAATATGCTTAGTCCTAAAATATTATATTGGGTTCTTTGAAAGATTTATAACACTTGTATTATCATATTTGATTGGAATGTGATTGTATATAACCTTAAAATTCTCAAGTTGTTGCTTCATGTAAAGAACTTGAGCACAACAACTAACTGCAGCAACATATTTTGTCTCAACAATAGATAATGCAATAGAATTTTGATTTTTGCTAAACCATGAAAGAAGTGCATGACTTAAGAAGTGACATGTTCCACTAGTGTTTTTTCGATTAACTTTGCAATCAGTATAATCTACATCTGAATAGTTGATAAGATCAAAAAAAATTGTGCTTAAGATACCATAACCCTAGGTCAATTGTACCAACAAAATATCTAAAAATGCGCTTGAATGCAATCAAATGAGATTCTTTTGAGATAATTGAAAGCGTTCACATAAACATACACTAAACATAATATCTGATCTACTGGCTGTCAAATATAATAGACTACTAATTATACCTCGATATACCTTTAACTCAACTGACTTACCACTTTCATCTTTATCAAGTTTGGTGGCTAGACTTATTGGTGTTCCAATTTCTTCCGCACATTCCTTCTCAAACTTTTTGAGCAATTCTTTGATATATTTTGATTGGTTAATGAATGTTCTACTTTTTACTTACTTGATTTGCAATACAAGAAAGAAGTTAAATTCTCCTATCATGCTCATTTCAAATTCTTCTTGCATACTCTTAACAAAATCTTGACACATATTTTTATTAGTAGTACGAACTATTATATCATCCACATAAATTTGAATTAGAAGAATATCATCTTATTCATTTTTTGATGAAAAGGGTTGTATCAAACTTTTCTCTTAAAAAACTATTTTCAATTAAGAAATAACTAAGTCTCTCATACCAACCTCTGGTAGCTTGTTTGAGTTCATATGACACTTTTGTGAAGTTGAAAACATGATTTGGAGAAATATGATTTTCAAAACCTGAAAGTTGCTTAACATATATCTCTTCATTTATAAAAACATTTCAGAAAGCACTTTTAAAATACATTTGAAAAAACTTGAAATTATCATAATAAGCATATGCAAGTAACATTCGGATATTTTCTAATATTGCGACTGATGCATATATCTCATCATAATCAATTCATTCTTCTTTATTGAAATATTGGATTACAAGTCAAACCTTTCTTTTACTGATGACTCTAGACTCATCTTTTTTGTTTCTAAAAAACTCATTTTGATTTAGGTACACTTTGGATAATGAAATGTGATGATATAGTTTTAGATAAAAGTTAAAAATTAAATAAACTATTGTTATAATATTATCTTTTAATATTATTATTATTTTAAAATTTGAAAATTTTGAATTATTTATTAAATTTTACGTGAGAATTTGAAAAAATCTTAATGACGAAATAAAATAAAATAAGAAGAGATGAAATATTTTTGTTATCCAAACGAGGTCGCTAAATTGCCAATAAAGTGTGGTATTTATTGTTTTTAATTTGTTCATGTTTTTTTAATTTCTTTTAATAAACGGTGTTCAGCTCAAAATGTTTTCGAATTCGCAAAACCCATTTAATACAACTGAAAAATATTAAGGATATTAGGAATAAGATGAGATAAAATAATCTTTGAATAGTAATACAATGGTTTTGAAAAATAATAAAATGGTTTAATTTTATGATGTTTTATAGAGTTTTGAAAATTTAAATGGCGAAAGTTAAAAAAATATATTATAAAATTAATATATTCCTAGATTATTATTTTTTATTATTATATTAGTTTTGGAATTTGAAAGATTTTAAATGTTATTTTATATTTTATTTAAAAGTTGAAAAAATTATAATTATACTTTAAAAATGTTTTTGGTGTAGTAAGATTTAAGGATTAGAGAATAAAATGAGATAGAAAATATTATCCAACAACCTTATCCCTCCCTTAATTTGCAAAGAGATGGTTGGAGCCAGATCGGTGTAAAACCCAGTTTACACCCTCCAATAAAATTATGCCACGTAGGCATTTCATGGAGGAAAAAATAGACGTGACTCCACCAGATTTTCACCCAAGAACTCTTCTCTCTCGTCTCCCGTGCAAGCTATCCCTCTCTTCTCTCTCATAGGCCAATTACGGAAACCTCACATGAATCCTTCCTCCAGTTCGACGGCTCCCCCACTTGCAATCTAATGGCTATCTCGACGAACCGTAACTCAAACTCAACGGAACCTAGCCCGAGCTTCACCGATGGTAAATCTAACCCGAAATTTGCTCTGATATTCAAAATGGATTTAAAAAATCTTTTTTAGAGTTGATTTGTGATGCTTATTGTGTGATTCTTAGCTTTTCTTTGAGTTTCTCGATAGACAAACAGAGTCCTAACCCGAAATCATTAAAAATAAGCAAAACTCTAGAATTGCTCCCTTTTGCCTTTTTCTTTGGATTTCTTGGTAGACAAACAAAACCTAAGTTTTAAATATTAAGAAGTTTATCTTACATTTTCTATTTTAATTTGTCTTTGCAAGGCTTAAGATTTGAAGACAAGGTTTAGATAGAAGTGTCTACCTTCATCAAAGGTCCATTCCAAAGGATGGAATGTCTCATTTATTAGAAAAATGGGAATTTGGAGAAGCCATTATAGTTGGGCAGATGGCAATTTTAATTTGCTCTGTTTCTATTTGGATAAGCCAAATGTAGACAAGTGTGCTCTATTTCTATATAAATTTGCTATTGTCTTCGGCCTTTCCATGAAGGATACATTTGCTCTTGCCCACACTTGCACAATTAAATAAGTGCACTCAGAGACACCATTAGGTAATCAAGTAATGTGTTGGTAAAAGTCTAGCTAGTGGTCTAGTCCTTTTAACATAATTGTTGTGCAAGCAGCGAGCAAGATCTGCATTCATGACTATGCTATGTGTTTCTATGGTACAAAAAATCGTATCAACCTATGAGGCTGACTAATAGGTAGGTTAGATTAATCAAATTGCCCCCCAAAACACAAACAGATATGATATTCAATTAAATTGCATTAATCCTGGTGTGGCCTAATAGTTTTACAAAGAAAAAAAATACTCTCATTGTGAAATGATTTATCCTTATTTTTTTTTTCATTTTAACATCAACAAGGATTAATTTATTATAAAATACCAAGAATTTAATATCATTCAATTTGAGCTTTTGTTTTTTCTTGATCTCTATTTTTTTTTTGAATTATCCTTCTTGGATTGACTGTTTCAATAGGAACTTTATTTATTTATTTATTTTTTAATCTCTTGAAAGTTAAAGAAGAATGCTATGGAAAGAAGAAAATATCTATGCAAAATTTTGTAGTAGACCAGAACCGTATCAAATATTGTCTTTTGTGTGCAATGCATATATCCGGGCTGAGAATTTTAAATGGTTTAATTGACTCCATTTTATATTTTAAAAATGTACTTCGTTTTATCTATTATGCCACACTTTTTTTGTTTAGCAATATGGAAAGTAGCCGAGATACCATATCTAGCTTATAGTCTATAGGAGTAGGAGATGATGTGAACTCGGGACGAAGACCGCTATGTTATTGCGGCATTTCTTCCGAAATGCGTATGTCGGGCAATCCAAAAAGTATTGGTCCACGGTTCTTCAATTTTCCAAAATACAAGGAAAAAAATCAATGTCACTTTTTTTGATGGATTGATTTTGAAGGGGAACAACTAGATTGTTGTAAACAAATGTTGGAATTAGCAATCTGATGAACTAATTGGATAACAACTGATCGTGCAAGAATGGAACATGTAAAATTCAAACAAATGAAGAACAAATACAAATATTTGTTGATTGCATCTTGGTGGACTATATTTGTTGCATTATTTGTTAGTTTTAAATTTAATGAGTCTTCATGCTTTGTAAATCGGTTGATGCTACAGTAAGATGTACTTTGTTTATTGAAACGAGTTGTGTTTATTTTCTATATAAGTTTTTGTTAAAGACTATTTGAATACTATAATGTATGGAAATAACATTTATGTACATAGCATTTTGGCCGTGATATGAAGGTTTTTCTACATTTTGATGTGGCCTAAAACAAGGGAATGGTAAAGAAGATGAGAGCTGAGCAATAGAAAGAAAAGAGAGGAGTTATGTGTTGTAGTTCCACTTAGTTCCAGCTACTTTGAGATAACTTTGGTATGAGATTTTAAGTTCATTTGGTAACCTAATGTCACATAACGAGGTTGAGTTAAAAAGATGATATAAAGGCAAATTAAGGGGCTAGAACTTAAGAGGAATCAGAGCTAAAATTGCTAATTTTTCTGCACTAGTTGTACAGCCAATAGGTTAGATGTATACCTGTTTCAAAACCCCCCTCCAACTATAATCCCAACTGCACAAGCAATGAAGTGGAGTTGAAAAAAAATTATAAATAAGCATGATTTATGTGTAGACTGTAGATATAGCATAAAAATAGCTAGAGATAGATCTTGATAAACAAGAAAACTCAAAGAGAAAAGTTACTAGTTTGAATGAAACTATATTTGAAAATATTCTAATCCGGCCTGCACTACACAAATTATGAACATACCACAAATTCATATCCAAACTAATTACTACTAAAATCTATTAAGGAAGATTCCAGTAGTCCTGGATGACAAAATTCTCAGCCTAAATTGGTTCCCTAAATTACGTCTCTGCTCCAGATTTCTTGCAAACTGATTGATGTTAATCTTTTTATTCATTGTAATTTATGATTCTTTCCATAATTATTGTTCATGTACATAAACACTTGCCATAAGCAGATTATGTAGCTTGTGTATATATTTAGACTTAAATGTAATGAAAGTGTGTGGAAGTTTTCCAATGAAAAAATCTGTGCAAAAACCTTATATGGTATCAGAAGAGCCTCTCTCCCACGAGCTCAAGATCCTATCATCCAACCATGTCTTCTTCCCCCTCCAATACCCCTCAGTCCTCAACCGAAACCCTTTTAATTGCTCTCAATATCTACACACAGATCAATGAGAAACTAACCTCATCCACCTTTCCTCAATGGAGAGCATAGTTTGAAGCTCTCCTCATAGGCTATGACCTTCTTGACTATGTCAATGGAGGGTCAACGTGTCCTCTACCCACAGACCCAGCCTACACCGAGAATAAAAAATCTCATTGGGTGCACCAGGATAAACTCATTCTGAATGCTATCCTGGCATCTACCTCCGCTGCCATCACTCCTCTGATTGCTACCTCTAAAAACTCCAACGAGGCTTGGACCAAACTCACCCATCTCTATGCCAATAAATCTCGAACTAGGGCGATGCAACTCAAGGAAGAAATTACCTTGATACAGAGAGAAAATTGCTCCATCTCTGATTACCTGCAAATGGTGAAACCCTCGCTGACGAAATAGCTCTCATCGATCATCCCATCTCTGCCAATGATCTCACTCTCTATGTCCTCAACGGGCTGGGTGCTGAGTTTTGCAAAATGGTTGCTCCAATTCGAGCATGAGAGAAGTCCCTTACCTTTGAAGAACTTCACGACATCCTTGTTGGACACGAGAGTTATCTGTGGCGTCTGGAGACCACAACTCAACAGCTTGTGGCAATAGCAACTTCGCTCGCCAAACCAACAGTTCCCCCAAAGGTTCACAGGGCAATGCTTCTTATAAAAAGCAATGGAGCCTCTAGGGCCTAGGGACAAGGCCGCACACCGTCGAGCCCATAAAAGGACCGCAAGCTCAATAATAAAAAAAAAAAAGTACACTCCAAAGTGTTAGTTTTGTGAGAAAATGGGCCATACGGCCAAATACTACCCTCAAATTCATTCATCTGATGTCACAGCCAACTGTGCCACCACTGCATCTCCAAACAATCAAAAATGGTGGCTTGATTCTATTGCATCTCACAATATCACCAACTGGTGACTTGGCCAATTTATCAATTCACTCGGAGAATGATGGTACCGAAGAAGTCTTCATAGGTGATGGGTCAGGTTTGGCTGTGTCCCACATTGGTTCCTTGACTTTAAATCCCCCAACTCAAACATTTATTCTTTGTGATACTCTCTATGTTCCAAATATTTGCAAAAATTTAATATCTGTGCATCACTTCACTGCCCAAAATAATATTTTTCTTGAGTTCACTCATCTCATTTTCTTGTGAACAATTGGACCACGAGGGCGACTTTACTTCGAGGAGCATGTGAAAATGGAGTCTATCTCTTTCCGCATTCACTGGTTGAAGCACCATCAAACATGGTTGCACATGTTCATGAACGGACCTCGATTGATGGTTGACACAAGCAACTTGGACACCTTTCTTCAAAAATAGTTCAATTTCTTGTTAAAAGTTGTTCTCTTCATACTATGAATAAAAAATCAATAAATTCCTTGTGTCCATCGTGTTCTATTAATAAAGCCCATAAACAACCCTTTTAGGCCCACGAACTTTCAAAGCAAAGCCCCTCTTGATATCATTTACACTGATGTTTGGAGGCCCGCGCATTATGTTGGCTTAGAAGGTTCTCGCTATTATATCATCTTTGTTGATCACTACACTAAATACATATGGTTCTATTCCCTGCATGCCAAATCATGTGTTCGGAATTTTTTTCCCTAATTCAAAAAAATTGTTGAAAAATGGTTTCAGTCTAAAATCAAGAGTCTCTACTCTGACAATGGAGGAGAGTATATCAGTCTCAAATAATTTCTATATCAACATGGTATAAGCCACTATACCAACGCCCCCACACGCCCCAACAAAATGGCGTCTCCAAACGACGATATCGTCACTTAATTGAGACAGGTCTTACCCTCCTTCATGATGCAAATATACCATTCTTCTTTGGGCCCCATGTGTTCCAAACAGCCGTGTATCTCATCAATCGCCAACCTACTCCCCTTCTTCAAAATAAAACTCCATTTGAAGCCCTCTTTGGCCACAAACCCAATTATCTCAAACTAAGAGTCTTTGGATCCATTTGCTATCCTCTCACCCGGGCTTACAACAATCACAAGGCCCAACCCAAATCCAAACTGTCCATATTCATTGGATATTCCCAAGCTCAAAACGCCTATCATTGTCTTGAACCAGATACTCAACGCATCTATACCTCCAGACACGTTCTCTTCGATGAAGCTAAAACCCCAACATCTCTCAAATCGGCTCCTTTCCCCCAATCGCTGCTGCCATCTTCGCATGGACCAAATTAATCAGCTGCTAAAATGGTGCAATCTCCTCTACTGATTTCGGAAGCAATCCACATCATTGACACAGCTCCTCAAGGTAATCTCCCGCTATCTTCTTCCCCTAATTTTGTGCATTCTTTCCAAAATTTGCATCCTATTTCTTCGATATCTCCATCTGTGAATACGAACTCGGACCATTTCATCTCAAGCCCCTCCGTCCTGATTCCAAAATCTCCTGGTGGGCATTCTACCCAAAATTCCCTAAATCTTATTTCGGCCCCATTACCCACCGAAGCCCCAATCACCCAAAATCCCTCTTTAGATAACACCCACAATCAACGGACTCACTCCCTGATCACTAGGTCTATGAATAATATCTTAAAATCTAAACAAATCAACACCGCCACCAAACACCCCCTTCTACCTAGTCTGGAACCAATGGGTGTCACACAAGTCTTATCCATTCCCAGATGGCAGACTGCAATGTCTAAAGAGCTCACTGCTCTCATGAAACATAACACATGGGAACTTGTCAATCCCCCAAAAGACTGTAACCCAGTAGGTTGTAAATGGATTTTTCGAGTTGAGCCATTGATCGATTTAAAGTCCGTTTAGTTGCAAAAAGATATAATCAGAGATCGGGCATTGACTAAACGAAGACTTTTAGTCCCGTTGTAAAATCAGCCACCATTCGCTCAGTTCTCACCATTGCTGTTATGCAAGGCTGGATTTTGAGACAAATGGACGTCAACAACACCTTTTAGATGACAACATTCTTGAGGATATATATATGAGTCAACCCCCTGGGTTTAAGGATCCTTCCAAACCCAACCATGTATGCAAACTTCAAAAAGCTATTTATGGTCTAAAACAGGCTCCTCGGGCCTAGTACTCAGCTCTCAAAAATGCATTACTTCAACTAGGGTTTCTTAATTCTAAGACAGATTCTTCTCTTTTCATCTACAACATTGGTTCCCTTATTTGCTATCTTCTTGTGTGTGTGGATGACATTGTGTTGACTAAAAACAACTCAAAATTCGTGCTCTTTATCATCAAGCAACTTGGAAAAAAAATTTCCTTAAAAGACATGGGAGCCTTGCATTATTTTCTAGGAGTTGAAGTAGTCTCTACCCGTGAAGGCATTTTCCTGTTTCAACACAAATATATCAGAGACTTGCTGGCCAAGACCAATATGCATGGTGCTAAAAATGTTTCAACTCCCTTGTCCACAACAAATTCTCTAAAGTTAGTGGATGTCATAGCCACATTTGGTAGCACTGAATTCCGGCATGTCATTGGGAGTCTCCAATATCTCTATCTTACTCGCCCGGACATATCATTCGCAGTTAACAAACTCTCATAGTTCATGCACAAGCCAAGTCAACTGCACTGGACATCAGTGAAACGACTTCTCAAATATCGCAAGTACACACTTTTCTATAGCATTCAGCTCCAAAAGCATACCCCTTGGCACCTCACCACTTATTCTGATGCTGATTGGGCCGAAAACATTGAAGATCGCACTTCCACTTCTACTTACATCAGCTTTATTGGCTCAAACCCCATCTCATGGAGTTCAAAGAAACAACGGGCTGTAGTATGCTCAACCACGAAAGCTGAATATAGATCACTAGCAAATGCTGCTTCCAAAACTATGTGCCTTCTTGGTCTTCTCACTGAACTTGGATTCCCACTCAAACAGTCTCCTACTCTGCTCTGTGATAACTTAGGTGCTACCCATCTCAGTTTTAATCTAGTTCAACACTCAAGGATGAAGTACATTCAAATAGATCTTCACCTTGTCTCGAATATTGTCCCGACAAAGACTAAACGTCTACGCTCCAAGATAGGCCTTGCCGATGGAAGCCCAATCTTGCAGGGGCGTATTAAGAAAGATTCCACTAATCCTGGAAAACAAAATTCTCAGCCCAAATTGATTCCTTGAATCATGTTTCTGCTCCAGATTTCTTACAATTTGATTGATGTTAATCTTTTTATTCATTGTAATTTATAATTCTTTCCATACTTATTGTTGATGTACATAAACACTTGCCATAAGCAAATTGTGTAGCTTGTGTATATATTTAGACTCAAATGTAATGAAAGTGTGTGGAAGTTTTCCATTGAAATTGTCTATGCAAAAACCTTATAAAATCAACTAGCTTCTTTATATATTAACCTGCAAAATTTAATACATCAACTTGTAAATTTATAAGTGCCTCTAGTAACTAAAATATGCTAAAATACTAACCAACCTATTCCAAAATATGCTAAAATATTAATACATCAACCATTTGATTCATTATAGCCACCCAAAATATGATAAAATATATATACATCAACCATTTGATTCATTACAACATCAACCATTTGATTCATTACAACATCAACCATTGGATTCATTACAATCACCCAATGTATGCTAAAATATTTTTTCATCAACCATTTGATTCACCCATCCAGTTCCAAAAATGCCAAAATGTATCGGCCATGGCTACAAAAAATGATGTCTAACTATATTGTCAAGTAACTATGTCTACAACTATTTCAGTCATGGCTACAAAAAATAATGCCTAACTAAAGTCAACTGCCTAATAACTAATGATCATTTGGAAATTGAAAATTCATCCATGCTCCATACTCTTCATTTTCAGCCATTTGAGGGAATTGCATATCCCTACAAACATTAAAAGAAAATCATATACCGGTAACAAAAAGTGCAGTTTATCAAGCATCCAAACATTTAAAAAAACAAAACATTTTAGAGCTCATACATGTCAATTGGGGTTGACACTTCAGTTGGGTTTGGAGGTACTGTATTTGAACTTGATCCACCTATACTCCTATAAATAAAAAAATATTTAATCAAGTTAAAAGGTAACACAAATAACAAACGTCCTTAATTCTACAAAATATTCGAAACAAGTGCAATTACCTATGTGTTGGATACTTGGTTCTCATATGCCCTTTTTGTTTACAAATGACACATCGTCGCTTCTTCACACGTGCATTTTCCTTAAGGCTCTTGTGCCGTAATGACTTACGCATTCCTTTAGATACAATTATTGAAGGATCTTGCAATGAAATGTTGAAGACTATTTGGCTCTGGTCAAGATTTTCATCCGGGTTACCACCATCCTGCTCATCATTGATTAGGAGAAACTCCTTATGAATAGTCTCTATTCTCTTACAAGCATGCTCATATTTCTTTAAAGAAAATAACCCCATCTCGGCAACTATATAAAATCGTCTCATCAAACGATATTTCAACACATATGCAGTTGGGACAGTCTCAATCTCCAGTGGCCCTAGTTGTACACATATTCCATGCACCTCGCGACTCTTTGCATTTATTATCCACCTCTAACACATACGATTGCATGCCAAAGTCCAACATTTTTTTTTTTTGCCAAAACTTGTAGGATGTGCTGGCATAGGAAATCAATAAATTCAAACTTGCAACAAGAGCAAGAAACAACATTTTTCTCCATTCCCAATGCTACTTCATATGTCAACTTCTCATACCCATCTTTGCGCACCAAATATATTTTACGTCCATCTTGATCACGTATCTTGTGCGCTTTGTAGTCTTGAGTACATTATAACTCTTCTTAGAAGATCGAGAAGGATTTTAATGTGTACAACTTGGCCACTTTCCCTTCAATATTGTAAGAAGTCTTCACAATTGGGATGGATGTTTTACTCCTCACATCTTGCTCTTCCTCACTAAATAACAAGCATTCAAAATTTTATCACACTGATTAATGAAAGCACTTACCATCGTACTTGATCAAACATAGTCTTTACAAAATTTATTTATACTCTCACTCCGTTGAGTTGTGGACATCCCAGTGCAAAATGTGGATCTAAGGTAAGCATGCACCCACTTTTCCCTCTTGCCATAAATGGCTTGCAACCAACTATTTTCTCTCAAATCGTACTTCAAACATATCTCAGTCCGTTCCAACTTAAACTCTTCAATGGTTAGTGTCTCGTGAATGCACCGATTAAAATCAAATTTAAATTGTGCATATCTATTATAAACATAAGCTAGATGTTCTAGTACTTTTTGTAGGATATGCCATAAGCACAAATTGTGAGTTGTATTAGGTAATATTTTTGCAATGGCCTTAGCCATCGACTTGTCATCATTCGTGATTATTGTAGAGGGAGCACGGCCAAGTATCGCTTCTACCATGTTTTCAATAACCAAGTGTAAGACTTGGTTGTCTCATTTTTCAGTAACGCGCATCCAAATATCACAGACGGAAGATGATGGTTAACCCCAGTGAATGGAGCAAATGGCATTCTATAGCAATTAGTTAGGTAAGTAGCGTCAAAAGTAATCACATCGCCAAAAATATTGATATGCGAGTCTTGATCTCGCATTTATCCAAAAGTAATTCCCCATCGATCCATCTACATCCACTTGGATCGAATATATAAAGTCAGGTCATTACGTTCACACTCCATAAAGTACTCATATAATTTTTGTATGTCTCCCTCTTCAAGAATTTGCTTCCTCCAATTGCCTAGATAATTCTGAACATCCTTAGCAATGCATCCAATATTATAATCACCACCCAACTCCTTACCCAATACAGACATTATTTTCCGTATTAGTATCCCCGAGTCATTTAGAGTGTCTATTAAATTTTTTTGCGCCGATGTCACACCTTTATACCCACGCAGAAAAGCTGTACTCTTAGGTGACAACAACATATGATTATGTTCGCGTTCAAACTTCAATACAACCCATTTGTCTCCGTTCTTCTTAATTGTCATCATGGCCTTACACCTACACTTTGTGTGACAATCCGGTTTTTCCTTCTCCTATTTGAATTCTTGTATATGCTTAGAATGAATATTATATTATATTATATTTATTTTTAGAGAGGTGTGGACCAAGCCTAGGCCTTTTCTTGAATGAAGAACATGGAAGTAGGCCCAAAATAGTGAAATAAGGCCCAAAAGGCCCATGGAAAAGAGTGGTGGCAGGCCATACTTTAGGTAATGAGAACTTAAGATTTTGTAAGATCTCGTGAGACACTTGGCACCCTAAGAATATCACTTTTTTGGATTTTCAAGAAAGAAAATTTTTGGGGAAGAGATAAAGCATGGTGTAAGGAAACTTGAGTGTAGGAAATCTCTTGAAAAATGTGTGACAAGTGACATGTAAAGATTTGTTGGATTTTGAGAGAGAATGATTCGGTGGAGAAGAAGAAGGGAAGGGGGGAGCCGATTGCTTCACTTTGAGTTTCCCAAGTAAGCTCCACTTCTTGACTTGACAAGTGAGATTTGTGTAAAAAGATCTTTTGGGAGAGTGATTGACAAGTGAGGGTGTGA
Source organism: Platycarya strobilacea (assembly GCA_036898215.1). Taxonomy (NCBI): domain Eukaryota; kingdom Viridiplantae; phylum Streptophyta; class Magnoliopsida; order Fagales; family Juglandaceae; genus Platycarya; species Platycarya strobilacea. The sequence goes on along the minus strand of CM072549.1, from coordinate 32,790,350 downwards.
GTGACATGCAAGCAAGTGAAGGGTCTTTCACCCTTGGAAGGTTTTGGCTACGCTTGTTTTGGGAGGACAAAATCGAACCTAAGATGCGATTTCTTAGGCATCATCTTATCCTTAAAGATAGGGGTCTTTCAAATGTCAATCAAGTTTTGTGTCAATCTCCTTCACGTGTCAATCAATAATTAAGTGGGATGAGTGCTCTAGGCTTTGAGACATCCCATGGCCGACTATGACATTTCTCTTTTTCCCTTCACTTTGTTTCACCATCCTTTCCAAGAAATTTCGGCTATCTCATTCTCCCCACCCTCTCCACTTTTCTTTACATTTTCTTACCATCCAAACAACATTTCCCTAACAAGTTCAAGTGTTTTTCTGTAAGGATTTTGTGGAAGCACTTACTTTGGAAGGTAAATAATCTTTTGAACTCTCTCTACCTTTTCATGCAAAGATCTAAAGAACATCTCTTTTCAAAGTTTTAGCCTCTATGTTTCTAGTATTTTCTTGAACTTATATGCAATATCAAAGCTTTTTAGTTCTTCTTAAAACAAAGGTGAAGACTAGAGTGCTTTTAAGGAAAATGGCTCTCTTTTGAAAAACTAAATGGATTCCTACTAGCAAGCAATTTTCAGATGTGTTGAGCAAATCTTTTCTAGACTTAATCTTGTTCCATTTGTATATTTTTCGGATTTTTCCTTTCTCTATACTTGAAAGTTGTGTAAGTACATTCTTAACCTAATCTTAGCATTATTTGTATATGTAGTGTGAACTTGTTCTTGTTGGTTGTTTTACCTTATTGTTGGCTTGTTTATTGAATGATTCTAGCATACTTTTTCTATGCATTGTTAAGATGATATCTTAGGATTTTAATCTAGGAGATGTTAGAGGAATATAGTGATTATTTGTTGAAAGAATGTAAAGAATATACCATGATAATTTTTGGCTAGGGCATGTGAAGCAATGGCATGACATGTTGGAAATCTATTCCCTTGAGTCTATGGGCTTCGGCTATGACAAACTATAAGGAAAGACTTTAGGTTTTTAACTCTTGGTTGATGCATGATGATGATTCAAGACATTGGACGGTTTATAAGAGCATGAACCTTTGATTTTCTTGATGCACGGTTTCGGGTGTATGCTAAGTGTATAGTAAAGTTCATGTTATATCAAGATGTTGGAGTAAATAAAATGACTAAGCATTTTAAGGGTTCAGTTATGTCATGTATAGACCATGTTACTGAGTTTTGGTTTTCTTTAAGGAATGCAAGAGTTGATGGAAGAAAAAGAAAAAGGAAAAACTAGTGTTTAAATCCTAAGGGTAATTCAGCCCTATCCCTTTTCTAGGGCTAGAGTTGTTTGAATGACTCTATTTTGTTTGAATGTGTACGACATGCTTGAAAAATGATTATGTTCACATGTTAGCATGTATAAGCTACGATTTGGAAATGTATGCATCATATGTCTGGCATAAGAAAGTCAAATTTTTGCATGCATGTCCATTCAAGTCATAAGTTCTATATCCTTTGGATCATCACATTTTTCAAAAGAAAATGAGTTAAGTTTTAATAAGAATCCCAAAAGCGAAGACGGGCTATTGTCTCAATGGAACTCCCTGTTTACTCAAGAGTAACTAAAGTTGAGTGAAACCCCTAGGTCAACGAAGAACAGTCGACAGGTCACGAATGGATTAAATTTAAAGAATTTCGGAGCGTGGTTGCACCTAAAGCTAGTGGGTGCTAAGAACGGTAAGTGTGATTTAAACTGTCGTTAAGAATATATTTATGACGTAGTCACCTCGACTAAAGTAGTCGTAGCGTGATGTGGTAACTAGCAGAGAGCACACGGTGTACAGAAAAACTGTGAGATATCTAATGAAAAGTCATGACAAGAAAAGTTATAAGCCTAAGAATGATATGAACATGAATAATGGCACATAATGATATGAATACTAAGAAGACACGAAAAGTTTACGAAAAGTTTTGTATACATGTCAAAGATGTTTATGATACACAAGAATCTTTTTATGAAAATGCATGTGTATAAGTCATAAGTTTTAAAGAAAGTCAATGATATATGAAAGCCTTTTTGTGAAACGCATATGCATAAATCATAAGTCTCATATCCATGACACATGCATTTGTTTTTTGTATTTACCTATATATGCTTGTGATGTTTTTATTATGATAATTATGTACTTACTGAGATTTCTTAAAATCTCACTCCTTTAATTTTCAACTATCATTGCTCTCCAGGATGATAGAAGTGGTTGCAGGCGGGGATGGATTCCAAGACCCAATTTTCCCCAAGAGACTTCTCAGACCCTTGAGAGCTCGACTGGGTTTTTTTTTTTTTTTTTTACAAGGTGGCCCCATTTTGGTATGACCGTTTTATAGATGAATTGCGGAGGAGCACACTTAGGCTATCAAAGGACCAATGACCTGTAGGGTGCTGTCTCATTATAAGGACAGACGAATCCTTGTCATTTGACGACATCTATGATTTGTCATTAGGGAGAAGTGTCCAATAGGGACACTGTTTGAGCTTAGGGTATTTCCATTTTGAACCTGGGTATAAAGAGGTCAAGAAGGAACTCCTGATTTAAGGAGGAGTAACGGGGTCATTTCCTTTTTAGTATTGTGTTAAGTTATATTTTGTAAATTTGAAGAATTTTGTATATTTTCTCATGTGTTGGGGATTTGGTTTTTTGCTAGACTTGATACATTATGACGCATGTTTATAAAGTTTTCATTCGGAGTATTTCTAGCTCTACCATGTGCTTATTGGCAAGTTTTATATTTCTTGCCTATATTAGTCGGCTTGATTTCATTCTGCTATGACAATTATTGCATACTACTAGTAAGATAGGCGCATACATTTATTTATGACATGAACGAGGGGTATGTAGCCTTGTGTTACATATTCCCGATGCTTCAGTTTACGTTCGATCCCAAGCGTAGGCTGGGGGCATCGACACTTTGTTTCCGGAATCTCGGCTCTAGCTCTCTCTTTAAGTTTATAATTATATCAACCAAATCTTTCTTTCAAACAAACATCTATATACCAATCAATGACTTGTCTATGGCTGACCTCCAAGTGTGATTTGTTAGGACGCTAAACCCGGTTCGTCTAGAGAAGGTTCTATAATAACTCATTGCATCCTCAACATCGTCAAATTCTTGCCCCACATACGGCTCTACATCTGAAGATGACACTGTATAGCCTTCATTGGGCATGTTATGGTTTTCTTCAACCTGGTCATCCTCTTCAATCGTCTCAATATCGTTAGCATTACAATCACTATCTAATATTTCAACATTATCTCTTGATGTACTCATAATTTACTCAACCTGATATATCCAACCAAACATTACAGTTTTACATTAAAAAAAATATAATTATAATAAATCAGAAACAAGAGAATAAACTTTCACTTGAATAAATACCAAACAACATATCTATGTTAAACATAGCAAACCATAACTATGTTCAAAATGAGGAAATTTTATTTTTTAAAAGGATCGGAAGCTGGACAGAGGTTAGCCAGGATATGATTTGAACACTATAGAAAAAAATGTGTATGCAAATGCATCTCCCTCTTCAAGAATTTTGTCATTAAAAAATAGAGAAATATTTATGGCTATTCAATTAATCAGATTACCCAATTTGAAAAGAAAAAATGAAGTCTAATTACCCAGCGTGTCTGCCCAACTACAATGGCTTATCCAAATTCCATTTTTTCTAATAAATGAGACATTCAATACTTTGGAATGGAACTCTGATGAATTTCTTAATATTTAAAATTTGGATTCTGTTTGTTTACCGAGAAACCCAAAGACAAAGGCAAAAAGGGACAATTCTAGGGTTTTGCTTTTTTTTAGTAATTTCGGGTTAGGACTTTGTTTGTCTACCGAGAAACTCATAGAAAATTAAGAATCACACAATAAGCATCACAAATAAACTCTAAAGAAGATTTTTGAAACCCAATTTAAATATTAGAGCAAATATTGGGTTAGATTTACTGCCGGTGAAGTTGGGGCTAGGTTCCGTTGAGTCCGGATTAGGGTTCCGTTGAGATGGTCGTCGAACTGCAGGCCGGGGGTCGTCGAACTGAAGGAAGGATTTAGGTGGGGGTTCTGTAACTGGCCTATGAGAGAGAATCAAGAGAGAATAGAGGGGTAGCTCGCATGGGAAACGAGAGATAAGAGAGGGTGTAAGTTTTTGGATAAAAATCCAGTGGAGTCACGCCTATTTTTTTCCTCCATAAAATGCCTACACGATGTAATATCGTTGGTGGGTGTAAATCTCAGGTTTTACACCCATCCGGTATTGTACTACGCAAAGGAGTATTGTACTACGCAAAAAAAAAAAGAGTATTGTACCATATAACATTGGATAATGATATCCTTACAATTTCATTACTACTTATTTATTATTCCTAGTGCTTTTATATTTTTTTTGTTTTCTTTTATATATATTTTTAATATACTTAATCATTAAGAAAAAATATTAAAAAAATATAATGATACTAATAATCAATTTCTTAATCATTAAGTAAAATAAAAATTTTAAAAAATTAAAATGAGTAATAAAGAGATTGTAGAGGAAGAATAAGACTATTGTTTTCTTATCAGTTATGCTACGTACACACGCCTGTGTGTACATAATGCGGACACTGTTGACGTGGCATAGTGCCACATTAGCGACATTAAAAATAATGTTGAGGTATGAAAACACATTTGAGAGCGAAAATTGGAAGAAAACTCATCGCTCGTTCCATTTTTGTGCTCTCGTTTCAATCACTCGTCCAAACCCTTCCAAACCTAACCGAAAATCGTGCTCAAAAAAAGGTTCCCGCCCAGTTTTTGTGGGTTGCCGAAGCTACGCCGGTGGTTTTCTTGGTGGGTAAGGTAGGTTTTTACATTTCATTATTTACATCTTTAATCTCTGTATTTTAATCTTTTTCTACGCTATTAGTTTCCATTCAATTGTATATGTTACATCTTTCAAACAAAATGATAGTGAACTGTTAATGTTTGGGTTTTCTTTGTTAAAAATAATGTAATTGTGTTTGTATTGAAGCTTCCCCTGTTTTTTTTCTTGGGAAAATGTTAGATGTACACTTCTTTGTGTATACTGCTTGTATTGAAGCTTCCCCTAATGCTTGTTCTTGTGCTTGTATTTGTGTATAGAAAATGTTAGATGTACATGCCTTTGTGTACACTACTTGTATTGAAGCTTCCCCTATTTTTGTTCTTGTGCTTGTATTTATGTATAGGACCAGCTTTATGAGCTAAAAAATTGTAAAGTTGTAGAAAGAGAATGCTCCTAATTTCACATAGGGAGAATTTTTCTGCATGCATCATTTTTTTTTCTTATTTTACCTGTACGGAGAAATCTGCACTCTGTGTTTGATACCTTATCATCAATCTGTAACCACATCTCATTGAGCTGGAAATTATGTGCTTGGTTTCAAGTTACGTGTCACTTTAAAGTTTTATCTTTAATATCAAGAAATTATGTGTTTGGAAAAAGAACCCCAAAAACATGTGGGTTTTGTCTACTAACTCTCTTCTTCATCAACTACTTTTTTCACATATTCAAACAATGAGAAAATATATAATTTCTGTTTGCGTCGTCATTGGGAAATTGCTTGGTATTTAAGTTGAAACCCTCTTCTTTATTTCTTTTGGTATCACATTAGACTCATGTTATTAATATACCTTCGTTATGCATAGCATGGGGGAATAATAGAAATAACAACAAATCTCTATAAAATAAAATGGTGAGATATATGTTCAAGGATGGTAATCCTTTCCTTGATCTATAAATATGGATCATAGTCTTAATAATCAAAACCTTAATATTAAAGAGAGAGGATCATGCTGTTATTTGATCATCATTGAATAAGATTCATTTCTATATAAAAGGCTTATCAAAATAGACAATTAATTCAAATAAGATTTTTACTATATGTTATTTATTATTGTCTTTTTTATTGGATTCTGACTTAAGCATTTGAAGGTGCATCGAGCACATTGAACTACTGCATCTCTTGGTGCAAGTTGATTGGGTCAATCACCATAGTGCAAAAAAAAAAGTCCTATCATCAACAAGTATTGACCAAGAGATTGTTGTATGCAAAGAGAAATTTGATTTTCACATGCACACATTATAAAAGAGAGGATTATTATGATTTATTATGGGGATAAGGACTTGGTCATGAAGTAATTTGTTTTCCTTTCTTTCTTATTTTTTTTCTTGTATGAATTGCCTTGGGCAGAGATGACATATATTTATCTGAATGCTTTTTTTTCCTTTCTTTCTTCTTAGTAGTCAGTACCCCACGAGCCTTGTTCTTTCTCAATGTTTTTTTTTTTTTTTGTAATCTAAATACTTGTAAGTGTCAATGCATTTTTGTAGCAAGGCTTATCTCACAATGTAAGTGTCAGTGCAGAACTCTTATTTTTTGTAAGTGTCAATGTATTTTTGTTTTTCTTATCTCACAATGTTGTTCTCTAGTTATTAGTTATATTTTCACATATTTTTTCCTGACTAGCATCATTGCACATGCAGTTAATCTCTGGTTAGCATGGAAAAATGGGGAAAACACCCATCTCCACTAACACCATCTAATTCATCACCCCCAATCGCATGTACCTTTAGACTTGAAGAAAGCAACGAAGATAGACTAAATTCACCAGAAACAGAGGATTGCACTTTTGAGACACCTCAGTTAGAGGATGAAGTTGGTGGTGAGAGAATTGAGTTAGGGATGGAATTTAATTTTTTCGAAGAAGTATTGAGTTATTATAAGCAGTATGCCAAGAGCTATGAGTTTGGAGTGATGACAAGAATGACTGAGAAGGGAGACGATGGTAATGTTAGATATGCCACCATTGGATGTTCTCGTGGTGGGAAAGCACGTAATAGAACTTTGAATGTTGCCAGACCACGACTGACAGGGAAGACAGAATGCAAGACACATTTTAATGTCTTAAAAGTTGACAAAAAGTTTAAGTTGACAATGGTATATAATATCCATAATCACAGCCTCAGTCCAACTAAATCCGGCTTCTTCCGATGTAATAGAAGTAAGTGATGCCGTAAAAAGAATCTTAGATACAAACGATTTGGTTGGCATCCCAACGCATAAGACCTACGGATCTCTTACTTTTGGCGCAGCTGCATTTGCCAAGCTCCCGTTCTTGGAAAAAGATTGTAATAATTACATCGACAAGGCAAGACATCTGCGACTTAGAAAAGGTGGCACTGGAGCGCTTCGAGAATATTTTTTTAAAAACACAATTCAAAAATCTCGGATTCTTTTCATTGATGGATTTTGACGATGACGGGAAGTTAAAAAATGTCTTTTAGGCAGACCCCCGTAGTAGGGCAGCATATTAATATTTTGGTGATGTCGTTACATTCGACACCGCATATCTGATGAATTAATATAACATGTCATTTGCACCATTTGTTTTGTAATGTAAATCTGGTTTGTAATGATGTGATTTTTAATACAGATGGTGGTATCATTCCATGAGTATGTGATTTTTGTCTTTTTGGATAGAATGAAGTTTGTAAATCTGGTTTATTTTTTGTTAGTTGCTGCGTTGGTTCCATGAGTAATTGGTGGCTGCTGATTTATGAGATAGTTTATATTTTTTTACAGCTGCTGGTTTATTTTAATACAAATAACTATGAAGTTTTGGTGGATCATTTGAAGTTGGTTCCAGGTTGATTAATATGACTATGCCGAGTTTATTTTTGGTATCTAATACTAAGTGAAGATTAGTTTTTCAAATCTAGCTTTGTTAAAACTCTAGTTGAAGGAGAAGAAAATAAAATAAGAAGGACAATAGATTGTTGTAGTTGAAGTGCCGTTTGTGTCTTTACATGAGCTCCTTTTATACACAACTTAACAAAATGCAAAAATTAGAAAGTAAGGAAAAGACAAGTGTTTTTTCTGTCACTACTATACAAGGTTGACTTTACACTAATGCACTAAAACCTATAATCATCTTGATATTGAGGGCAAGTTAAGGTTGCTTGCTGTCTCGATATGCTTTTTGCCATGCAGACATTGCAGTGTGCAAGTTGCAATATCTTTTGCTTTGATGCTGCTAGTGTGCTTTATCAAAGTGGCTGCAGGATCTTCAATATACTCGCTCGATATCTAGTTCGAACGAGACTCAACCCGTAAGTTCGCTCGAATCTCGCTTGACATCCAGGTCGAGCGGGATTCCAGGCAGAGACTTCTCTTGACTTTGAGAAGCTTTCTAGTTTTTCAAACCTGAGTGCAGATTAGTAGCAAACAAAAAAGAAAACATTAACTCTCAATTACAATTACTTAGTATTTGGAGGTCATGTGTCTTTAATGCTAGTGCTATGTTGAACTAATTTGTGTTAATTTAGAATACTTCTCAATACACAAAATAAAGAACAGTTCTCAATACATGTTTCAATGCCACAAAAGTATATTCAAAACTTATAAGATAGTATATTCAAAACTTACATTTTAGCAACATTTCTATGACTACAGTACAAATTCCACATCTTTTTTAAAGTTCTCAAACCATCTGGAAGGCTCCAAAAACTACACCATATAACATTAGGCAATCTGAAAAGGCCAACCACAAAATTAGTGGAACACTTGTCATTAACAATAACAGAAATTACACTATAAATAACATGACACAACAATTGAAACAATCCAATACACCCATAGTAGTGTCTACGAACGTCTTACTTCAGCTTCTTGATCTCGAATCATTTTCTTTCCCTTCTTCACCTCATGCTTCATCTTCTCGACATCGTCGAGTATCTTCTCAAAGCATTTTTCCTTCATTAAGAGCTTATTGTTTCTTTCTTGAAATTGGAGCTCATTCTCTTGATTACTGTTTGTCTACTTGAAAAACTTACAGAATGGTAATCCCTAATCATTTTATACATGTATAAAAATATTAGATGTAGTCTATATTAGTCATTCTTGACAAAACAAAAAATGTTAAATGTACAAAAATGAAAGGGCTACCTCTGTGTTGTACTTTGGACATCCAAAGAAGAGTCGTCCGGGATTTCTTCTAATACTTGACTACTTCAGTGTGACTTTATCCTCACGGAAACAAAGTGGTTGACTCAAAGTATGTTTAGTAGAAGATGATGAAGACAATGATGGTGATGACATTCTAGCATAAAGCACAAACTTACTATTTTTTTTGAAAACTCTATTGAACTACATACGACTCTCATTTTCATTCTTGATTCCAAGTATTACAATGTTATTAGAGCTACATAAGATATTAACTTTAGAAAAACAAATTCAAAAATTAAGGGATAGTATCTTATGTTGAATTTCAGAAATACATCAAAAATACTAGTTTTGTGAGGTGGTTCTGAACATGAGCCAATAAAGCATGCATTTTGCATCAAATGGGCACTTTTCCCTCCTTCACGGCCTTCTTGGCCTTAGTTTTATACTCTCACAAAAGGCTATAGCAGATGATGGAAGGACCATCGCATACAGTCACTTAATGCAGAAAATGGAAAATACTTGAGATTAGTTATTAAAAAAAAAAAATAGAGTGTATTCTAGAAAGGGAGGAATCAAGTGGAAAGAAAGAACCAAAATAACTTGGTTACAATAATGGGTTCACTGTTACTCACAATACAAAGTCCTATCACTTTTGTACCAATTAGAGAAAGAAAATAAACACTATCTCAAAGAATATGGGTTGAAAGAGAAGAGTAAGAAGAATTAACTTGCCAATGATAATTGTAAAAAGTAGTGAAAGCATGGCAAGTGGAAAAAATGTAAAACATATATGCCATTTTTAACATTTTCAATTCCAAGTAACATGAGAGAAACCAAGTATAAATTTATACATCACTAATTTTAACATTTTCACTTGATAAAAATCTATAACGAAGGAAACAATGAAAATAAAATTGAAAGCATAATCTAACTCATATTGGTAACGAAATCCAAGTATAAAATTATACACCACCAACAATAGAATCTAACCCATATCGATAAAGGGATTGCGTAATATGAAAATAAAGAGTATATATGTCATAAATTTCTAAAATAAAATTGTATTTCTTAATACGTACATGAGAATCATAATCGCGGAGAAGAAGAAGACACGACGTTGCTGTAAGAGTTTTATTTAAACTCTGTGACCCACACACCCATCTTATCAGTTTGAAATAGTTCAAAATCTTATTGGATAATATTTGAGTTATGAAGGGATAAAAATTATTCCTAAGAAATAGGATTAAACTCTATATGTCTAGTTATAGTCAAATACAAACTCATAGATTTCTTGATGGTCGGAAGTCTATAAATAGCACTGGGAGGCTCAAGGGTTCACACCTACAACATTAGAGTGCCTTTAGCCATCGGGAGACACTTGTGAGGCAAACGTTGTTAGGGCGATCTTTTTCTCATAGTCAGATTAATTGTTCATCAATCAGATGGAGAAAGGTACATCTGTCATATTATTAATTTATTATTGTAGATCATAAGAAAATCAAAGATCTGTTTTATTAATGTCATGTTAAAATATTTAACAGTTGCTACATAAACTAAACGAAGAACCAAGTGAGAAGGAAGATAAGAAAAAGGAGGAGGGAATGAATTTGAAATCGAAGGGGGGAGTGAGCCAAAAAATCTAAAAAAAAAAAAAAAAAGGTAGCATTTTGTTAAGCTGTCCACGTGGGACAGTGTGTATGCTCCAGCATTTTCCTCTTTTCCTAAAACGCTTACCTCAGTCCTCGCTAGCATGCAACCTGACAAGTTGACAACCTTTATAATGGACAAGTTGACAACCATATAATAAAACATGATAAAATACAGTGTGAAAAGAGCCAGAAATCTCCAAAAGTCGCTTCCAACCCTTCATTCGAATATCGAGATGAAATGCTGCAAAAACATTTATAAATAATAATAAAATAATATAAATTAAAATGTTTATAAATTCTTAAAAATTAAGAGAGAAAATTGAATAAATATTTTATAAAATTAAAATATTATTTAGTTTAGAATTTAAAATAATTAAATTATTATTATTTTATTCAAAATTTAAAAAAATCGTAATAATTAAATAATTATTAGATATGAAATTGAAATATTTAAAATTAAAAAATATTTATATTTATAATATTTAAATATTGAATTGAGATGATATCTTCTTGCAATTCAAAACCATTTGTAATTATTAAAAAGTATGGTGCTGCCCGGGCCTCCCGATGTCGACCCCAAATCGAACGAGTACCGTATCGGTCTGCTTCCTCCGCCAGAGCCAGCCATTAGGCCTCAAGAGCCCACACAAATCCGAAAAAATCTATATAATTTCTTATTATTTATATAATTTTTATATATCATATTTTATTTTATTTTATTTTTATTAAATATTAAATATATAAATAATTAATAGAAAATAAAATTATTTTTAAAAAACATATTTAAAATTAAAAAATTAAAAAATTAAAAAATAAAAATATTAAAAAATAAAAAATAAAAAATATGATATGTAGAAATTAAAAAGGTTGTTAGAACAACCCCACAAATCGACGTTATATTAAATAATTTTCGAAACAGAGTTCCACTTTCTGAACGCTATTAGAATATTCAACGTTTACCAACTTGACAAAGTATGCGGCATTTATATATTCAAGATAATTATGTTTAGTCAGAGAGAAAGTACTCAATATGGCGGCTCTTAAAAGTAAGGAGAAACCTTCAATTTTCTGTAGAGAATATATGTATCTTCTCTTGTTTGGCGCTCTCTAATCTTCATCTCTGCAATATCATCTCTTCTGGGTCTAATTTTTGTTGGATCAATATCGAGAGAAAGCTGTCCAATTTGCAGAGTCATCATGGTGGGATCATCGCCACAAGTTTTAACTTTTGCTGCCATCTGTGCTGTTTGCATCTTTGGCATGGTTGAGGTAGCTCGAGCTCAAAATGGTACCAAAGCTGTTACAGATCCTGCTGAAGGTCTGTCTCTTTATCCTTCTATCTTTTCTTTCCTGAATGCTCCCAAGTTGTTATCTTTCCTAACATCGCGAATATCTTTAGGGGAAGAAAATGACGAATAACTATTTTGATATCAATCCTGAACTTGAACCTCTCACGAATTAGTTGTAACTTTAACATCCAAGGAAAAGTTATCTCCTTCTTTATAGCACCTTTTTAAGATAAAATGATATAAGTTGATATTAAGAGTGGAATAAAATATTATTATAATATATTTTTAATATTATTTTTATTTCAAAATTTGAAAAAAAAATTGAATTGTTTGATTTTATTTTATGTGAAATTTTAAAAAAATTATAATGATTAGATTAATTGAAATGAATTGAGAATTGTAAAAATAAATTAATGCATCTTTTATTTTATAAATAAGATGAGATAACATCATATAAAAGTTAAAAATTGAATAAAATATTTTTATAATATTAATTGAATAAAATATTTTTATAATATTAATTTGATTTGAAAAACTTGTTTTTAAATTTGAAAAAATTAAATTTTTTATTTTATTTTATATGGAATGTTATAATAGAAACCAGAACAATCCATTTTAATCTCTCCTCTTTTATTTTCTCTCTAAATATGCGGCGATTTTCGACAACCCTCCCAGCATCCTTGCTCTTCTCAGGGGCAGATCACCTCTTCCCATAGTTTTCTTTATAGTTTCCTCTAATATTTTCTTAATTTTTTCCTTAGACCTGACTTCTACATCCGATCTACTACCTACCGGCCTCCTCTTTCCTCTATGTGCGGCCTCAATTGACTCTCTAATTGTCAGGCAACTCACACGCAAAAGAATCCCTCGAATCGGCCCGGCGCATTGGTTGCACTTGTAGCCCAAGCCGTGCGTATCATTCACGCGCAGGAGCAACCTAGAGTATTTTTTAGGGTCACGCGCAGTCCCATCGTCATTGAAGGTCTTTGATTTTTAGAGTATATAAATGAACTGTTTCATATTCATCGAAAGACGCCCCGCTTGGATTCAGAGATGAGATGAGTTGAGATGAGTTTAGATGAGTTTAGTTTATTTTTTAATATTATTATTATTTTGGGATTTGAAAAATGTATATTGGGAATTGAAAAAGGTGTATTGGAAATTGAAAAAGGTGTATTGGGAATTGAAAAATGTGTATAGGAATTTGTGTTTTATATAAAAAATTATAAAAATATAATAATAAAATGAAGATGAGTTGAGATGAGCTGAGCTCACCTCTGAATCCAAGCGGGGCCAGAATCATAATAAATAGAGTGGTGTTACATTTTTCGAATTTATCTCGAGGAGATGTAGCCCGAATTTGTCCCGAATGGACATTTTTTTTTCTTTGACTTATATTTAATCATTTTTTTATGATTTTAAATAATTTAAAAAAATCACATCATTATTAAAAAAACATTTTTTTATTCATTCTATAAAAAAAAAAAAAAAAAAAAAGAAAAAGCATCCGGGAGAAACGCATTTCACCCGAATTCATTTCTCTAATAAATACTAGTACTTAAAATTTGTATTATTATTATTTATGTGGTTTTATAATAAGAGATGCAATTAGGCTTTCAAAAATAATTAAGTACTTATAAATTATATTTGTAAACTTGTTTATAATATTATTTTGTGATTTAAAATACTTTTTTGCGAATTTATTTTAAAAATATTATCTGTCAGTTGTTGCTGACAATTTTCTAAGCTCCGCACAGGCACACGCCTATTTTTGTCGGATACCCACAAATACCTCCTCCAAACTTCTCTCTGTTCGGCTTCCAAGTGAAGTACTTGAACAATTTTTATCCCTCCTGCCGCCACAGGCGGCTGATTGTATGGTCCTCAGTGCAAGACTCTCTCACCGGGAGAATGGTAACCTTCAGTGAGAGAAGCTTCCCTCTGCATCGATGGAGGTTTCATCTACGTACCATATTCGTTAAGCCTCCTTTTTCCCCCCATTGAGGAGAGCTTTGAATTTTTCTGCTATAAACAAGAGGTCACGCCTTTTATTTGAAGTAATGTCGAGTTGCTTACTGCCATACCTCTAATTTTTAGTCACAATCTAGTCCAGGATTCAGAGATAGTATGTTAGAGATCTAACTTGAAAACGTTACTGATTCGAACGGCATCTCCAGTGTCGAAGTGGCCGCGAAACCAAATTTAAAGTGCTTAATGCATTTTATATAGACAAATTGGATTATTGGAGTTTTTTTAATACCTCCACTTACACAGACACACACTGCATTTGTGGAATTACTGGTGAAGATTTTAATGGGCTGAGACCGTAAGAGAGATCGCAGGTTAATTATCTGCATTTGTTTTCCAAGCACATGATATTGATTATTACTCGTGAATTTAATTGCAGCTAGAGTTTTGAATTCAATATTTCAACAATGGGGAAAATTAGCACGATCAGATCAATGGAATATAAGTGGGGAACTCTGCAGCGGAGCTGCCATCGACGACACGACCAGCATCGATGATAAAAGTCACAACCCATTTATCAAATGTGATTGTTCTTACAATAATGGCTCTACTTGTCACATTACCCAACTGTATGTCTCTCTCCACCTCACCTGCTCAATTTTTTTTTTTATTAGTAAATAATTATATTGATATGAATAGATAAAGCCCAAGTACATGAGATGGTATACAAAAGGTCACACCTATTTAGAGAGAAGTAGTAGAAATATGAAAATCATGAAAATCGAGGCCACAAAAATCTACAGCTGTGACCCAAAGAAAAAGATTGCTGACAAAAAATAATCTAAGTTCTACTAGTGAGCACTCCTTGTGTCGACGCCCCAATCCACGCTTGGGATTGCACATGAATAGAAATGTCGGGGATGAGCGACGCAAGGAAGTTTACCCCTCGTCATATTATGTGGGTATGTTTTTTTTTTTTAAACGTCGAAGAAAGATTCTCGCAGCGAAATAAAAAGGATCAAACCTTCTACAATATGTATCACATGGTTACGCTATTGATCCCAAAACAAATATCATATATAGCCTAATTTCAAGTTATATAACTTTGTCCAGATAAATAAAAGAGCACTTCCCACAAGCGGTAAGGTTTTACAAAATACATAATTAGTGGGCTTTACAAAATAGAGTGGGCATTACCATTGCCCATTAGGTTCAATATACAAGCTCCTTCTTAAGGCCTGGGCCCCAGCGAAGCCGATCTAAGTCTAAGCTAGGCCTTACCTCACAAATTATCCTAGAGGGCGACTCAAAAATACGTCCCAGGTGAAGGGACTCGTCTACTCCTAACACTAAGCAACACCCTGTAGGGCATAGACCAGCCAAACGGTACATCGCCATCTTGAGTGACTCCCCCTCCCATTGGCCCAGAAGATCCGGAGTCACTGGCCCCTTAAGGGCGGACTCAATCGGGTCCCTGAGGGTATGAGGTATCGTCACGGGAGTCGTACTCGGTTGAACCATCGTTACCTGTAATTACTTCTATCATCCCCAAGAGGGAAGGATAGTAAGACATAAGGAGGGGTGAGATTTCGGGGGAAATCTCAGCAAGTACATCAATAGTTGCAGATGGGCTTGGTACTTCTGTCTAGGGGTTCATTTTTAGTTGAAGACGGGGGTCCCTCTAGGGCCTTGAGTACTTTGGAAGAAACAGTCGAGCCTCTTTCAGAAGATGCAAACAGGGTAACGAAGGTAGTGCTTCCCCTACCTGTTCTATGTCTCCTGAGGGACCAGTAGGGTTTGAGAAAGTGGCATGGCAAGGGTCGTCAGGGGGTAGAGCACATACAAGCAATGCTGATGGAGGGGAGGAACCTGTAATGGTGATAGAAACAATGGACAACAAGCATATAGCTGTTGAGCAACCATATGGCGTGAAGGAAATTATCGGTTTGTCATTGGTGCCTTGTGTGGGGGAAAGTTTAGAGTCGGGAGTGCAGTTGGGTACTGTGGCTAGGGATAATGTCGTTCCCTTGGTTTCTCTTCTTTCGATAAACGATATAGGAAGTTCACCATTGGATTGGGTTCTGAATAAAGTTAATGGGTTTCGGCAAATCTTGGAGCTTTCACAAGGAGAATATGAAGACCAGTTTGAAACACTACAATTGAGGCGAGCTACGCGCTTGAAATCAAATTAAATTTTAAGAAAAATAGGATTTTAAAACGTCTTTCATGGGCAATCAACTATGGTGCTAAGGGAGGTAGCTTAAGTCGAGGGAAGACTAAAGGGAGGGCAATGTGGAGACGTTCTCGTAGTGGGATTTACGGGGAACAAGGGACTGGGGTTGAGGAGGTGTGTTACATTCCAATTCAGGCTTGGTGTATTTTGGGTAGGTTTCATGGGCTTTTTGGGTTATTAGAGGCTCTCTATTATGGGTTAGGTGTTTTATTGTATATGTTTAGTGTACTTGGTTACTCCTATTGATATATGTAATATTTTTACTTATTAAAAAAAAATGGTTTTTAGAATTGAATCCAATCCCACCTCCCTTGATGTCTTTGTCTTTAACCAATTCTATGAGTAGTTGCCCACTTATTCTTTGTCGATTATAAAATAGTTTTTAGATTGAAGGGTCCACCTCTCTTGATGTCTTAACCAATTCTATGAGTAGTTGGGGTTGTCTCCTAACCCTGACTAGAGCAACCTCTTCCCTTGTGGAGCATCGAGGGAAGTCAAAAACTCAGGAATTATAATAGGCTACACAGAGATCTCCTTACCATTCCGGTAGTTAGAAGTTCCCCTTATCTTTTCTAGTTTGAAGGAATTTGATTGCCGTATTTTGGTTGAAAAGATATTGGCAAATGCAAGAAGATGGGCTAGCCAGCCCATGTCTTTTTCTGTTCATCTACAATTGATAAAATCAATCTTATTGCTGTATAACTATTCTGGTCATCCTATTTATTCTTCCTAAAACTGTCATCAAGCAGATTGAAATATTTGAGATCCTTTCTTTTGAAAGTCAGTGACTTACGTCAAGGTGGAGTGAGGGTAGCATGGGCTAGTGTATGTCTGTCTTTTGTAGAAGGTGGTTGGTGATTGAAAGGTTGGAAAGTTGAATGTTGTTGTAATGATTAAGCACAGACCTAGCCTGAAGCTGAATCAAGCATGTCGAGCATATAGAGGGAAGTTGATGGGATACATTTTTATGGTTTGATAACTGGCATCCAAATGGTCTAGATGCTGAAGTTCAGTAGGGAAGTGCCATAGAAGTCACTAGGTCAAATAATAACATTAAGGCGGAAAATTCACCGATCAAAATAACATATAGGCTTAAGATAGTTATAAGCAACAACTAGAATCAGCCTTCATTCCCTGAATGGGGAAATTAGTGGCAACCACTCCCGCTATGCAACAGGTGTAGACAAAAAGGATAGTCTTGACAGAGGCTTCAAATGCGATTTCACGCTGAAGAGTGATTATAATGCAAGCAGAATCCAAGGGCTAACTACAGAATGACATTATTTAGTTCAATGGCTTCATTCCCAGGCATGCCATGATCCTTTAAATTGTTTTCCATGGGATGCTGAACGCTCTAGAAAGCTAAAAATGTTGGATATATTCAACCTTACACCTGAAAGGTTTGCAATGAGCAGAGGAAATCGTGAATCACTTCTTAGTCTAAGATTTCATTCTTTGCATGAATTGGGTCACTTCTTAATGATAAATGTGAGATGCCGCCTGTCAAAACGAATGGGTTGGAGACCATCATTGGTTGTCCAACCATTTCAGAGGAAAGTCTCTACTCTTTTTTACTATGAAACTACTGTTTGCTACTTTTCTGTACGCAACTTGGGAAGACAGGAATATGATAATCAATGTAGTTAAATCTCAAGTTGTTGATGTATTATAGAAATCCTTCAATGCATAGTGTGTTTTTCCCATCAATGCATTTTTATTCTTGTTTGTATAATTTCCTGAGGCTATTATGGAATGCTATCAATATGGAGTTGGTCACGTTCTGTATAGATATCTGAAATGCAAATGTATTGTGTTGTATCCTGAAAGATGTTTGCTGCATAAATTGTGACACTAGTAGGAAATCTGTTACTGTACACTGAACTTTGAATTTAACGCCATTGGTGGATGCATGTAGAAATTGAGATGGCTTTTTAGCGTAAACATAGAAATAAAATCCTTGCAAAGGTAATCGGATCAAGTCTCACCATTATCTTTTAGTATGGCTGTTGTGGAGAACTTAAGTGATATTATTTACTTATCTTCTTGAGCAGCCATAAACCTGCTACATTACATTAAGCTTTTCAATTTTAGTTCTGAAAAAACCACACTGATTGTAAGTAATTTCAATACAACCTGAAGCACAATTCTTATAATAATCCACTTTTGGCTCTAGACATTCTTTAAAAAGTTCAATGAAATTATGGGGACCAAAATATGGTTTATGTAATTGTACCAAACCTGAACATCAAAATATCTTGAAAATATTGAATATTTCGATCTTCCTTTCATAATTGGTTGTTCTTTTAAATCTTCTTTCAGGAAAGTATATGCCTTGGATGTTGTCGGCATAATCCCAGAACAACTATGGACCTTAACTTACCTTACCAATCTGTATGGTTTCTTCTCTCTATGATTATTCATTTTACATCAATAATAGTTACCTTCTTTATCATGTAAGCTAGGATCAAAATTTGACCTTGAAATTGTGATGCATATAATATCATCCAATTAAGATTTATCTCTATGTGATTTCTAGTTTTCCCCAGTGATCCATTTCCTTTAAAGACTGATACACTCGACTTGGTACTAAAGTACTAAAAAAATAACACATTTGGTGCAACGCCCTGTTCCCAGAGGTCCAAAGAGTTAACTTTTTTTTTTCTTAAAACATCTCTAATAACAATTTTTTTTTAAAAGAAAACTCCATAAATGCTTAACAATTATCCTTGATACTATCCAAGGAAAACTAAACATATACTTCAATAAAATAACGTCTCCAAATAATTAAAATATTCTGAACTCGACATATTGAAATAACCAACAACGACAATTTTACTAACTATGAATCAAATAAAAATTTGCACCCTCGGACACTTATTCCTCTATGATTATCAACCTTCTCTAACCATGATTATTCTTGCTAATCTCCGACTAAATCATCACAAATATCTGAAAAATGTTTGGAGATAAGGGGTGAGCTATCAACAACTCAGTAAGCAGGAGACATATACTAGTATGTAAGTATGAGCCTTTTTCATTTCATATGCAGGAATCAGAATCATTTCATTTCATATGCAGATATCAAAACATATTTTTAGGAAAAACAGAGCGACATTTCAATTTTTTTATATTCATAAAAATAAACTCTTCATATTCAAACTATATTTTGGCATGCATAACTGAACATCTTCATTTTCATATCAAATGATATAATATCATATCATGTCTCATATCATATCATATACTGCATTTAACCCTCGTGGTAGGTTTGTATTATCTCCGGTGGCCAAACCAAGCAGTTTCATATTGTGAAACTTCCCCTTATTCATTCTCGGAGTCTCAAGTGTGCGCATGAGAAAGAACACATATAAGACCACTTTGTTTTTAGAGTGATTGCACTCCTATCGTATCATATCATGGTGGTACTAACCATATTACATGAAACCATATCAATCTTTCATATTCATATCATATCAAACCACATGCTGTTCACTTCCATATTGTTTTTAGATAATCAATACAGATCTAAAACATTTTATATCACATGTACAAAAATATCATTATTCATGTTCGCTCTTTTACACATTTTAAAAACATATCAAATATTGCTCATATGTACACATTTCATGTCAAATATTGCTTATATATTTCTTTAACATCTAAACTCCTTGAAACTAATTTCAGCATACTAACCAATCTAATTAAGAGATCAAAATGCAACCCACTTAAAAATAACTTAAAAAACTTCATGTTTTGTTTTAAAAGTAAGATGGCAAAATGTAATAAAAGATATTTTAAGAAATGTGAGGTGCTATACCGAAACATATAAGCCCAAATAATTTGATGGCATTTTTTGTAAATAGCATTAAAACTTGCGTGCTGTATGGGAATAATTTTTCTCTGTCTTCTTTTCTCTCCATACACCTTAGCTTCGTGAGTCTTTCTTGTTACACCATCCCAGTTTTTCATCGTCTTCGACGATGGGAATGGGATTGTAACAGTATCTGTTTTCAGTTTTTAGATTATTTGGGCCGTTTAGTGATGGGGTCGAGAAGGAATGTTGTCATCAATCACAAATGCTTCTAGTTTTCTAAGGAAAATGGTAGGCGTTGGAGGATTACAGAGAGTAGTCCCTATGTTGTCAAGCACATCGTTGTCGCTCAAGAGGATTTGGTGCGGTTGGCATCCATGGTAAATGAAGGCGCTGTTCTTGGGGGGTACTCTGATTTTCTGCGTTCGCATAGATGAGGGACTCAAGTCCTTGTGTTGCAGTGGAAGCAAAACAACCATGGGAGGTTCTTATCCCTTTCAGAGTTTGGTTCAGAGAGGCGTAGAGGTTTGATGGCGGTTCCAGAAGGGAGGCTGGGTGGTGGATGGAAGTTCTTTGGAGATACTCTCATGGAGATAGCTGAATCTCCCTCTGTTTTGGGGGCGAAACACAGAGGTGCACCTCCTCCTCCTATGCAGGCTATCAATCCTCCTTCGCAGTCGTACAAGTCCTACATAGAGGCAGTGCAGCATTTGAGAGACGTGGGTGGTACAGGTCCTATAGGGAGGCAGTGCAACATTAAAGAGATGGAGCAATATCCTTGGAGACCCAAGGTTGATGGGTTGGTTTTTTATTTGATCGATCAGTCTAGTACGGTTTGGTTGGAGAGAATGTTTGAAGAGAGAGGTAAATGGGATGAGAGGATGGATAAAGATAAAGACTCGGGACCAAATGGCTTATCCATGGCATTCTTTCAGGCTTGTTGGGACATTGTTAGGGAGGATGTCATGAAAGTTATTTTAAATTTCACTTGTATTCTAAATTTGAGAAAAGACTTATAGCTATGTTCATTGCGCTTATTCCAAAAAAGGTTGGGTCTGTGGAGGTGAAGCATTTTCGTCCCATTAGTCTCGTTAGTGGAGTATACAAGATCATCTCGAAGGTTCTTGCTATTTGTTTGAGTGAGGTTATATGGAAGATCATTATGAAGTCACATAATACTTTTGTCAAAGGAAGGTAAATTCTTGACTCCTTGCTCATTACTAATGAGTGTTTAGAGAGTAGAAACAGAGTTGGAGCACCAGACATTCTTTGTAAACTTGCCATGGGGAAGGCTTTTGACATTAACTAGGATTTTTCGTTTACGTTTTTGGTAGGTATGGTTTTGGGGAGAGATGGTACAAGTGGATGAAGCATTACATCTCTACTATTAGATTTTCTTTTTTGGTTAATGGTACCTGTGCTGGTTTTTTTAATAGGTCCTGGGGATTGAGAAAAGGGTACCTTTACCCCATTTCCTCTTTGCTTTAGTAATGGATGTTTTGAGCAGAATGTTTAAGGCAGCGATGGACAGCGGTTTTATCTCAGGCTTTTTGATGGGTAGCTCTTTGTATGGTAGCGTTAATGTCTCTCATTTACTCTTCATTGGTGACAATTTGATCCTTTGTGGGCCGAACCCTGACTAGATTCATTCGTTATAGGCACTTTTTCTATGTTTTGATATGGTCCTTGTTGGTTTGATCAAATAATTTAGGTGATTTGGTTGATATTTTGGGTTGTAAGGTATATAATTTACCAATGAAGTATCTTGGTCTTCCCTTGGGGGCACCTTATTAATCCAAGGCAATGTGGGACGGGGTTATAGAGAAGAATGAATGTAGATTGGCTGGTTGGAAAAAGATTTATTTGTCTAAAAGGGGAAGAATCACTCTTATCAAGAGTACTTTAGCTAACCTTCCACCTCATTTTCTATGTTTATTTCCTTTACCTATAGGATTGGCTAATAGAATGGAAAAGTTCTTTGAGGAGGTCTAGAGGATGAGAAAAAATTCCACTTGCTTAAGTGGTACAAGATTTGTATTCCTTTATCCAGGTGGGTAATGGCACCAACAGCTCTATTATCATCTCTCACCTTTTATTTGTAGAATTATTCTTTTATGAAGCGGACAACGGTCAGATTCAATCTCTTTGAGCTCTATTACTTTGTTTTGAAGCTGTGTCGGGTCTCAAGGTAAATTTTGGCAAGTCTGAGATGGTTCCAGAGGGTGAGGCTCCTAATATTCTTGGTTTAGCAAACTTATTAGATTGCAAGGTGTCTTTTCTGCCTATGAAATATCTGGGTCTTCTACTGGGAGCAACATTTAAGGCTAAAGCTATTTGGGATGGGGTGGTGGATATGATCGAGAAGCAGTTGGTTGGTTGGAAATGTCAGCATGATATGTTCATATGGAGATAATTAGGTGTAAATAATATAACTTATGTGAAAATAGCTAGATGCAAAGGTTGAAAATAGCAGCCAATTAGGTGTAAGTAGGTGTAAATATTTTAAAATACTTGTCTTAATAGCATTTTAGGCGCCACCAATTATGGTAACAATTATGTACAATTCCTCTATATAAATGAAAGGAAACCTTACAGAAAGGGCATTCAGACCAATTAACATGGTATCAAAGCATCTCTGATTTCTGTTGCCTTAGTCTGAATCACTCGGTACGATTTTTTGATCGCAATTCATAGGAGAATTTTCTTTAGTATTCAGCAAGTTATTTCTTGCTCTTAGTAGGTGTCGCTACCTTTTGTTGTGTCAAACCGTGTGAGTTTGAGCTTCTTGGCAAGTTCTGGGCTGTTCTTGATACACTGACATCTCAGCTCTTCATTTTTTTTTTCGATTGGGTGTTTTTGAGTTGGTGTTATTGGCAACTTCTGTCCATAGCTTAGCAATTTTTGACAAGTTCTTGTGGTTCTCAGCTCTCATCGATCTAGTTTGGGTTCCTCGGCAACTCTGTAGCTTGAAGGCTGCCGACACAACCTTATCTTGGTCCTTTCGGCGTTTCTATGATTGTGTGCCTCTTGGAACAGTGGGCTTCTTCATTTCGGTGAAGTCTGTGTAGTTTCTTGGTGAAACCAATGTGAACCAGACAATTTATCTTGGAGTTTTGGCAGTTCTATGTCTTTTGGCAATTTGAGTTTCCAAGTATATGATACTTGGGCTCTCAGTACAGCTCCTTTTATTCTATTTCAGTTCATTTGGTTTGTCTTAAGTTCAAAAAAAAAAAAAATGGACGCTGTTTATTTCAATATATACCAGTATTTTGGATCCATCTAGTTTGGTTGTTTTTTGTTTTGTTTTATCTTGAGTTTTATTTTATTGCGATGGACTCTGCACCTGTGTGTCAAGTTTATGGGCAACAATTATTCTACGTGGGCTTTTCAGTTTGAACTATTTCTGAAGGGAAAAGACCTTTGGGGTCATATTAATGGCATAGATGTCGCACCATCATCCACTTTTGACAAATCTAAGGACTCGATTCTTATCCTTCATGGGCTGTGCTTAATGCACGGATCATATCTTGACTTCTTAGTTTAATGGAGTCACATATTGTTACAAATTTACGACCTCATCGCTTTGCTCAATCAATGTAGAATTATTTAAAGACGGTTTATCATCAAGAGAACATTGCTCTGTCAGCATAGCATAATAAGGGTAGCTAGTAGTTGGTAGTTGGAGGTTAGTAGTTAGAAGCTAGGTGTAAATAGGTAGCTGGTAGTTGGTAGTTAGAGGTTAGTAGTTAGAAGTTGTGTAAATATTTGACTTACTTATATGTAAAGATGACAACATGATGTATAGTTGGTAGTTAGTAGTTAGAAGTTGGCAACATGATGTATAATTCTTTCCTCTATATACATGATTGAGAAACCCTTTGGAAAGGACATTGAGACCAATTGACATGCTCGTCGCTTTCAGTTAGAGCATGTGATTGCCACATTTCAACATGGTAGTCTTTCTATCCAAGACTACTACTCAACATTTCTAACACTTTGGAACGAATATTCTGATTTGGTTACGGCAGATGTTCCTATTGACACCCTTTCGACTATTTAGAACCTTCATGAGACTACTCGGCGTGATCAGTGTCTTATGAAATTACGTTCCGAATTTGAATCTATTCATTCCTCTCTGGTAAATCGATCTCCAGTTCCTTCTCTAGATGTTTGTTTCGGCGAATTACTTCGTGAGGAACAACGTCTTAGTACTCAAGTTATTCTAGAGCAATCTCGTGACAGTTCAAGATCAGCAATTGTGGCTTATGCTGCCCAAGGCCGAGAACTGCCCAGGGATTCTAAAAACTTGTAGTGCTTTTGCTGCAAGGCATATGGACATATTACTACGAATTGTTCCAAGAAATACTGTTCCTACTACAAGAAAAATGGTCATATTATCAAAGAATGTCGTATTCGCCCTCAAAATCGCCAAGTTCTAGCATTTCAGACTTCTGTGCATGACTCTCCAGCAACGGCATCTTCAGGACATGGCTCTTATCTAAGTACCTTCTCTACTCCTACAACAAATTACTGCACACCCGAAATGGTGCAGCAAATGCTCGTTTTGGCATTATAAGCAATGGGGTTCCTAGGTAACAATTCTACCAAACTCTGG
Source organism: Platycarya strobilacea (assembly GCA_036898215.1). Taxonomy (NCBI): domain Eukaryota; kingdom Viridiplantae; phylum Streptophyta; class Magnoliopsida; order Fagales; family Juglandaceae; genus Platycarya; species Platycarya strobilacea. The sequence goes on along the minus strand of CM072549.1, from coordinate 32,765,757 downwards.
TACATGGATTTGGGGGCCTCTAATCACATCACTAATAATCCCACCGCTTTGTGTCATGTTCGGCCCTATGCTGGTCAATTTGTTATTCAGACTGCCAATGACAGTTTTTTGTCAATAGCTGTTGTCAGAAATGCCTCTTCTAAGTTCACTGATGTGTTTCTTACTCCTCAGCTTTCCACGAATCTTATTTCTATTGGCCAATTAGTTGATAACAATTATGCTGTTAATTTTTTTAGTGATGGTTGTGTTGTGCAGGACCAGGTTACGGGGAGCCGATTGCGAAGGGATCTAAAGTGGGGCGCTTGTTTCCACTATTTTTGCCTGTTCTAACTTTTTCTCCAGTTTTTTCTATTAAGTTTTTTGCTTGTAATAATGTTTTAGATCTTAGTATGATGTGGCATCGTCGTTTAGGTCATCCCAATACTCAAATCTTATCTCATGTATTACACTATGGTTTACTTGGTTATAAAAACCGTTCTTTATCTCTTGAGTGTGCTTCTTGTAAACTTGGTAAAAGCAAAACACTTCCATTCCCTTTGCATGCTAGTAGAGCATCTCACTACTTTGATCTTATCCATAGTGATATTTGGGGACCTTCCCCATTTAGTTCACGTGAAAAATTTAGATACTATATGACTTTCATTGATGATCATAGCAGATTTACTTGGGTCTGCTTTTTTCGCTCTAAATCTGAGCTCTTTCGTACTTTCACTGAGTTTTTAGCGTATGTTGACAATCAATTTTCTGCTTCTATTAAAATATTATGCATAGATTCCAGTGGTGAATATTTATTTACTGAATTTCAAGTATTCTTGGCTTCTAAGGGTATTATTCATCAACATTCATGTCCCTTTACTCCTCAATAAAATGGAGTAGCCGAACGCAAAAATCATTATCTCCTAGATGTGGTACTTACTCTCTTGTTAGAATCTTCTGTTCTATCCATGTTTTGGGTAGAGGCTCTGAAAATTGCTATTTACTAAATTAATCGTTTACCTTCTCAAGTCTTACATATGGAATCTCCCTATTTTCGCTTATTGGCTAAGCAACCTAGTTATGATAACCTTCGTACCTTTGGTTGTGTATGTTTTGCTCATTTACCTCCTCATGAGAGACATAAATTATCTGCTCAATCTGTCTGATGTGCTTTCTTGGGATATAATGTGTGTCAGAAGGGATTTGTTTGTTATGATCCGACATTACATCGTACATGCATTTCTAGAAATGTTATTTTCTTTGAAAATCAATATTTCTTTCCCGTGTCCTCTGTGCCATCCTTTTCTACTGTGATTCTCCTCTCCTTTGAGTAGCAGTCCTCAAATCTTCCTCCTGTCAGTTCTCGCTTTAAACCAGGTATTGTGTATACGAGACGTTCCCGCCCACAGTCTCTTCCGGTGGCTCACCCGATATTTGATCCTGCCATGCTCTAGATTCAGTCAGTTGCAGCATCTCCAGCGTCTTTGGTACGTCGCTCTTTTCGAGCGTCTGTACCCCCGGATAGGTATGGATTTCCCTCTTCCAGTTCTGGCAATTCTATTTCAGCTCTTACTGCTGCATTGTTTAATTTTGATATTCCCACATGCTACTCACATGCCGCCAAGCATGATTGTTGGCGACAAGCTATGCAGGAAGAAATTGCCGCTCTAGAGGCCGATCACACCTGGGACATTGAGACTAATTGACACTTGGGGTACGCCTAACTATGTGGATTAATAAACTTTCTTACTTATAAAAGAAATGTAAATCCAACTCAATAAATCAACTAATTGGATTGACTCGACTATCTTGCTTGGTCTTTGTCTTTTGTGTTGTTTATTGAAAGTAGAGGTAAATGGGAAGATTTAGGAACCAAGAGTAGATTAGCCCAATAAGAAGAAAAGAATTCCCTAACCACGTCTTGGTTGGTACATTCAATGCTACCAGATACTAGTCGAGGGTCCTTGTTTTTAAACATTGCTTCTGAGGTTTAGATGTTGCTGCCCAAACTTATTCCAGAAAGGGGAATGCTATACAAGTTCATAAGTTGAAATGTCAAACTCATGGCATGGCACAGGGTGAATGGTCAGTTGCAACTATCACAAACTTTGTGCCTCGTGACTGGAGGTTGGATCATTATCAGATTTTTTAGACTGTGTGTGAGCAGATACTGAGAATTTTGAAGATATTTGAGTAATTGCACAATTATGAGTTTCTTACCCATTTGAACTCTGTATATGATGTTAATCAAATTCAGGTTTTGAGGGAAAGAACTCCTCTCATCTTTTTAAGGGTGTTTGCTTATGTTCAGAATGAGGAGAGTCGCCGAGGAGTCATTCTTCATTCTCCCTCAAAGGAACAATAGGCATTATTGCACATTTGAAGGTCCTAGCAAAGAATTGTCTAGATTTGTGATGGAAGAAGGGCTAATGATACTACACAGGATGATAAGGATACGTTTTTGTGATCATTCTAATTGATCAATGCATGCACAAGAAAGCTGTTTAAGGCATCATGACCATCCAAATAGAGGTAGAGGTTGTTTTGGTGGCACCACTCAACCTAAGGCGATTGTACTCACGTTGAGTCTTGGCACTAGAATTCTCAGAAAGGATCAGGTAGAAAAACTCTCTCTCAACTAGGGCCATCAACCAACGTGTCCTGTCTTTTTGTCGGTCAGGAAATTTAGCTTTGTTCTTGAATGTAAACCTCACTAAAAAACTTGTTCCTTATGATGATCCTTCGATATGGGAGCATCTGACCTTATGACTGATATATTATCTTTATTCTTTTCATACCATCTCTGTTCAGGCAAGGAAAAAGCTAGATGGGTGATGGCTCCTTTTCATCTGTATCTGACAGTTCAATTTCTGTCACCCGGATTTCTCTTCACTATTAACTTTCTTTGAATCTCAAGCTGCCTTTCTTCTTACTCAGACATCTCTTCTATTGAAGAGCAATAGTGAAGAGAAGACATCTATGAACCCTAAGCATTATCGCTGTCTTCTGTCCTAGAACAGGATGACTGACAACCACAATCAAATTGTTAATGACTAGAGTGAACTACCAGTAAAAGAGTGCATCTATTCTTTCTCTCTACACCCTGTCATGCTTTGTCTCCACATTTAGGTAACCCTGCTTCCTATTGCACTACGTAAAGGAGTTAGATCTTTTACCCAACGTCGTATTTTTAATTTTGCTTCTTACCAAAATCATTCACCATCGTATTCCACTTTTGTCTCGAAGTTATCTTCTACATTTATTGAAAGTTTACGAAAGCCCGTTGGGGGTCCAAGGTGGAGGAAGCAATGTAGGAAAAGATTAAAGCACTTCACAAAAATAACACATGGGACCTTGTTGAATTACCTAAAAGGAAAACAAGCAGTAGGATGTAAGTGGCTTGTCAGAGTGAAGGAATTGAATGTTTACTCCAGACACCACTATCAAAAGGAAACCTAGTTTTCCTTTGATAACCACAAAAGATTACAACCATTCTTTGCTCCCCGTAACGGAGGACAAACCCACAAATTTTAATACAGATATAAAAAAATAAATTTTATTATTTGAACCTGATATACTTGTTCAATGAATAAAAGCTATTCACCTCATGGTCAAATAAAAAATTGTCCAAAGCTAATATAATTAAAATCTGTAAAAAAAAAAAAAATGTGAAAATCGAATTAACAAGTGTATAATTCAAGAAAATTCATATATTAGCAAAAATTATTATTTATATTCACATATATAACTTAGCAAGATTCTAATTTTTTCCTTTTTTTATTATATTTTCTAATTTATAAAAAATCAAAAATATAGAATAAAGATATTAGAAAGTTTTCTTTAAAAAAATTAAATCACTGGGACCTAGTAGTAATAGATAGGAAAAAAAGATATTATAAATTTTCTTTGTACTATATTTTTTTTTTCCAAAAACCCTTGGTGGGGCGGGGGTGGGGGTAGGGCCCCCCTTGCCGATTGGATTCTCCTTGCTACTGTGCATCGTTTTCTGATTCAGGTAATCCTAGTGCTACTTGTAGGCTAGACCCATTTTGGGTCTTTGATAATGTAAATCTTCCCATTCACGATATAAGAAGTTGGATCTTGTACTCAATTACCTCCTTTTCACTTTGTTACGTGCCAAAAGCTTTCACCATCCTATCAGTAACCACTTTTATCTCCAAGTTGTTTTCTATATTTATCCCCCAACGCTTATAAAATGCGCTAGGGGATCCAAGGTGGTGGGAAACAGAACAGGAAGCGATGAAAGCTCTGCACAAAATTAACACACAGAACCTTGTGAAGTTCCTAAAGGAAAAAATGGTAGGAAGTAAATGTGTATTCATGGTAAGCATAAGGCTGATGGATGTGTGGAGAAAAGGCTAAATTGGTGTCGAAAGGTTTTAACAGTTTGATGTGAAGAATTTCCTTTGTTGGGATCTAGAGGAAGAAGTATAAAGGAGCTTCCACTGCTCCTCAATTATCATCCGACATGTGTAGGCTAAATATAGTCCTATATGGACCAAACAGCCTCTTCAGGGCATGGTTTGAGAGGTTTTCCCAAGCAATATAGTGATGTGGTCGTAAACAAGGTTAGGCTGATCGTTCACTGTTCATGTGGGCTACCAACCATATGGGCAAGGTTACAGCCATGACTGTTTGTGTGTGACATAGTGCCGACGAGGAATGATGATGAGGTTTTTCAAAGGCTACATAAAATCTGGCTAGTGAGTTTGAGATAAAAGGCTTGGGAAGTCTGAAGTATTTTTTGTGTATTCAGATAGCAAGATTGAATTTGAGATGTAGTATTTTTGGCTCCCAGAGAAATTGTCTCTGATCTACTCAAGAAAACAGGGATGCTCCCTTTTAAGGCAGTTGACAACTCTGTAGAACAAAATAAAAGGTTATAAGAAGTTGTCCGGAATATAATGGATGATGGTAGATACCAAAGACTGGTTGGAAGACTAAATCAGCTATATCATACTTGTCCAGACATTGCCTAGACAGTAGACAGTGAATGCGGTGAGTCAGTTTATGCACTTGTCAAAGGACCTCATATGGAAGTAGTCACAAAACATGATCAATTGAAGACAGAATGATATCCATATGTAGATTGGACTGGATCATTTACAGATTGGAGATTTACCTCAGGTTATTTTATATTTATGGAAGATTATTTGGTATCTAATGTGAAGACAGAAGAACAACTTGCAGATATCTTAACAACTTGAGTATCTAGTAGTGTCTTTCACACAGCTTTATGCAAGTTGAGCAAGTTAGATATCTTTGCCTCAGCTTGAGCGGGGGAGTGTTGACATATTTGATATTTTCTATTATTGAGGGCATATGTGTATTTATAACGTCTTGGGACAATAACAAACAATAGGCTAAGATTTTTTGGTTCTTTTTCCTGACAACCTTATTTCTATTCCTCTTACACTTTCTATCATTAGATTTTGTTGTTACTCAGCTAAAATATGCTAATATTTCTCCATATATGACAGGAATTTGGGCCAAAATTATTTGACAGGTAACCTGTCTGCATCCATTGGAAATCTAACTCGCATGCAATACCTGTAAGCCCCATCCAAGTTTTTACCAAAACCCTGTTACATAGTGCATCTAATATGGGTTAACCTTTTCCATTTTATCCTCTTCAATAAATTAGGAGTTTTGGCATTAATGCATTATCTGGGGAGCTCCCAAAGGCGCTTGGGAATCTTTCTGATTTAGTATCATTGTAAGTTATCATAATTTTTCATTTTGTACGCCATCTATGTGCATCTTGGTTTTGCTGCTCTCTTTCACAGATGTTAATTGTCTTTTTAAGTGCTGTCCTTTCTTCTCAATGCCTTTATTTTTAGAATGTAATAGGGTTGACAAAGGGTACACACAAAAATGGAAATTTTGTACTAATCCATATTCAAGTTTGTGTCTGTTCTGTTGCTTTCTGCATCTTCTATACCTGATCTTAATGATGTTAGTCTTGGGAATAAAGTCTTTGGCTTATTATTTATCTACTGTTTTACTTGTGAAATGTGCAGCGGTTTTGGGTCGAATAACTTCTCTGGTTCTTTGCCATCTGAGCTTGGGAATTTAGTGAAATTGGAACAAATGTAAGTACAATTCCAACTTTCCATGTTCAGCATAAGTTCTGCAAATCCATTTGATTGCATCTTGTAGCTGCACCAATGACTTTAAAAATGGTTCTGATAAAGTGTATGCAAGTATCAATACTTTGGCTGCAGATTATAAGAACTCTACAATAAATCTTATGAGGGATATTTCATGATATTGCATATGCAATACCGTATGTGCAAAAAGTAATAATGATGTTTCTTATGCACATTCTTGAGTAAATTACCGGTGTCAGTGAGGATGTAGAGAGGACACAGCTATTGAAGAGAGTTAATACCTGCAATTGCATTTATTTGATATTTAATTCTAGAGCCGACCACGAGTGAGTTTGATATTTTTCCTCTAAAGAGTGGGCAACTTGAAGGGGATGTAATGATGGCTTGACACCTATCTTTCCATAGTTGAATTCCTCGACTGTTATAATGAGTTTTTCACAATCTGAGGATTGTATATCAAATATCAGCAGACTCACTCGAGTTGTTTACTCTGACAGCTACTTTGATAGCTCTGGAGTTAGTGGCGAGATTCCCTCCACATTTGCTAAATTACAGAACCTCCACACTGTGTAAGAACTTGCTGACTACTACTTTTCCTACTTCAAATCTTACTAGAATGCATATACATGATAAATAAAACAAAATCTACTAAAATTGTTTGAGAAATACATTTTGTTCACAGTTGGGCATCAGACAATGAACTCAACGGCAGCATACCTGATTTCATAGGGACTTGGTCAAAGCTTACTTCCTTGTAAGACAGTATTCCTAGCCCTTTTGTTTCTGTTCTGATCATTCATGTGTCAACGAGGCTCAAGGTTTTATTATCCTACAAAGTCAATGTGAAACACTGTTGTTATGAGTTTATGATTGATAAAACTTTAATGTTTGCTTTGTATATTCTGCATACACGATACATCTGTGCACAATTTATGATTAGCTACCACCAAATGCTTTTGTAGGAGGCTTCAAGGTAACTCTTTCGAAGGTCCAATACCCTCAACATTTTCCAATTTGACTTCTCTTCAAGAGATGTGAGTGTCTATATCTCTTATGTACTTTTTTTTTTCTATCTGGCACTTTGCAGATATGTAAGCTAATAATCTTTTGTTTGATACAGGTTAATAAGTGATCTGTCTAATGGGAGTTCTTCACTAGCATTTATAAAGGATATGAAGTCTCTAACTCTCCTGTAAGGCAGCAACAAAGCTTGTTGTTTGGAATTTCCTATCAATTAATTTATTTGTTTTCTTTCTTTGTTTTGCTTTTCTAGAAAATGGTATAACAATAAAGTTACAAATGTTGCAGAGTGCTGAGGAATAATAACATTTCCGATTCAATTCCATCCAATATAGGAGAATACCAAAATTTGACACAGCTGTAAGTAATATACATTGATTGGCGGCTCGTAAGCCACTTGTGTTGCTGGTATCAGGAACCTCTCCGTTATTTATTAGGTTGGACAGGCCCAACCTGTTAAAAAGCTAAATACTCATCCAATTTTGATGTAATTGTCATGTTATTTTTCACAGTTCATTGCTCATTTGTTCTTGTTGGGATGGTGTGTCGGGCTTAAATTTTGTTGGCTCATGTTTCTTAAAGATTGTGTTAATTACTTGTAGATAGCTTTTTTATGTCTCACAACTGGGTGATGATTACTTTGTTTATGACTGCACACGATAAATTATGTTACTTTTTTTTAGGGATTTGAGCTTCAACAACATAGCAGGGCAGATTTCAGATTCGCTTTTCAATCTGAGTTCGCTTGCTTACTTGTAATATACTACGTTTGCTTAACTGCATATTATGCATTCATAGACCTCTTGGTATTAAAGCATGTCTATTGATTTCATTATCAGATTTCTTGGAAATAACCAGTTAAATGGCACCCTGCCAGCACAAAAGAGAGAGACTCTTCTTAACATGTAAGTACCTAAGACCTTGAAACTCAGTGGGCTTCTCCCTTTTAAAAACTGCTGTCATTACTTATTTGAAATATCAAAACTTTATCTAGCACAAACAAGAGTTGCAATTAAAGGAAAAATAGCAGTTTTTTTTCCCCCAACAATCAGGCAGCAAAATTAATTTTAAAGCGATAATGTCACATGTCTAATGACTAGTTTTGGTACTGAAGGTGGCATTGTTACTAATTCATTGTTTTTTTTTTTTTTTGTTAAATAAAAAGACAATTATATTAATACGAACAAAATAGGCATTGTTACTAATTTAATGGAATGATTTACCTAACATCCTTGTTATCTAATGCTTGCAGTGATCTGTCTTATAATAATTTAGTTGGAAGCTTTCCTTCTTGGGTCAGCCAAGAAAATTTACAACTGTATGTTTACTATTCTTTAAATGAGAATGTGTTTTTGGGCTTTAGTGCCTTTTCCCCATGATGAAGCTGACATTGGGATCTTATTGATTGTACTAATGCAGTAATTTAGTTGCCAACAACTTCACGATTGAAAGCTCAAACAGCAGGTAGTATATCCGTTCAATATTTTCTTTTATGGATTATCCTTTTTGTTTTATTGAGGAGTGTAGATCATCAATAGTTTACTCTTTGTGACATTATTTTTCTTCACTAGTATTGAATTATAGATGGGAACCTATTTTGCTGCTACCTAGCATGTGAATCACATATCATGTCTAGTAGAGGGGATGAATGTTTTTTTCTTTTTTTTTTGAGTGGGAGCAGAGCATGGGTAAGTTAAGAAAATGGTCAATTGAGTGGAGGCCAACAAACTGGCCTATTACGTATATTTAAGATAGCAAATTTGTCGATCACTTAGCCTTGTTTGTTTTCATAAATGAGGTGAGATAAGATAAGATAAAGATTAAAAAACGAATAAAATATTGTTGTAAAATATTTTTTTAATATTAATTTTGTTTTGAGATTTAAAAAAGTCTTGAGATTTAAAAAAGTTGAATTGTTTATTTTATTTTGTATGGGACTTTAAAAAAGTGCAATGATGAGTTTGAGATGAGATAAGATAAAATGATTTGAGAAAACAAATTAGGCCTAATCTCTGATCTTCTCTTGCCATCACTTCTATATGTCAGAGCAACCCATGCTTAAGATTGTTATGATTGTTTTCTATTATTTTTTTCCTCTTTAACAGTGTTATATTCGTGCGTTACAGTGTAACATTATTTATATTTCAATGCAAATAAATGAGGAATACACAAACATTTGCACGCATATCTACAAATTGTTAGAGGACATAACTACAAATCTAGAGTAATTAGCAGATGGGATACCTTGGAGAGCAAATGGGACTGTCATAAGCAGTTGAGTAAATGGAAAAGGGACATTCTGACTAGCATAAACTATACAAGATTAAAGAAGAAAGAAGGAGACAAGTTATATACAAAATTACTTCTAGTTCGGCTTGTTAGGATAGGAATATTGGTTTCTTAAAGGACTAGTGAGTAGGATCGGTGTTTTAAAGAAGTTACTAGTTGATGTGAAGGTGTTTGGCTCTGTGTCAGAGGGTCTCGATGCTATTCGCATCGTGCAAAGGAGCCGAAAGGTGGTGCAGGAGATTTTTGCTGGCACAGCCTGGTGCTTGGCTAGCAATCATGGTGGATGCGTGCACTCTACTCTGTTGGTTGGAGGTAAAGAATTCTTCAAGACATTCCATGAACGGAGGTGATCATATTTGGCTCAATGATGCACCAATTCAGATGGGCCTTATATGGTGATGGTGGAATAGGATGGTGGGGGTAGATGGGGCTTCATTGCCATCCCGGAAGAATTGGAAGAAAATCATGAACACTAGTTCAATTGAGCACAATGGTAGAACCAAAGCAATAAGGCTGCACAAAAAGATTTCTAAGTTCTTCCAAAGAGCGCTACCTATCTCCGAAGCACCTATCATTTCTTTCCATCCAGATACACACCACATAAGGCACAAAGGAATCATTTTCCAAACCACAACCACCCGAGAACAACCATGAAGACTGGTCTAGCAAGCTAACAGATCCACCACCCTCGAAGGCCCCAAGCAATTTCGGGTCTACTGAAAATCTCATCTCATAATGCCCTAGCCACCTCGCAATGCAATAGTAGATGATCCATGGATTCACCATTTTTCTTACACATGTAGCACCAATCCATGACAATAACATCATGCTTCCTCAAATTGTCAAGTCAAGATTTTTCAAAAGAGAGACAGTCCAAATGAAAAAACAACTTTGGAAGGAACCCTACACTTCCAAATACAACTCAAAGGAAAAGAAATAAGATTGACATGACAAGACCTTGTAGAAAAATCAAATAGAAAACTTTTTGCTCCCATTGGACCTCTATGTCAAATTTGGCCGAAGTATCTCTTTGAGGTGTTTTCTTCTGAAAAAATACCACCGTAACCACATAATTTCTGAACATGCAGTAGACATTGCCCAATATTCAGTCTCTGTAGATGATTTAGATAATAATCTTACTTCTTACACTTTCAAGAGATAAGACATTCTCCAAGGAAGACACTATCTAGTATTAGAATGTCGAGAGTCTGGACAACCAACCCAATCAGAATCACTATAGGCAGTCAAGTGAAGAGAATAACTCATAGGAAAAAATAGTCCATGATTAGGAGTCCCAAGTAGATAGTGAATAATTTGACAAACAGCTAAAAATAGAAATGTCCAGGAAAATCCATGAACTTACTAATAGTGTGGACAGTATAGAAAATATAAGGGTGCGTGATGGTGAGATAAATCAAGCTACCAACCAACTTACGGCATAAGGTAGGATTTGGGAGAAGTTTGCCTTCGTCTTTCTTGTACTGGACATTCATCTCTTGAGGAGTATTAACTAGAGTAGTATCTTCTAATCTCCCTAACTAAATTAAGTCCTGAATATACTTGTGTTGATTGAGAAATTAAGCATGTGGCTGAGACCTAACTTCCAACCCTAGAAAGTAGGTAAGATCCTCAAGATCTTTCATGTGAAACACATTATAAAGATGTTACTGAAATTTTTGAATCAAAGATCCATCCTAATTTTCCTTAGATACTCCAAAGCATTCTATCCCATTTTTACTACCATAATTGAAGTATATAAGATCTTCAGAGTTTATTGGAGGAAGAAATTTGGTTCCGCCATGTTTATACGAGGTGGAATGGGAAGCTATGTGGTACTCACCAATGTATGCTTCCAAGTGTAAAAGCTGAGTTAATGTATAGGGAGAGATTCCAAGGTCATTTCCTTAGGGACAACAAGTTCTATATGCTTCACAATGCAAACATATGAAAACAAGGTAGCTCATAAAAGGTAGGTTTCCATTTTGAAAGATGAAACGGGGTCAAAATCAACGTCAAAATTAACAGTAGATTTACTTAAAGGAAAAACCCTAATGTCAAGATACAAGATTTATGTGTGAAATAGCCGAATCAATTGGCCTTCTTTGGTTCTGTATTGTATATATTGTATATATGCTTAAGAACAATTCTATACATGGAAGCAAATTAGTATTTGCCTAACTCTAGTTCTATACATGGAAGCATCATCTGTCAAAATATTATGCCAAACTGTATAGAGATATAACTAGAGAAATAAGGAAAATGGAAAAAACAATTATGAAGATATCATCAATTTGTAGTTCAGTGGAAATATGTAGAAGAGTAATAACACGATCTTCAAAGGCTTCACAGATAGAGTGACAGTCGACTTCAATATACTTTATGCACTCATGATAGATATGATTGACCGTGATTTGAATAACACTCATATTATCTGCATATAGAGGACTAGGATCGGTCTCGGAGCAATCTAACTCAGCAAGCAAATCACGAAGCCAAATAATCTCAGAACAAGCAAGAGATATCGCCCTGTACTCAGATTCTGTAGATGACTTAGAAACTATGTCTTGTTTCTTACTCTTCCAGAAGATCAATGCATCACCCAAGAACGCACACCAACCATTAATGAAGTGACGTGTATCATCAGCACAACTAACCCAAGCAAGATAAGGAGAATTGCCTGCAGGAAAGAATAAACCATGGGTAGAAGTGCCTTGAACATAGTGTATGATCCTATGGACAGCAGCCAAATGAAGATGATGAGGAGTCTGAAGAAACTGACTGACTTGTTGGACAGCAAAAGAAATGTTCGGTCTAGTAATGGTGAGGTAGACAAGGCTACCCACCAACTTCTAGTAAAAATTGGGATCAGCAAGTAAATCACCTTCCTCTTTGCGAAACTTGTCATTCAATTTCATGGGATTATCAATAGAGGTGGCCTCCTGTAGGTCAGCAGTAGCCACCAGGTCACTAGCATACTTACGTTGATTGAGTGAAATACCAGATGAACTACGATGTACCTCAAGACCAAGAAAATAAGTGAGAAACCCAAGATCTTTCATATAAAAGAACTTTGAGAGATGAGTCTTGAGCTGGTCAAGTAAAGCACAATTGGAGCTAGTAATCACCATATCATCAACACAAACCAAAAAACAACAATGCCCATGTCTGATGACGATCTGAGAATTGCTACTCAAAGAAGGATAGGACCACAGTGGTAGTAGAGGAGGACAAAGAAGACATCGGAAAGAAATGTTGATTTTCAAAACAAATAACATTCCGAGAAATACTTGTACGATGTAACGTAGGATCAAAGTATACAAATCCTTTTTGACACATTATAGCCCAAGAATAGCTTAAGAGATAATTTATGTCGCTAATGAGGAAGTAAATGGACAAAGCACACAACCAATGGTATGGAGATTATTGTAACTAGGTTGTTTGGCAAACAAATGAAAATAGGGAGACTTCATCTGTAGAATTTGAGAAGGTAAACGATTAATCAAGTGAGTAGCAATTTTCATAGCCTTGACGCTAAACATGGATGGAACAAAATATTCTAACAAGTGAGTATGTATGTACAAATTCAGAATGTGACAACTTTTGCATCCAGCTATTCCATTTTGTTGTAATCAAGGTAGGTCCCCAAATATTACCATGAATAAGATCAAAACAATGAGAAGCTCAACTAGCATGCAAAAGAAATGACAAAGTTTTACTTTTACCAAACTTGCAAGAATCACACTCAAGATAGGAAGAATGTTCTTTATTACCAATTAAACTAGAGTTCTATACATGGAATAAGATCTGAGTATTGGGATGGTCTAGATGATGATGCCACACCATACTTATATTTGGACCATTATTACAAGCAAAAGACAAACTTGGAGAAACTGGAGAAAATGCTGGAACAGGCAAAAATAGTGGAAACAAATGCTCCACTTTAGGTCCCTTCGCTATCGGCTTCCCCTTTACCTAGTCCTGCACAACATAATCATCATAAAAAAAAAATTAACAGCACAATTGTTATCAACTAATTGACCAACAAAAATAAGATTCGTGGAAAGCTGAGAAGCAAGAAAGAAACACATCAATGAATTTAGAACAGACATCTTTGACAACAACTATTGGCAAGGAATTGCCATTGGTATTTTAAATAGCAGATTTTCCATCATAAGGCCGAACTTGACACAAAATTGTGAGATTATTCGTCGTGTGATATAAGCTCCCAAGTCCACATACCAGAGTTTAGTAGAATTGTTAACTTGGAACTCCATTGCTAATAATCCCAAAATGAGCATTTGTTGCACTATTTCGAATGTGTAGTAATTCGTTGCAGGAGGTGTAGGAATAGGAATCACTTGGAGAAAGCCATTTGCCACAGAAGTTGCTGCTGGAGGGACAACAGAAGTTTGAAATGCTTGAGCCTGGCAATTCTACGAGCAAATACGATATTCTTTGATAATGTGACCCTTTTTATTGCAATAAGAGTATTATATCTTGGGACAATTAGCAGCGATGTACCCATATTCCTACAAAAAATATTGCAAATGTTTAGAATGCGTGAGTGGTCCTCGACCTTAGGCAACATAAGCCATAGTTGCTGACCATGAACTACCATAAGATTGCTCAAGAGTAGCTTGAGTACTCAGACATTGTTCTTCACGAAGTAACTCACCAAAACAAATATCAAGAGAAGGAACAAGAGATCTGTTTAGCAAATAGTAGTGAACAAATTCATATCCTAGGCGTAGTTTCATAAAAAACTGATCACGCTAACTAGTCTCGTGAAGATGTTGAATAGTCGAAAGAGCGGCAACATGAATGTCCGCAGTAACCAATTAGTATATTCATTCCAAAGAGTTAAAAATGCGTAGTCTTTGAATCGAAAGACTACCATGTTGAAACGTGACAATTGCATGCTCTAATTGAAAGTGACGAGCATCGTTATCCTGATGATAAACTTTCTTCAAATAATTCCACATGGATTGAGTGGAGTGATAAGGTTGCAAGTTGGTGACAATATGTGACTCCACAAAACCAAGAAATCAAGACATGATCTGAGTATCAAGTACAACCCATGAAGGCGAAGACACTATTCCTTAGTATGGGATGTTTGTGCGACATCCATGCCATCAATATGGCCCCACAAGTCTTTTCCCTTGGGGAAAAGTTCAAACTGAAAAGCCTAGGTGACATAATGTTTTCCCGTAAACTTGATACACAGATGCGGAATCGATCGCAGTTAAAAAAAATCCGAGAGAGAGAGAACAAAGAAATGACAATAAAATTTGTTGATGCTGAAATAAACAAAGTCTCGTAGAAGGGCCTAAGACAAACCCAATCAAAAGAACTGAAAATGGGAAAAAAAGAGTTTGTACTAAGAGCCAAAGTATCCCAGAAGTCGAAAGCACCACCAAACAGTCTTAAGAACCACAAAGTGAGACCAAAAGTGCTGAAATAGACCCTTGTGGTCTGTACCAAGAATACAAAACACAGAGCATCCGAATGCCTAAAGGAGAAAACCCCGGCGCCAAAAACTCCAAAAAACAGCACAGAGAATGCCGAAATGGAGAAGACCACAAAAGAAATCAAGAAACTACTTCAGATGTGACCGAAAGAGAGAACCTGATGACCACTTCCGAGAAAAAATTTGAAACCCACGAACAGTAAGAAACTGGGAAGCACGTAATCGCATAATTCAGTGGAGAAGCCGTTAAATGCACCACTAGACACGGCAGACCTGACCGAAACACAGGGGAAATACCTTCGAAATCAAGATTTAGAAAATAAATTCGAATAAACTCGAAATCTTAGTAGTGGACTCTTATACCATGTCAAGAAACAAGATTTTAGGCTTCTTTGGTTTTGTATTATATATATGCTTGAAAACAATTCTATACATGGAAACAAAGTAGTATACACCTAACTCTAGTTCTATACATGGAAGCTATCATCTATCAAAATATTATGCTAAACTGTACAGAGAAACGACTAGAGAAATAAGGAAAATGGAAAGAACAATTATGTAGAGCTTTGCTGTCCATTGACATTAAATGTACCGAAAACAAGTTCACTTAGAAGATGGAAATCAGTTTTTGAACTAAGATAGTGGTCTAAACAACAATTAAACAAACACTTGGGGTGCAAGTTAGGCTTTGCTCTAACCAAACGATATAGTTGGTCTTTGGGTGCATCTGCTAATATCAAATCGCTCGAGTTTAATATTCCAAGGAATAAACATGCATACTCAGATTTACACACCATAGAAAGAAAAACCCCTCATCAAATTAACATCCATTTTCATTTTGTGAATCTCAGTCTGAAGGATCCTTGATTATTTCAAGTTCCTGTAGTGTCGTAAATCTACAACAGGTCAAGAACAAATTACAAAACCATATAGCAAACCATGGATGGTAATGTAATGAAAGAAATTAATAGAAAATTGCAGAAACCAAACATGTATCGAGGTGAACAAACCCTTCACCCACAACCCAAGTTTCAAATCTAGCCTTGAATCATCATGTTGATGATGATCACAAGACCCAACACAAACCTGATGGAGTTTAATAGACGAATCAACCAGAAAGCAAAAGAAAACCCTAAAACTTCCACCAAATCAAGACCCTCTTCCTCTTGACCTCCTCCCCCTTTATCTTTCTTTGCACCGTGCCTTTTCTCTCTCATCTAACTGATTCTTCCTCTTTCATGGATCTGCCCCCTTGAAGGGATCCCTTTCTCCTCTATGTGTCTCTCTCGAAGCTTCCCGTGTACTCCCTCAGGATCCCTTATGTCAAATGGTTCAAAGCTCAAGGCTTTGTGAGCGTGTTGGGCCTAAAGTGGGCCTAGGTGTTTCCATCTGGCCTTGGGCCATGATCCTGCAAAGTGAATTAGATTAGTTTGGCCTTGTAAAGGTTCTTTTTATAAAAGGGCCCAATTTTAGTCAAATGAACATATTAGCATGGTGCATGTCAACAGAGTCCATCTTTCCAAAATGCTGTGTATTTCAATCCTTTGTGATGAAAATAAACCATTAAGTAATCTAACCCAGCAGGTAAAATAAGCATAATTTCTCATTAGTCACTACGGTTGTACAAGGAAGTGTGGAGGTGATGCTTTGCGATGTCCAGCTTCCGTAATAGGGGCTTGCAACTGGAGGATTTTTGTGGAGGAAGAAGTGACCATTGGGACTAGTAAGCTGCATCTCTTGTGATTCACTACTTGTTGCGGTTGCATGGTCTCTAGAATTCCTTGTCATTAAAAAAAAAAACCCTCTCCTAGTAAAAACATGTGGACGTTTTTAATGTGGACCAGACTACGAAAAGGGAAAAAGAAGCCCACACGCATGATTGACCCAGTTACTCTTGATGGGCATGATAAATTCTTGGGCCATGCTATCCTTAACAGACCCAAACTGGTTGATAAGGGGGAAGGTAAAAACAAGATTGGGGCAGGCTTTAGATAGATAACCTGGCAGGTATGATGGGTTAAGGGGAGTGTTAGGCAACTGGTATTTGAAGTCAGTTCTTCTTCCTTTGGTTTTCAGGCAATCACATCGGTGAGTGTTTTAGCTTTAAATCTGAGCAGCACACGGTTACCTCTATGCCGTCGCCAGCATCCAATGGTTGTGAAGGGAATACAGAGCGATTAAGGGGGTCTATGCATTAGGTTCTTCTTCTGGTCCTCACCATAAAAACTTAGCGGCGATCACTATGTTCTTGCTCCAGATCACACAGAGCTGCATGCTGGCCAGTAAAGGTGCTCTAAATCACTGGTCGTCATTAGTATCATCATTGGTAGAGGTGTTTTTGGCAGGAGTTTCCAGCCTCCTTTTATGTTAGGACCATTGATGAAGATGAGGTGATTAAACGTGACTTTGTACAACTTGTGGGAGGTGATGGCATGGCAAATGAAATTGGACATGGGGTTTTGGCCCTCTCCACTGCACAGCAGAGTCTGAGGGTCACAGTGCATTGATGGAGGGCTATTTGAGCTGTTGGAGCTGCAATGGTGTCTTGTGATGAAGTATTCTTTGGGCATGATACACTAGTTGGAGCCTACTTTGGAGGAGCCTGTACCTATAATTTCTCTAAAATCAAGCAATGATACTATGGTCTCATCTTTGTATTGAGTAATAAGAAAGGTAAAGAAGATGCAAGAATGTGCACCGTGTAGGGATTTCTTGTATTGAAACTGGGAATCAATTATGCACAACTCTCGGCCATTAAGGCAGGACATCTCCATATAAGGAAATGCAGGTTCAAAAAGAAACAGTGAGCTAAAGCCACTGACATGGTCTCTCACTTATGATCTGAAGGAAGGGAATTCAAGTCAAGGCAAACCGAAAGGGAGGGCAATGTCAATTGTATTATGAAGCCTAGATTCTATCCTCAAATGTCCAAGGGCTGAAGGAGGCCCATTTATGCCGCCGGATTAGAAATACTTCGCCTTTAAAAGGTTGATATTGTAGGCTTGTAGAAAATGAAATTGGAAGTTATTTCCAGATATATGGTTTATATTTGTGGCCTGTGGGGTTGTCCTTACATAAATTGGTAAATATATTACCTCCAATGGGGCTTTGGATGGAGTTCTAGTTATGTGGGACAAAAGATGGTGGAGAAAGTCGAGGAGTGCATTGGGGAATATATGATGGCACTTTTGAAATTGTGGAAGATGCTTTCATGTGGGCTTTTGCCAATATTTAGTAAACATTTGGGTAGTAGTAAATGTTTTCTTTGGGAAGAGATTGCCTGTTTGTACAGTTGGTAGGAAGTGCCTTGGTGTATTGGAGATAACTTCTATGTTACACAGTTGCTACACAAGAGATCAGGAGATGATTATCTTGGTGAATATTGGATGTAAAGAGGTTGAGAAGCTTTTTGTGAATAATGAAGAAATGGAAATGAGATGACGTTGTATAGCTTTTATATTGTTTTTTAATTGAAGATTTGAAAAGGTTTTTAAGTGAAATATTTTTGAGAGTTTTGTATGTTTGGGAAAGAATTTGTTTAAAAACTTGAACTATAGATGAAAAAGTACTTTCTATAGATGGAAAACTCCTCTTGCCAAACATGGCCTTAGCCCTATAATGGTGGAGTTCTCTAATTTTATAGGTGAATGGGACCTTATGGATATCCTTGTGGATGGATATTACACGTGGTCTAACAATCGGGCTTGGTCTAGACTGGATAGATTCGGCCTTGTTGGCAACCAAGTTGTTTTCAGAATTTTTCAACATTTCTCATAACTTCAAAGCAAAAGACTTTTCTATTTCAAAATCTCAACCTTTCTTCTAATCATTATTCAATCACAAAAATCAATACAACTTTTACAAACTCCATATCAAAAAATAACATTAAACAATTATATTCAAACAACTTTTTAACTCTGTCTATCCACTTTCACAAACTCCAATACAATACTTATCTTAAAAAATATTTTTATTCAAAATTTTCTCTCTTCTTTTCCAAAACTTAATCTCAAACAAGTTCCCAAAATTCTCAGATATTTCCAAAACCAAACATGTTTTTCCATCGAATGGCAGAGGAACAGCACCATTGAGATACTCAACATCAATGGGTTGATTTAGCTGGACCAGTTTGAGATTGAAAACCATATTGCCCGGTTCTACAAACATTTACTTGTTGAATAGGTTGCTTGAAGGCTAAACCTCAATGGATTATTATTGAGTCACCCAAAGCGACATGGTTGGAGAGGCCACCTAAAGAAAATGAGATTTATGATATGGTAAAACATACAGAAAGAGACAAAGCACATGCCCGGATGAATTCTCCATGAATTTTTTCCAATCCTTATTAGGATGTATTGAAGGATAATGTTATGAAGGTATTTTAGGAATTTCACTCGGTTGTAAAGTTTGAGAAAAGTTTCAATGCCACCTTTATCGTTCTCATTCCCAAGAAAGGGATTCCAAAATCAATGATTATTGGTCTATTAGCCTCATTAATGGGGTGTACAAGATCATTTGCAAAGTACTTACTAATTGCAGGAGTGAGCTCTTGGGGAAGACTATCAAAATAGCATGATGGATTTGTAAGTAGTAGACAAATATTGGATTTGGTACCCATTGCTAATGAATGCTATATAATCTGGTGAACTAGCTATATTATACAAGTTGGTTATGGAGAAGACCTATGATCATTGTCAACTAGGATTTCTTACATTACTTGCTTCTGAGATGCAGATTTGGAGAGTGGATTATGCATTGTGCATACATGGTTTGGTTCTCTTTTATGGTAAATGGAACTCTAATTAGCTTTTTCAACAGTTCATGCGGGCCGAATGTGGGTGAGCCTTTATCTACTCTTTTGTTTGGTTTTTTCATGGAAGACTGTAAGCTTTTAGCAGGATGCTAGCAGCTGCGGTTGGAGATGGTTTTTGTGTGGTTTCTCAATTGGGATATCAACCAAGGAACTCTCATAATCTCATTTATTGCTTGGAGACCTGATTTTTCTATGGTGTGGATCGTAGTCAAACCTAAAGGGTTTGAGCTGTCTATGGCTTAAAAGTGAATCAATCGAAGTTTGAGTTTGTCTTGCTTCGAAATGTATGCAATGTAAGACGCCTGGCTAGGACTTTGGGTTGCAAGATGACATCCTTCGCATGAAGTAACTTGGCCTTACTTTGAGAGCTAACTTCAAGGCCAAGTCAATATGGATTGATGTGATTGAGAAAATTGGGCTCAAGTTGACAAGTTGGAAGAGGTTGTATTTGTCAAAAGGAGGTTGGAACACCTTAATCAAGAGCACTCTTTCTAGTTTGCCTACTTACTTTCTATCCTTGTTCCCACTGCCGGCTAGTATAGTGAATCATATTGCGAAGTTACCAGATGATTTCTTTTAGTGCAGACTAGGAGAAGAATTTAAGGTGTGCTCTCCAACCTCGAAGGGTGGTTTGGGGTTCCAAAATTTGAAGGTGTTCAATCAAGCTCTTCTTAGGAAATGGTTGCAGCATATTGCGAAGTTACTAGATGATTTCTTTTAGTGCAGACTAGGAGAAGAATTTAAGGTGTGCTCTCCAACCTCGAAGGGTGGTTTGGGGATCCAAAATTTGAAGGTGTTCAATCAAGCTCTTCTTAGGAAATGGTTGCAGCAGTATATCCATGAGAGGTAGCCATTTGTGGAAAATGGTGATTGATGCTAAATTGACGTTGCTTGGCACAATGCTTGTTGGACGCTCAAGGAGCCTATTGGGTGGGGTTGTGGAAGAACATTGGAAAGGGATGGGGGGTATTTTCTCAATACACTAGATTTTTGGTAAGAATAGCTCCTGGGTCAGACTTTTGCATGGTATTTGGTGTAGTGATAGGGCCCTCAGGGACACATTTTCTACTGTTTATATGCTGGCATGAGACCAAGAGGCATTGGTGATTGAGGTATTGGAGATCTTGGGTGATTCTATTTAGTGGAAATTTGGAATGTTAATTTCCTCAGGGGAAGCACATGGTTAGGAGGTAGGTAGCATCTTTGATTTCTTCCTTGTCAGGCATTTCCTCTTGTATACGTTTTGTGTACTTGGGCAGTTTGAATATGCTAAACATCTTACCCGAAAATAATAATAATAATAATAATAAGTATGCCTATATCGTGTACAATTCTCTTCCTGAAGTTTTCTGTACTGTTGAGTATCAATTCCGTAACTCATAAATGTCTTATAATTACCATAACTTCTAACTCATCTCAAAAACCCACTTTTATTCCCGTGTTTTTTTTTTGGGGGGGGGGGGGGTTGGAGAACCATTTCTCATAACAAGAGTGAAAACTTAATTTGAATGAGACTACATGCATTAATCGTATATAGCTGCTTGAAAAACTCATGTTTTATGTGCAATATTAAACTCTTGTGCTTTTAGTGCTTTGCCTTCAGGTCTGAACTGTCTCCAACGAAGCTTTCCTTGCAATCGAGGCCTTGGAAGATGTAAGTATAACAAAAACTTGCCTTTGATTACAAAATTTGAATGCTGTAGTAAGTATTGAGGGAAGACAAGGAGAAGCTTCTACCCTTGGAATCATGTTTCTAAGCAGGATACAATGCAGCTAAGCTGCAAACGTTAACCAAACATTGATATGGATCGAGTAAAACCATGACGCATTTATAATCTTTAATAGTCATGGAATGCACAACATGCTTATGAACATACAGGAGTTGTATTAGGAACCTCGTAAATTAATTACCCTTCCCAAAGTTTTATTTTTCCTCTATGAATTAGCTTTTTCTGAGATTAATTAACCATTAATAAGTGTTTCTTTGATATGGATTTCAGACTCTGACTTTGCAATCAAGTGTGGAGGTACTCAGATTACATCTTCAAACGGGATCACCTATGAGAGGGATAATGCCACACTTGGTCCAGCAACATATTATGTGACCGGCACAAATAGGTGGGCAGTTAGCAATGTTGGATATTTTACTGGGACCAATAATCCTCAGTATACAAGGAGTTCGTCATCTCAATTCACAGGCACATTGGACTCAGAGCTGTTCCAGACAACTCGAGTCTCTGCTTCATCATTAAGATACTATGGCTTGGGGCTGGAGAATGGGAACTACACTGTGAGTCTCCAGTTTGCTGAAATAGAAATTCAAAACCCTCCCACATGGAGAAGTCTCGGAAAGCGTGTCTTTGATATTTATATCCAGGTCTGTATCACATTTTTATTGGTTTTTTATTTTATGTTTTCTTTTGTGAAGATAATATAATATCCATAATGTATTTAATCGTAGGAGCTTTGCCCCTATTGTGTCACATCATCTATTGCTGCATTAAATGATCGGGAAGCTGTTCATTTAAGTTTGAAATGATTTGAAAGGCCATGTCAATAAATATTAGACCAGTTGGAAATTTAAAGTTTGGAACACTTCGTATTCTTTCTTTTATCATGCTTCGTCTTCTTTTCAATTAAGAATGCCACATTGAGACAACTCTATAATCAACTTATAAACAAAATTAGAAAATTTGATGCATGGTGCACAACTAATTATTGAAGGACAAGAAATGCAATGAGAAGAGAGGTGGGAATCCCCAAATTTCCAATTCAACTATACATTGCTAACTAGGATTTAAAGAAAATTTTGAAATGGACCTTAGGATCCAATTTATGCCTTGATTTTTTTCATAGATAAGACGAGATAAAAGTTAAAAATTGAATTAAATATTGTTGTAATATATTTTTTTAATATTAGTTTTGTTTTGGGATTTGAAAATGTTGTTTTAAGATTTAAAAAGTTGAATTGTTTATTTTATTTTGTATGGAAATTTGAGAAAATAGTAATGGTAAGATAAGATGTAGGTCATGCCTCTTCACTTGGTGGATTTTCTAGCCAATTAGAAAGGTCTCTAAGATAACCCACAGGTAGCAACTATATGGCGTATGATTCCTCTCTGTATGTGTTGGTGCTTATGGAGAGAGAAAAATGTAAGGCATTTTGAAAATTGTGAGAGATATTTGGAGGAACTAAAAATTTTCTTCTATAGGACTTTGCTTTCTTGGGCGAGATCTATTGCTTGTAACGGACTTAGTGTCCAGGATCTTCTTTCTTCTTTGTAACACTAGTTAAGTTTTCTCAAGTATACCTCCAGTATACCTGGACTTAGCCTTTTTCTATTAATGAATTCCTTTTGATTACCTATAAAAAAAAAATGATATGATGAGATGAGATGAGAGTGTTTGTGAAAACAAACCAGGCTTTAATTGCCTCTAGGGCCCAAGCCCAAGGAGAGCCACCTAGGATGGTTGTTTTTACAGTAATCCCAGAAATAAGCTGCATGGAGAAGTAACTGCAGCATGTGTAGTTTTATTCTCCAACAAAGGTTGTAACACCATAGTTGACTGCTTGAGGCCACTGAAGTGGAGCTCCATGTTGTCCAGCGGCATCAGTGTTTGGTATTAGATGTCCATTAGATAGGGGTCTTTCTTTAACCATAGGAAAAAATTGTCACACCTTTTATGGGAGGTAAGCAAAAGCCAGAGAGAGAGGGGATGTGGAGATATGCAGATCTACCATGAATGAGGGCAACACGTGATTTGCACTTTTCAGGGGAGAGGCAGGTGGAACTTGGTGGAGGTAGACTAGAGGCCATGGAAGGTGGTAGTGGGGAGTGTGGGTTGCGGTGACATTTGTATCATGATGGATCTGACAGCCAAAATCCAAAAGAAAAAAAAAAGACAGGAAAAAGGAAAGAGAAAAGAGAGTAGGGGAATGGGAGGTAGAGATCAGGGGGAGGAGGGAGGGAAGGTGGGAGGAAGTTTCCACTCCAGGTGATTTTTGGGGGGTGGGGGGGAAGACTTGGGGCTCTTGTGAGAGATGTACAGATGGCATGTATAGTCAGTAACATTAGAATATTTGCTTTCAAGTTGCCGTTCTCAATAGTCGATACTTGCAAAGTCTTTGGTCTACCCTGGTATATAATTATTTTCTTTTGATAAACATAACTGTGTAGGATGACACAATCAAACACTATGGCATAAGATTATGATGGTCTCAAAAAGTTTTATAGTGAGCATCTCATGAGTTTTGTGTATTGGAGTTATGAAGAGAAATGAATGCATTCGTACAAATTATTGGCTTTGTAATTCATCATTCCAGAATTCACCTTGAATATCGAAGATGTTGACCACTGAAAGTTCTCTATTTCTCTCCTCCGCAAGATGTCTGCAACTGTCGAATTTTTTTCTTCACATTTTGGTTATGGAACAGCAGTTGCTTCTGTAGATTTTTCACAATATTTATTCAAAGTAATTTCCGAAAACCAAATGTAGTTTTTAGCTCCCCCATTCCTATGTAATTAGGGTGAGCATCTTGGATGAAACCGTTGATGTTGGTCCTATTTATTTTTTCATATAAAAATAACCTCCTTTAAGTTATCTTTGTTTGTGTTTTGTCTTAAATTTTTATACTTTGCCTATTCCAGGGGAATATTTATACCAAGGATTTTGACATACGTAAGGAGGCTGGTGGTTCTAATCAACCTGTCCAGAAGAAATACACGGTTCAGGTATCAGAAAACTACCTTGAAATCCATCTGTTTTGGGCTGGTAAGGGGACTTGCTGCATACCTGCTCAAGGTACTTATGGACCTTCAATTTCTGCCATCAGTGCCATCCCAGGTAACGTAGATTTTTTTATGAATATCAGAAGATTAGGTCCTGCTTTTCTAATTCTGCTGGCGGCATGTTATTGACTACCTTGTTTTTGTATAGATTTTATACCCACTGTTAGTAATGAACCTCCGAGCAACAAGAAGAATAGGACTGGTTTGATTGTGGGTATTGTTGTCGGTGCTGGAGTTTTAAGCTTTCTCTCTGTTTTCGTGGTTTTCTACTTTGTTAAAAGAAGAAAACAGCTTCCACTCAATGATGATGAAGGTAAGCCAGAAGCCAGAATATGATTTGCGATAGCTGTCAAATTTCATAGTCAGTCTTATGTATTAAACAACTGCAACTTTTGCCTACGTGTGATTCTATATATTTATGATTGAGATGGTCTCTGCATGCTGCATAGAGTGTCAAGCACAAAACGTGGTGTCTCATGAAACATTCATGTACAAACAACAGCTACATCAAAGTTTTTTTGCCAGAACATTTTTTGTTTGTTTTTTTTTTTTTGGGGTATACAAACACACAGATGCACTTACAAATTACCAAGAGGTAGGCCTAAACATAAGTTATTGTGGCAATGAAGCTTTGGCGTATGGTCAACTTCCCATATATTCTTACTACCATAGCTTCCCCCCCGTCTTCAGTCCAACAACATTCTTGACAAAGCTTATTGCTTGCTGATGCTCAAGAAGAGGAGACTCTCGATTTAACATGAAAAAGTTTTGTTGTAGTTTTCACTTGCAAACCACTCATGCTAATTAATTATTGGACAATGGCTTCGAAGTCACAGCTTGTTTATGTTGAAATTGCAGAGCTCTTAGGAATAGATGCCAGACCTTTCACTTTCAGCTATGCTGAACTAAAGACAGCTACAGAAGATTTTAATCCTGCTAATAAGCTTGGAGAGGGAGGATTTGGACCTGTCTATAAGGTAAACCCTTCTCTAATCAAGGACACATAGTGTCTGAGCTTATGTCAGTGTTTTAGAGTTTGCTATCTGATACAAGTCTAGAGCTACTATACATCAATTAGAGTTTCCAAGCAGTAATGACAGCTTGCAACATTAAACTTTTTCTTTTTATTTCTTTGTTAGTCCTTATATTTTTCCTTTTCTTCTATTTATTAGTTTGAAACTGCATGCTGTCCATACCTTCATATGTTGTGCTTGTGATTGGTGCAATTCTGGCAAGTGCAAATTGTTCTAGCAATAAAGTGATACAAAAATAATTGAAGATGCATCACATCACATTTAGAAGGCTTTATCTATTTCTTTTACTACTAACGCACATGCATTTTTCCTTTTAGTTGACCGTAGTCAAACTTGAAAGACATTTAAAAAGTTCTTAATCAAAGATAGAAGTAGACTCATCAGTACATTTAAGTCTGATCGCAGAAAATCTTGTAAGTCTCGGTCTATTGAGCTGTGTACTCAAATAAAATCTTCACTAATACACTGGAACCAGCGTAACTAATATAGTGCAGCCATTCTGAATTGATCTCAATCATTAAGGATAGTAAGTGACTTAGAGACATGACTTTAACCTTAGGAGCCTAGACATATGCTTGAAGTATCATCATAATATCTGCATTCAAATACAGTACTCAGTCTGAGAAACAGGTTGCTTTATTTTGAAGCCTGTTATGTTTCATACGCAGCTGAATGCTAGTATAAAATAATCAAGCTGTGACTGCAGATTGAAGCCCATCTGATCAACAATTTGGACTATATGGTCAATTTGATTGGACAGATGTATTGTTTTGAATGATGCTACAATGCAACGATCAAATGTAACATAATTTCTATCCTTTGAATTGCATTGGAAGACCCATTTAAACAATATCTTTAAAAAATATGGATAATATCTATCCTGTTTGAAAGTCATTCTACTATGGTTCAAATGCCAGTTCTAGGATCGCTTTTCATAACTATGCCTGTTCAAAATGGTACCTAAGCCATTTGAACTATGAAAAACATTTCTTAAAGTCAACACAGGATTTCTATTGTGTTTTGAATGGTATATAAACACATCTTTTTCTCAAGACCAGATATTTCTTTTGAATAGATTGAGAGCAATGGGGGGCTTTATATGGAATTAGAGTGAGAGAAGGAGTTAGACACGTTTTCCAATTGATGTTAACATGTGTGAGAACTTCTGAGATCAGCCTGAACTTGTAAGGTTTGTCAATTGTTGACCCTCTTAATTTCTAGTTTCTCTTGAAACTTATAACAATCCCAAAAGCACTCATATGGAGATCAAATTTCTGATAATGCGACATGTTGAAGTCAGCAGGACTCCATATATAAACACATCTTTTTCTCAAGACCAGATATTTCTTTTGAATAGATTGAGAGCAATGGGGGGCTTTATATGGAATTAGAGTGAGAGAAGGAGTTAGACACGTTTTCCAATTGATGTTAACATGTGTGAGAACTTCTGAGATCAGCCTGAACTTGTAAGGTTTGTCAATTGTTGACCCTCTTAATTTCTAGTTTCTCTTGAAACTTATAACAATCCCAAAAGCACTCATATGGAGATCAAATTTCTGATAATGCGACATGTTGAAGTCAGCAGGACTCCAAAAGTGTTGGTGTGCTTGATAAGTGCACTGTAGCTTTCGTGTATGATATCAAGTAAAATGAAGCAATGATCATAGGGTTATTGATCTATGAACAAGCATCAGCATAATGATTTGAATCAGGCAATTAGGCTATTTCTGAGTTATGCAAAACTTGTATACATGTTCTTTCTAGTACTGGTATAATGTATGTGATGGTCTAGGTTGTGTGCTTTTGTTAATTTGTTTTTCTCTATTTATTGATTCTCTCTTGAGAATAGTCATTTTTTAAAAAAAAAAAATGTGAATATTGAATAAGACCTATTCAATCCCTGTATGTTCAAACTATACATGCTCTGAATTATGGTTTTTTTTCTCCTCTTTAATGGCAATGAAGTTGACTTTTCCATGCAACTTGTTATGCTCAAACTACCAAATGACAAAAGCATTGCTAAACGAGTCCATTATAATCCAGAATATCTTAATTACTTTTTTTTTAGCTTAATGCATTCTCTTTCATTTAAGAAGCCAAAAATTGAATGATGGAAGTGTAGCCTTGGCAAAAAATTTAATTAAAAATAACCTAATTTGAGCCATTGTTATAAATGGTGATGGATTAGAAAAATAATATATTGGATGCATGATGTAAGGAGTCTCACTTTAAAGAAATTGAGGCCTTATTCACTTTCAAAAACACTCTCATCTCATCTCATCTCATCTCATCATTACTACTTTATCAAATTCCCATACAAAATAAAATAAACAATTTAATTTTTTCAAATCCCAAAACAACTTTTTTAAATCCCAAAACAAAACTAATATTAAAAAATATATTATAATAATATTTTATTCAATTTTTAACTGTTATCTCATCTTATCTTATCTATAAAAACAAATCGGGCCTAAGTTAAAAAGTTTGAATGGTGACTTTAGAAATTGAATTTATTCATGGATGATGTAAAGGAACTTTACAAAGATTGTTGAAATGGAATGGTAAAGAGGAAGTCATTTGTGGATGATGTTTATTTGGTTTGATAGCAATTGGAATCATTATATGGAAACTACACGATAAAGATTTTAAACTTTTAGGGTGCTAACATTTGGTGAGAACATAGATTTAAAATATTTTGGTATTTGGCAATAATGAGTTGTTTTGTTTCATGCTACTACCATCTAGGAGCATCAGATAATGAGTTCATTTTTTGTTTCTTCTATAAATCTTATGGTATGTCTATGTAATGGGACCCGGAAATGATATTTTTGGTATTTTATAGTGTTCTTTAAGTATCGTGTGCATCAATCCTCAGGAGAAGAAAGTTTTGGTATTAAAATATCGGAGCTATGCAACAAACGAAAGCATTTTAGATCTAAAAACAACGTTTATGGGATAGTCTTCTTATCCACTTTATGTTCAATTTTCTTCTTAACAAAAATTTAAAAAACTATATGGGGTAGTATTGCCATCCCTGCCCAATGCTTTTCCATTGAATGGTATATGATTCATAAATTGAGAACAATTAAACTGGACATACAATTTCATGCTGGAGATAATCACAATGCACCTAAGTGTCCATTTTTATCCTTATAAATTATGGGTCTAAGTAGATACCATCTGACTTTGTAGTGTCAATGAGCCGTCAATTAGCCACTAGGTGTAGATTTATCTATTTAAGCCACTGTCTCCAATCAGCCAGACTACAATTTTCTGTTGAAACTAATAGATCAAAATCATCTGCAGGTGGGTAATATTTTCTCCTTTAACGTTTTCTTTTAAAACTTTTGTGCTGAGTAGGGAACACTTAGTGATGGCAGAGTAGTTGCCGTGAAACAACTGTCCATAGCGTCACATCAAGGAAAGAACCAGTTCATAACAGAAATTGCTACTATATCTGCTGTGCAACACCGTAACCTTGTGAAACTGTACGGATGTTGCATTGAGGGAGATAAACGGCTCCTTGTTTATGAGTTTCTGGAGAATAGAAGTCTTGATCAGGCATTATTTGGTATGTGAATGCATCTTTGTTCTTTGTTTATAAACACACATGATCTGCGTATATGTGCTAGGTATCTTATGTAGATTGAGTTTATATTGCTTACATGGGGCAGGAAAGAGAAGTTTGAATCTCAATTGGTCAACACGCCATGATATATGCTTGGGCGTTGCAAGAGGTTTAGCATATCTACACGAGGAGTCACGGCTTCGAATTGTACACAGAGATGTGAAGGCCAGTAATATCCTGCTTGATTCTGAGCTCATCCCCAAAATATCAGACTTTGGCTTGGCCAAGCTTTATGACGATAAAAAGACCCACATAAGCACGCGTGTTGCAGGAACTATGTATGATTCTGAAAGCTTTAGCTAGTCACATTACTCATCTTTCTGAACTGTATGATACTTTATTCTTCGTAGTACTAAATTGGATCATTTTTTTTTTCATTGTAGTGGGTATCTTGCCCCAGAGTATGCCATGCGTGGGCACCTTACAGAGAAGGCTGATGTGTTTGCCTTTGGTGTTGTTGCTCTGGAGGTTGTTAGTGGCAGGTCAAATTCTGACTCGAGCTTGGAAAAAGAAAAGATGTATCTACTTGAATGGGTATGAACAACTTTACCTGCTCCATATGCACAATTGTTATCTTTCTTTAATGAGATGAATTTCACTCCTTTGAAAAGTTCCAGTATTATTTATCTGTCTCTCGGTATGGATCTGGGGTTCATGACAGTCATGACTATCCACAAATCTACAATATTTTGCTTCCCCTAGGGGTTGGCTCAAGTAGTAAAGGCCTTGGGCTTGGGGGTATGCTCCCCCTAGGTCTAAGGTTTAAATGTCCTTGGGTACAAACAATCTCTAGGGGCTACCGGACTGGAGGATTTTTTTCCTTGAATTACCAGAGGTGCACTTGCGGGAAACTCTTTGCCGAGGGCCTATACACCCTCAGGATTAGTCAGGACGCTATTCTTGGACACCCGGTGCCAATAAAAAAAAAAAGTCTGCTTATGCCAAAAATTGAAGTAAGATTAGATTATATCATGAGAAGATTTGGGAGATCCCATTGAAGCAAAATAACTATTAACTCCTTGTATGGAGCATCTGAAAATGAGTCCCTTAATAGGAAATGAAATGAGTCTACTCAGCCAAAACTCCCCTATTAAGACACTTTTGTGTGATAACTAGGTAATGGCATCTTTCAAATTCATTTTCGTAACTCAAGATAAGATGCAAGTTATATTTTGCTTTCCCTTTTTATATTTATTTGTGTATTCAATGATACAGATTTTCAAAGTTTACGCCAACTTTCTTTGATATGGAAGTGTCAAAATGGGGTCATCAATTATGCATACGTCATTGTACATATTATGAAGATATGGATTGATTTTTTAGAATCACAAAATGAGCCTGTGCAACAGTTACAGAAAAAATTGGATTTAAGTAGATCTTCTGCAAAACATAATTGGTTTCATCAAAACAAGTAGAATTCCCACTACCACCACCTTTATAATATATTCTGAATCCAGATAACATATCTTTCTCAGGCTTGGCACCTACATGAAAACAACCGTGAAGTTGATCTTGTGGACTCTACATTGTTAGAATACAATGAAGAAGAAGTAAAACGCTTGATAGGAATATCGCTTTTGTGCACTCAAGCATCCCCATCATTACGGCCAACAATGTCACGTGTGGTGGCAATGCTTTCAGGAGATACTGAGGTGAGCTCTGTAACTTCAAGGCCTGGATATTTGACCGACTGGAAATTTGATGACATTACCAGTTCAATGAGTGACGTTGCAGCTAAAGGAAATGATACAAGCTATTTCAACTCAGCAGGCACAAGTAGGGGCGGTGATGCAGAGAATTCACCTGTAAAAGTTACTATACCCATTCTCCATGATACTAGTAACGAGGGTAGGTGAAACCAGTCTTTATTCATATTCTTGTTCCTTCTATGCCTCTGGGTGATAAAAGGAATAATGTGTAATTATGTGTGTGTAAATCTACTTTATTGTAAAAAAAAATTTCATTCTCACTTTTTCTTCGAGGTTTGGCACCTTTCTTACATGTTAGGAGAGGTATGGTATTATTTAAGAACAATAATAAAACATAGAGATTTACTTTAATTTTTTTCACTTGAGGAATTTACATTATTACAAGTTAATTTTAAATTTGTTACTATCATCTTCTAGTGCTTGCAAAGATATATGACAAACTGCAGCATTATTTGCTGAAAACTACTCATGTAGGACTTGCGCTCCCATCTGATTTATTTCTTGAAGTGAAATATTGTAAGTGCTCTGATTCTTCACACCAGGTTTTTCTTGTGAACTTTCACACAAGGGCTGAAAGTCCAGGTTTTCTGGGATGGAATGGGGTTCTATTTAATGTCTCAGGGGTTCTGAAAGAAATGGAATGAACGGGACAGTTCAATTCAAAATGGAAGGAGGAATAAATGGAATGGGATGGAATGGGTTTCTATTCTGTATTTGAAGTGGGTGGACGATCAACTGTTGTGAAATTTCGTTTTCATCCCTCAAATAAAGTTACACGTAAAGGCGAGAAGAAAAAATGACGAAGTTATGTATAAGGTAAATGCCATAGCCCAGCTGGGTAGAAGTTGAATACTCATAGGTTTTGGTTGTATGGTTGAGAGCCTTGGGAGTGGAAAGTTACGTGATAGGAGATGACTTGGAATCCTAATTTGTTTTTATAGATGAGATGAGTTGAGATAAAAATTGAAATTTGAATAAAATATTTTTATAAAATATTTTTTTAATATTATTTTTATTTTAGAATTTAAAAAAGTTGAATTGTTTATATTAATGTGTGAAAATTTGAAAATTTTATAATAATTAGATGAGATGAATTAAGAAGTTTTTTGAAAAACAAAGGCTAGTTTTAGCGACTTTGAAAGAGATCTAGGCATTCAAATTACTTACAAGGAGTGTTTTGGTCATTTTACTTATTAATCTAATCACTTTTAAAAATATAATGATTAAAATATCCCATGTTTTAAACTAAATGAAGACTTTTCAGGATCCTTAATATGAGACAACTGTTAATTTAATCTACAAACAAATAGCGTAGCATTTATAATCATATCTGAATCCGAATGGAGAGGTCAGAGGACCAAACGATGATTTGAGAAGATTCTTTTAACGATTCTAGCATAGGTAGAGTTTAGACAATACTACCTACAATAGGAATGCTAGAGGCTGCAATAGTTGCAAACGATCTCAAAAAAAAAAGAAAAAAATCCTCAAAATCCAAGAGTAGTTCTGAACTACTCAAAAACTGAGACCAGTATTCAAAAGGGGCTGGCTTTTTCTCTCCCTCTCCATTTTGATCCTTTCTCTTTTCTCTCTAACCTAAAAAAACCCTAGCACCCCCCCCCCCCCTCTCATTCTTTTTTCCTTTCCTCCACTTTCTCCATCCCTCCATCTCTGTATCTCTCCCTTTTTTCTCCGCTTTCTTTTATTTAGGGGCTTTTTTCATCCCATCCTCCTCCCTCCCCTTCTGTCTCCCGGCTGTACCCCTTGCTCGATCTCCTTCTTGTCCTCTTCTTCCTTTCCTTTCTTTGTTGTTTGATTGTTGTTTGTTTGTTTTTGTTGCTGGTTTTTGCAGGAACCGAGTCGGGGTAGAGGAGACGTTCGTCAACTGGGTAGGCCTCTGCCGGTTGGAACTCCGCACGAGTGCCGTCGTTCTTCTTCTAAAGTGCCGATCTCTCAAACACATCGGAAGCGTGAAGATTGGAGCGGCGTATGCTTCACACGCGCCCCTCACAGTCATCTCCTGTACGCCTTTGTCGGAGGGATCCGCATCTATGCGCGTGGGCGAAGGAGACAGGGAGTCCAATGGTCAGGTCTCTATCATTTTTGTCCTCAGCCAAGCGGCGCGTGATCTCCACGTGCCACTGTCCGGAGTGGTTTCCTGGATGGCCGGTTTAATTTCTCTAAGGTTGAAAACCGATACTGGTTTTCCCACTTACTTTAGTTTATGTCTATTTGTTTAATTAATTTTTTCCAAAAGTAGTTAGTCTCTAGGACTTAGGGTTTTATTTCCTTTATGGTCTTTAAAGTTTGTCCTCGATTATGGGATTTTGTTTTCTTAGTGTTTGTTTGTTTGGAGGGTTAGAAATAGTCAGTAAACTTTAGTATATTGGGGAACTCAAATTGTTGATTGATAACTTATTTTTAAGTTAGCTTGTAATGCCTGTATTTAAGTGAATAGAATGTTTCCGCTTCAAAAAAGAAAAAAACTACTCAGAAAGTAATACAAAACCAAAGATGATGATTATCTAGGTTAGAAAAAGTGTTTGGCAGAGTGTATTACCTTCAAAATTAATCATTTATGCGGCTTTGCCCCTATCCTAGCTTCTCTGCCTATTGTGTGACCGTTACTAATACTATGTTATGTTAAAGGAACCCTTTTAGTTCTCTAATGTTATCCTTTGGCAATTTATAGATGCACAATCTTCACTAAATTTCATTGTGGTTCACATTCCTCTGAACTTTGGATACTTACTTCTAATCTCTTTAAAAGCAAACATTTGCTTGAAAGTGTTTACTCATATGAAATGTAGTTATGATCCTAAATTAACGTTGTTTCAGAGTCAATGGCACCATTTGTTGGCCTCTTTGTTTGTTGTGCCACTTTTATGCCATTTAATCTGTGAGTGCTTACAAAATGTGCCTTTAATGAATCTCTTGGGTGATTCAAGCTAGATTTACCGATATTGGCAAGTAATACAACATGTTAGTATAGTTTCTGATACCAATAATAATCTTCGTTGATTAAGCTAGTATGGATGATAGAAAAGAACCATCTATATCAGGAGTACCCTAGTTTAGAATGATTGTGAAGCTTAAATTAATTTAGAGGAGTAGTGCTAGAGTCATGGATTGTGTAAGCGTCATGCATTCTTTTAAAAAAGAATGGGAGTCCACTACTGCAAAATTAAACTTTTTCATGTTGTCAATGGTCATTGGTCATGGATATTTGTAAGCACTTAGGTACATTACAAAGATATACTCAAGTAATTTAATTAAGTCTACTATATTAAAGTGTATATTATTATCATTGTTCAATGATAAAAATATGACTTAATGCTTAATAGTTCAAATCCTATCTTAAAACTCTTAATATTTATATAATCTAAACATAAATAATTAGATTAAAAGAAAATTACATAATTAATTATGTAACTAGTTAATATGCTATTTGGGGACTATATCCAGAATCATTCTTTTGGGTTAGTTGCATTT
Organism: Platycarya strobilacea; assembly: GCA_036898215.1. Classification (NCBI taxonomy): domain Eukaryota; kingdom Viridiplantae; phylum Streptophyta; class Magnoliopsida; order Fagales; family Juglandaceae; genus Platycarya; species Platycarya strobilacea. Next base: position 32,731,408 of record CM072549.1, on the reverse strand, counting down.
TTTTAGACTTGAAGATGATGGTTATAGAGAGAACACAGAATATGGGCAGACACGAGTCATTACTACATCACTATATTTTGTGGACTATTTATTTTGTTAGTATATATATGGGGAGTGCTAGAGAGAACCCTCCTAAATAATATTTTCTTAATTATTAAGTAAAAAAAATAAGAAAAAAGAATCGGAGCAGGACACAAGAGTAAAACTTTCATCAGACTCACTATCATTTTCTCTCTCTCTCTCTCTCTCTCCATATATATATATACACTTTCCGTATATATATGTATATCATTCTCTACAACCACAATCATATTTACCACGTAAGTGTAAAGCAGTATTACGCGGGTGATGTAATAACAAGTAGCATTAGTCTTATTGGCAACACAAGTGTGATAACATGTACGGCTCAATTGCAACTCAAGTATCAGAATTCATACGACATTTTTTTTTAGGCATATAAGTTCAGGGCAAAGCATCTGTCAGTATCGTTGAGGGTATAAATAATCACAATATAACCGTTGGCAGGCATATTTGAAATGCCATCATTCGCTGCGGACAAATGTGAAATTTCACACGCAGTAGCCGTTACAAACGGTGGCACGTTCCGTTATTTATTCACCGACTAGGAGTATTCCGGGAAACAAGCTCTTTTCTTTTTCTATTTCGACCGTTGGAAGGAAATTCAAAAGGCATAAAATCGCGGACGTTTTAAAATCCTTGCTCCCACTGTTTATCTTCTCTCAAAGCTCCGTCTTTGCAAAAATTTCATGTCTGATCCAATCACAAGCCCACCAATAATAATGGAGTCGAAACCCTTGCATCCTCTTCACCAAATCGCCGAAACACCGACCCACAAACTTCTTCTGAAGCAATGGCTCAAGGAAGAAGAACTAATCCTCGGAAGAATCGCCCTCAAAGAAACCCAGATCGACTCTGCCCGAAGCGAAATCACCATGCTCTACATTTTGTTCTTCGTCTTCCACTCAACAGCTTTGGTTCTCCTCTTCAACGCCTCCTCTAGAGACCCAGTTGCGAACAAATTAGCCTGTCACAGGTCATGGATTCCTTCACTCTGTTCTATTCTGTTTTCGCTCGGAATCATTTGGGCCGTCAGATACAAGACCGACGTAGAGGTCCACCTGGAGAAGTTACTGGAGAGGGAGAAGGAAGATGGGAAACTATTGGCAAAGTGTGTGGAAGAACTGAAGAAAAAGGGGGTCGAATTCGACTTGCTGAAGGAGGTGGACGCCCTTCGGAGGGCAAAAAGTCTGCGCGTCGAGAATAAGGCAGTTACGAAGTGGTCGGCGAGGGACTTTGTCACCCTGTTCTTCTTCTCCATGTCTTGTCTTGTTCTTGCAATCACAAGGGTTATATTGTGCGATTAAGCCTTTTGCTTAATTGGGAGGGGATTAGTTTGGATATTTTTTTGTTTGTTGGTGGGAGGTGGAGAAATGGTGAGTGCAGAATACTCTGTTCCGCTCTTGCAGTTGAGGAAAATTTTATGGCAAAGTTATGCAATCAATATTTCCTTTCGTTTTACATTGATTGCAACTATTATAATTTGATCTGAAATAAATCGTGCTTTAATATCAGTTTCCAACTTCTGGATGATCATAACACGAATTTTTTTTCTTCATGATCAAAATCTAATGATTGTCAACCAGATTGATATCCTTGGTCAGATCTTTCATAGTGATTATCTGAATCGAATCACAAAGCCAATTTATGTAATGCTCTCGACGAGGAGGCTGAACAATACAATATTTTGCTACATTACGAAGTGGGTGATCTACTTGGCATCCTGATACTGGTGCTAATCATCATATGACTTTCACTCTAATTGAAACCAACCCAAGGTTTTTCTTCTTACTCTGGCCATGATTATGTCATGGTAGGCAATGATTTTGGGTTATCTATCTCTGATAACTTTATGGTTCCTTCCACTGATCTTGAATTGAACAATGTTCTTGCAGCTTCTGACACTGAAAAATGACTTGTAATTGCTATCTCTCAATATACACTTGATTATATAATTGCTACTTGAAATTTAATCCTAGGATTTTGTTGGGAAGGATTGGAAGATAGGCAGGTTATAATTTAAATGAAAATGACTTGTAACTGTTCAACCCAATACCACTGCAACATTCACCAATGCCACTAATGACCCAATAAAGGCTTTGTGTAAGTAAGTCTTAAAGGGAGAAAGAACCTTTGGTAAGCATCTGAAGTTCCCCCTTCAGATCTCGTGATCTCGTCGTGCATGATGATTGCCATTTAGTCTTACAGATTTTCGAACACTTCCCATGCATTATGGAAAACCCTTGTTGTTGATCACCCTAGAGAGAGAAAGCATCAAACAAAGATCTTTTGAGCCACCTAAGTATTAATTGGTCAATACGCAGCGAAAGTATTGCAATTGGGTTGGGATGAATTCATCATCGTCACCAATAAGGGTGGTGGGCGAACGTGAGACTTTGTTGATCTTCACATAAGAAGATTGTGACTTCGTAACACGAGTAAATCACGGTAACATGACAAGTATATGGTGGAGAAGTTCACGACAACACAAATTACCTGTCATCTTGTCTTATTATAAATGATATTTTTCAACATCATTTGATCATCAACAACATTATGAATTAAAAAGAAGGCACTCCTCTTAACATTGAAAACTTCACGACAGAATAACTTTTAGGGATTAGTATTAAAATATTATGTCTCGTTAGCTTATAGGGATAAGTATTGGTCATTGTTAAATTTTAATAAATAAAATCTGAAAGAATTATTATAGATAATATATATTTTTGTAAGATTATTGTTAATAAACCATTACAGTTATCTATCCTACACGCCCACAATAGCCTCCTGCGCAATAGAGAAACAATCAGTCTTAAGTGATTCCAGAATATCTCTGATGGTTAAGTCAATGAGAGAAGTAAGAATCTCTTAATGAATTTGTATCCATTTTACAATTTGGGATGCACAATATGGAGGAGCCGTCCTACCTGAGCATGGAAGAATGAGAGGTACTTCTTAATTGACTTTGACACAATCCTGTTTGGCATCGTTATTCTTCTAGTTTACTTTTGTACCTCATTTAGGTTTCAAGACAACTTCATCTCTATTATTGTTTAGAACTTCTCCAGGATGGCCTTGATTCCCCTTTTTGGCACCATGAAATTTAAGAACTTTTCCAACACTACACTGAATGCATACTTCATCGAGTTGAGCTCGATGTTGTACCATCTTCATACAACGAAGGAAAGCCTCTCTCAAATCCACTAAGTGATGGCCGCTCTTCATGCTTTTGACAAGCAGATCATCTACATACACCTCCATAGTGCACCCAATTTGTTTCTTAAACGTTGAGTTCACTAACCAATGGTATGTCGCCTCTACATTCTTACGATTGAATGACATAACTCGATAATAGTAGTCCCTTGCATGTGATGAAAATATGTCTTCTACTGGTCTTTCTCGTAAGCCTAAATCTAGTACCCCAAGTAAGCATCAATGAAACTTAGCATCTTTTTTTCTGCTGCTAAATCCACTATCAAAACTACACTCAATAAGAGAAAACTACCATTGGGGAAAATCTTATTTATGTCTGTGAAGTCCACACACATGTGCCACTTTCCATTTGTTTTCTTCACCAACACCACGTTTGACATCCATTCAGGATAGTAAGACTCTCTTATGAACCCATCCACATATATCTCCATATTGCACCCAATTTGTTCCTTAAACATGGAGCTCACTAACCAATGGTATGTCACCTTTACATTCTTACGACTGAATGACATAACTTGATAGTAGTAGAGTCTCTTACCTGTGATTAAAAAATGTCTTCTACTGATCTTTCTCGTAGAGCTTGATCTAGTTGTATCCAAGTAGGCATCAAGGAAACTTAGCATCTTTTTTTTTTTTGTCGTTGAATCCATTATCAGATCTACCCTTAGTAAGAGAGAAAACTATCATTGGGGCATACCTTGTTTACATTTGTGAAGTCTACATACATGTGCCACTTACAAATTTCTTTCTTCACAAATATCATGTTTGACATCCATTCGGGATAGGAAGACTAATTTATGAACCCAACTTCAAGTAGGCATTGTACTTGTCTAGCTATTGCTACACACCTCTTGGCCCTAAAACTTCTTCACATGGTCTACAAAGAGGTGATGCTCCATTATCTCTCATCCTATCTTAGGCATGTCTTTATGGCTCCAAACAGATATGTCTTTATGCTCGACTAGAAGTTGTGTCAATTGTTCCCTAAGGTCTAGGGTCATACATGTTCCTATCCCACAATAGCTCCTGGCTACTTGGGGCACAAAGCAATCAGCTTTAGAGGCTCACCTGCTTTACCCTATTTTAGCTTGTTCTCATCTTGAGTCTCGATCATCCAATCGATGAGCATGGCTAGTGATGATTAAGAATTCTCGTTCACCCCTCTAATGTTAGTGGTACAAACTTCTCCTCCTCCACTCTTCAGTTGTTGAACATAGAATTATCATGCTAGTATTTTCTAACCTTGAACTTTCCCTACTTCTACTTTGGTAAGGAACTATATCTTTAAATGGTAGGTTGACATGATCACTTTCATTTTGTTCAACATTGGGTATATGATAATGGCATTATATAAAGAGGTTCTTCTTACTACAAAATCATGCTGGTGATGGTGTAGGGTATGACCCCCATGGCAATCGGTAAAGTAATGTTGCCTATTGGCTACAAGTTATATTGTTTTGCCTGCAAAACTCTATAATAGTGTGGATGCTAGTCGCAACCTATTGTCCTCAATTCTCATCCTCTTGAAGGAATCTCAATACAAGATGGTCACCGAACTCTGATTATCAATTAAGATCCTACAAGTTGTGTAGTTGGCGACAAACAGTATGACCACCAAAGTATCATCATGAGGGCATAAGATGCCCTCGCAATTGGCACATCGACGTATAAAAAGGATATGTTGCTAGCTTCAAGGTTGCTTAACTATGAAGACTTTTACGTACCTCATCGATTAGGTATGTGCTTTCCTTATGGTAGAATTGGTTCTCCCGCAAGCAAAGTGACCCGCAATAATTCTAATTCGCCTAGGGGCTTTTGCTTCATGAGTGGGCTATGGTACTGGGTGCTCCCTCTCCTTTCATTTTTATCTCTCCTTGGGGTCACACTTTTCTCCTCTGGCTCTTGACAACCTTTCTTTTTGTGGTGTTATCTCTCATCTAGACTATTGGTGTTAGGCGACGAAGCGCTTCAACTCCTTTTTTTGTATCTCTTCTATTTGGTTTGTGAGGATATAGTGTGTTCCTTAATGCTATGGCTATACATTAATCACAATAGCCACATGTGAAGCAGAGAAACAATCTTGTATGGTCCCAATGAGGGATATCTTTGCTGATTAAGTCAATTAGATAAGAATCTATGAATGAATTTGTATCCATTACAGTGTATTCAAGAAATTTATTGGGTTTGGGATGGACAATATGGAGAAACCGTTAAGCTTGAGCACGATACGAATGACGATGGGATCCATTCAAGAGAATTTGTCTTTGATGCACCTATTTTGTTGGCGTGAATATTGTGCACCATTAGCCCCCCCCCCCCCCCCCCCCCCGGCTTGTGATTTGGTAGAAGGCTACAATATCGAGATGCACACCACATAAGTTACATACCTAACGTTTTGTGGAACATTGTGTACTCGTATGCTCGGCACACTTGTGTTTAAAATAATAGCAATATAAATAATATATATGTCATAATTAAAATACCAATAACAAAGAAATATATTTTAGAGCATCAACGTAACACCATAACTATCCAAAAGTAAAGGTGAAAAAAGAATTGGTTGAACGGGTTCAGTTCGATACTGGTTCTTGAGAATCAAAATTGGTCTGTAATGGATTCAATGCCAATTTTCATATTTTGAAAATAGATTTGAATTGAACCGAACCGAGATATATTTATATTAATTATTTATATTATATATAAAGTATTTTCTATATTAAGTTAACTAACATACATAATCAAGTATAGAAATAAATTAGACACTACTCGCTAGTATAGAAACAAGTCTCGTACAATAAGTTAATCTCACTAACTATATTATGCTAAGTTAATCTCACTCAGTTAGACATTACGAGGATACTTAAAAAACAAAAGTTCCTTTGAGGAGGTCTGAAAAAAAAAAAAAAAAAATCATTTTTGGCACAATTCCTTAGAAAAAATTAGATTTGGATCAGACCGAAAATAAAAAATAATGAAATTTTAATTTCGGTGACAAACAGATTCATATTTTTTTTTAAAAAAAATTAAAACTAGTATATATTAGTTTAGTTCTACATTTTTTTTTTTTATCAAAATTGGATGGAATTGAGCTGGTTACACCCTTATTCATAAGTCACACCTCCACAATAGTGGCGATACATACCATAAATTATTCGCTAGAAATAATAAACATAATTAATACATAAAACAATAGCTCAAAACAGGAACAAGCCCCTGTACCACTCTTTAGTTGCATTGGATCTTCTTGCTCATAATCTACCTCGTTTCATACATCTAAATTAAAATATATGAATTTGAAAAATAAAATCTTAGTGGGACTACATACTATAAATTGGGAGTGTAATTAGTTTGATTTGGTCCTGTTTTAGACAAAGTTTGGAACCAAACCGGCATATACTGATTTTGTATTTTTAAAAATCGATATCACACCGATTATCCTCCTAAATAAGTATTTTTTATTTTATTAATTTCGGTCTGAGTCAATCCGATTTTCTAATTCTTGATATATATTAAATCTCTCATCTCTTATATTTGATATATATATTTGATATATATATTAATATATATATATATATATTAGCAATGCAATAATACTATTAGTATATATTACTATATGTTAGTAATAATATAGTAATTAATATACTAATATATATTAGTATTACTAATACATCTAACAAAAAATATGTTTAAAATTTATTAAGCTATAAAATGTAATTAATATATATTTTATATTTATAAATAACATATTTATTTTTATATTTTATACTTTATATTTATGATCAAATAAATATTCATGTTTAAGATTATAATCTTATGTCATAAATTATAATATAATATTATTTTATATATAATTATAATTTATATATATAGATATATATGTATATATATATATATTATATCTTCTCTTCAAATTATAAATAATATAAAAAATAATAATATAGTTTTTATATAATATAAAATAGATTACATATAATATATATATATATATATATATATATATATATATGCAAATTGATTTGTCCTAGAAAATATAAAACCAAATCCAGACCGGTTATAATCGATTTTTAAAGTAGAGGAATCCATTTCAAACCAGACTGATTGAAAATCGGATCAAACAAATTGGTCCGATCCAATTCAAATCAATTTTACGATTTATTTATACACTCCCACTATGATTAAGATTTCAAAAAATCTTAATAAATTATTTCTCACGAAAAACTTAAAAGGTAAGGTAATTGACAATGAAGTGAACAAGTATGAATTTGGTACTCAAAAAACAAAAAAGAGTATGGTCTTACTTCGATTTGAATTAAGAATTGAGATAATTTATCTCAAAATTATTATTATATTTTTTAAAATTTTTATATAAAATATAATAAATATTTCAAATTTTTTAAATTTTAATTCAATTTTTTTAATTTTAAAATAATAATAATATTAATAATTAATATTTTAATAATATTTTTTTTAATTTTTTAAATTTATTTTTATCTAATCTTCTAATTCAAATCAACTCATACAAATAAATCATATAACGAGGTGAGAGTAGGGGTGTCAAATCGTGTTAACGGGTCGTGTTCGTGTCGTGTCAAGACATGTATATTATGCTATATAGGTCAACCCTAACCCGACCCGCTAAGCTTATCGTGTCAAAATCTCAAACCCTAACCCAACCCGTTAACATAACGTGTCGTATCGTGTCAACCCGTTATGACCCATTAGTAAATATTAAGAAATATATTAACACGACATAATATGATTCGTTTCAACCTATTTATGTAAATGAGTTGAATATATCCAAAATTAATCCGTTTGACTTAATTAAATTTAACATAATTTTATATAAATATTAAAATCATAATATCTATAAAACTAATAACACTAATTATAAGTTTAAATTACAATCTAAACAATAAAATATCAAAATTAAAATTCTAACAAATTTACATTTAAGTATAAGAATATAATTTTAATTTTAATTTTCTTAGCGTGTCATAACGTGTCATAACGGGTTAAAACAGGTTGACCCGTTATCAACCCGTTAAGCAATCGTGTCATAACGGGTCAACCCGTTTTGACCCGAAACCCGTTAAGACTAAACCTTAACCCGCTATTATCGTGTCGTGTTCGTGTTGGGTTAACGGGTCGTGTAAGAAATTACCACCCCTAGGTGAGAGCACGCGCGTAATGAATTTTGAGAGCACACGTTACCCAAGATTTCCTCCACTTGCTTCATGTCGGTTTCTCGCGGTTGCCGCGTTGGTCATGTCACGATCTTTCATCGGCCTTAGAGCATTATTATTTTATTTAGTAATAAATTTTAAAAAAAATATTATTTACAATCGTGGTCTATATAGTTGTTATATAATTATTGAGAATTCTTGGAGTTTGAATCTTTATTTCGAGTTTAAAATTGTTGGAAGTATATTAGAAGTCGTCAGGATTCATCATCGCAAGAATGAAATCGTCTACTTCCTCTGATCCCGATAAAATGGGTGGTGTCGCCCACCGCCACCGACGACGGCGAGGACTGAACTGAGGCCAAATCTTTTTTAAAAATTCATCTTCATTTTTTTATTATGTTTTTTATTATATTTTTATTATATTTTATTATTTTATTGTATTTATTATTGTGTTTTTTAAATTTTATTTTTATTGTATTTTTTAATACTTTTTATTATATTTTTATAAAAATTATAAGAATTTAGGAAGGTTGGCTGTAATTACATTGAGATGCAGCGTCACCCATAATTATTTTGGTAAAAATAAATTAAATATAAGATTCAAATAAAAAAAATTAATAATACATTCCAACCTTTTTCAAAGTATTTATATGAAGATTACACATTTCACAATTAGATGTAAAATTATTTTTAATTTTTTTGTATGAACATGTAAAATTATATCTTTTTAAGATTAATTTTATCATTCAATTTTTTTTTAAAGAATAATAATTATTATTATTAATTTTTCTTAAAATTATTATTTTTATATATTTTATAATTAACAGCCATTAAATAATAAAATAACATTCGTAGAGTGAATAGTAAAATAACATTTGTAATAAGAAAGAGAAAAAAGTAATAGAATAAGGTTTGAATAGTGAATAATGCATCTTTAAATTTATAAAAATACTATTTATAATTAAGTAAATATGTAGATACATATACATATGCATAATTTAATGCAGTCTAAATTAAAATTATATTATATAAATATATTGATACATATAAGATATATAATCTAATACTACTGCTCTAGAGTATCTTTATTGGATTATACAAATGCAAATATAAAATTTGTATAACATCACATGGTTTTACATTTGATTAATCTATTCAAAATTCATTTCTATATAGGATTATCTATCTCTTAATTAAAATAATAATAAAATAGTATTAATATTATTTTTTCTATTAATGGCAGAACTAATAATTACTTATGTGAATGTCACGTTCTATAGGATAGTAGGCATTTTTTTACTGATTCTGACCAACCAAAAATTAAAGAGGCCGGAAAAATATAAAAGAAAATAAAAGGAAAAATAAATGTTAAAATAATTGAAATAATTGAAAGAAGTATTAAAATAATTAAAAGAATGTTGAAATAATGGGAATGAGTAATAGTGTTGGGAGATTGGGTGGAGACTAGTTATGAATACTTAATCTTTGGTGGCTTGTGTTTTTAAAAGTAAAAATTTTTAAGACAGTAATATGTTGGATGCTAAGTTTGGTCAGTGGCCATCATTTATTTAGAAAAGTCTACATTCCTATTTGGATACTTTGTGAAGGAATATGATATGAAGAGTTGGAAATGATAAAGGGTATGAAGGTCTGAAAAGCAAAATGGTTATCTAAACCCTCTACTTTTTATGTACAAATACCAGTTAACACTCATGATCTAGATGCTTATGTGGATGTGCTCATTGATGAGGAGACTCGAGATTGGAAAAAAGAGGCTGTTGAGACTATGATTAGTCCAAGAGATTCTGTCCATTCCTATTAGTAGGAAGGAGTTAGCAGATAAGTTAATTTGGAGGGCCTCTAAGAAGGATATTTACTCGGTGAAAAATACTTATTTTGATGATTTATTATTTAGTAGACAAGCACAAAGAGGAAGTCCAATGGATAATGGAACAGATTTGTAGTGAACAAGTGTGTGGCAACTAGGTGTTTGTGTTCCAAGAAAAATCAAACAACTCTTTTGGGAAGATCTGAATAATATTCTGCCGACAAAAGGGTATCTCTACGAAAGGAAAATAGTTGATTGTGCTCTATGCTATGTGTGTCAAAGAGAGGATGCAACGGTTCTACATGCACTTTGAACTGTCCAACCTCAACAGATGTTTGGGGAGAAAATGATAGTCCTGTTAAAAAATAGAAAGTCTGTTTTCAAGATTTCCAATCTATTTGGGGGGCCCTCTGTCAACAGCTTGGTGTGGAGCAGTTAGAATTTGTCTTAATGATGATTCATGCTTTTTGAAGAAGAAAGAATGAACTCATTTTTACAAATAGGTTTAAACCTCCAGTTTGTCTTCTCGAGCTTGCTAAGGATAACTTGAGGCAGTTCAAAGAAGCTAAAAAGAAACCTGCTAACCCTTCCTCAATTCATTCCACTGTTGTGAGTTTGAAATGGAATCATCCTACTTTTCCTCATCTGAAATTGAACTTTGATTCTGCATTTGATAAGGCTATCGGAAGGATAGGGATAGAAATGGTGATCTGAGATAGTGGTGGGATGTGCTTAGCTACTCTAGTAGGCCCGAAAGAAAGAACTGCTTTTGTTGCTAGTGCAGAGAGTCTTGCACTTCTTCATGCTTTCGAATTTTGTTGTTAATTGGGTTTTCTGCAAATCCAGCTGGGGGGGGGGGGGGGGGGGTGTTACAAAATAGATTATTGATGCAGTGCAATCTAGAGAGGAAGATCGTTCTTGGATGGGGCAAAGTGTTGAGGACATTCGGTGCGTGCTATTTTACTATCCTTTTTTCAGTTTATGTTTTGTTCCCTGTGTTTGTAATAGAGCTGCACATGAGGTTGCCAAAAATGGCAATGCTTATGGACTGTGAGAGAGTATGGTTAGATGATGAACCCTCTTTCATTTCTTCCGTTATACAGGAAGAGAAGTCCTTTCGTAATAGCTCTTAATGAATGAAATGTTTCGACTTTCCTTTCAAAGAAAACGATTGGGAGAGATTGTTTTTTATTTATTTGGTCTAGCTACAGTGCCATGTAAATATGACTCACAGCACGCCAATTTACTATAGCTAGAAATCATTATTTTTGTTGTGTTTGCATAATTCAATGCAGTATATTTTTAGACTATTATCTAAATACTCCATCAAATTTTCTTTTACATAATTCAATAAAAATGCTATTACAAGCTTCAACCCGTCAAATCCTTTTGCATAAAAATGTTATTCAACATTTAATAACCATAACTCCATCATTCATGGATGGTTATCAAATGACGGGAAAGTTATTATTAATTCTTATCACTTATCTACTAATAAATTAATAATACACATCAACTAATGATGAAATGATTAGGGTTAAAATAATGATTTCACTCTATATGAACTAGATCAGTTAAATCCGACTCTCTCTCTCTCTCTCTCTCTCTCTCTCTCTCTTATTTTCTCTCTAAGCGGGTGGTGATTTCTGGCTAACTACCCATAATTTTTTTCTCTTCTCATGAGCAGACCTCCTCCACTACTTTTCATTTGTTTTACCTTTCTCGTTTTATCTACTTTTCCTAGTTTTTCCACCTTAGCACTGACCTCAGCGATCTATACCTTTCCAGTAACCTCCAACCAACACATGCGGCTTCTACAACCTCTCTAGTCATTGATATTCATGCTCACGGAGGAGGACCGCGGTTCTGCATAGTACGTTGGCCATATGTGCAGCCTAAGTTGTGCGCGTCAACCATACACAATCGCGAACTAGAGAGGTTTTTGAGGTCACACGTGGCCCCACCAGCATCGGAGGCCTCAGATCCTTCGGATTCGACCGTCCGTTTACCACTGCAATGTGGGCCCTCTACTGGCAACTCGGCTTTGACTCTAACTGCTATCTTATATTTTCGATTTTCTTAATCCGCAATCTTGTAAGAGGGATCGTGGATCTATTTGATAATCAACTCAAAATAATAAGTGACAGTACACCTGCCATCTTCACCACTTTCAAAGGAGGTTCCACCGCCACCAGTGGTGGTTCCACTATTTGCATTTTTGCGAACATATTATTTTTATTTTTTTTATAAGATGACGTTCTCTTGTAGGACAATGGTAGAATTCAAGAACTTGGTCTAAAATAATTTTTTTTTCACTTATTTTGCACTGTTGTTTATTGCTTTGGATGTTTATTGGGAACCCCACCTCCACCTCCACCTCCACCTCCACCTCCACCTCCACCTCATGTATCATGTTTTTAATTTAATGAAATTGCTTGCTTTGAAAAAAATCCTCAATTTTACACATTTGAATATTATATTATTTTAGAATTACATTATATAAAAACTTAGACTCCACTTGAATAATAAGATGAGATGAAATAATTTTAGATAAAAATTAAAAGTTAAATAAAATATTTTTTAAATATTTTTTAAAATATAATTATTGTTTTAAAAGTTGAAAATTTTAAATTGTTTATTATAATTTATATAAAAATTTAGAAATTTTATAATAATGAGATAAAATGAAATGATATTAGTATCCAAACAAGGCCTTAAGTTGTGTTTGGGTAATAAGATCATTCCGCTGGTATTTGTTATTTTATAATTATTTGTTATTTGTTATTATTATTTTTTATTGATATTCACTACTATTCAATATTTTATCATTATTTTTTATTATTATTTGCATATCATCAAAATCACCTCACTATCTAAAATCTTTAATCAAGAAACGAGAGAAAGTATTTTAATATTTCAACTGCATTTATATTTTAAGTAATTAATCTTTTTTTAAGTATATTTTGAGTAATTAATCTTCATTTTAAATATCTTACTTATCATAATACAAATGAATGAAGGTGATTGAATATATATATAATATATGCAAGCATAATTCATTAAATTAGAAAAAGTGATCTATGAAGAAAGGGTGAGATTCTCCAACAAGCACTCCAAAACAATAAACTACGAAGTAGGTGGAAAAAAAGAAAAAAAAAAGTGGGTTTATTTGGGACCAATAATTGGTCTCTACCCAAATCCTACGAGAGGACACCTCTTATCTAAAAACGGATTTAAAAAGTTTGCATAAAAGCGAATTAATAAACAACCACAGACGGTGATTCTTCCATGCAAATTGAAGACGATGATGGATGCACTGTCGTTTGTTGTTTGGAGGCAAATTTTGGATAAGTCCCTAAGCCTCTCTTCAAGACCACGATTTAGGGAAAACAAAAACAAAAGGAGACTGCTGAAAACTCCTCGAGCCACCTGAGAGGAAGATTGGGAGGCCACCACCGATAGATCAATGAAGGTCGCTGATGACGCTTGAGCCGCGCGTGGCCCATGAAAACCCATCATAATGCCTCTGCATACGATCGATGCGTACGGCAAAGGCCGCGCGTGTGGCATACGCACTTAATGGAATAACGAAGCTCTTTCTCGAACTTACAGATCAGCGACTAAGAGGGTAATGGAGGTGGTGCGTGTTGGTTGGAGAACACCAGGAAGCAGCAAATTAGAGAGTTTGTCTTAGGGAAAACAGAATGGAAAAACTACGGGAAAACCAACGGAAAGGAGACAATAAAACGAGTATATTACAAAGAAAGCGAAGGGAGGAAGGGGTTGGAGTAATAGCTCCGACCACCTTTCGCCCTTAGGAAGTGCCAGAGAGTTGGAAGGGATGTATTGGGGATCTCGGTCTAGTCCCTACATATTAAGTTTCTCTCACTTTGGTTCTCCTTGTGGTGACCAAAAATGCTAGTCCTCTTGCTTGGTCTTGATCAAATTGTGACGATGATGGGTTCTTAGGTTAATCGAAGTTTGGGTGTTTAGTGATGGAATTGTATATGATGGTGATGAAAAGGGTGATCTAAGTGATGAACTTAATTCCAAGAGGCATGACTTGATGCTTGTTCTTGGAGTTGGCACCACCTTGAGATGGAATTAGAATTTGGATGCAAATGAGGCAAGGGTTGGACGGTGGAATGGTTTCCTAAATTGTGGGAGGCAATTTAGGAGTTGTTGATTTCGACTAGGGTCAAAGGAGGATGATTGATTTGATGAGTGAGAGATTCTAGGAGAATTCCTATAATGTAGGAATTATTTATGGAAGATATGACCGGTTAGCAAAAGGGATAAGGGAGTTGGTTTATGGAAGGAAATTAAGGTTCCTAAGTTTAGGAAACCTTATATGATAAGTAGGGATTTTGGTTAGGTCAATTGGGAGATTGGAAGAAGGGTATTATAATGTGTAGCCGAATATGGTAAATATGTGAACAATGTGGTGGGCATGTACGGTTTTTGGGAGATAGGATTTATGCAAGAAACTATATGAACACCAAAGAAATTTGATGAACACGCATGAACAAGCAAGAACACTATGAAACTCAACTCAACATCAATTCACGAATTGCACAATGTAGAAAAGAAACCTCATATATATTGGATAAAATGAGTCACACCTATTTACGACTTGTAAGGCAGTGATCCTCTTATTGGGATTCACGGATTGCATCCAAGTAATCCAAGCGCATAAACACCGAAAATAAGAACAAGAATAAAGTAGCCGTCCTCTAAAAAAATTGTCAAAAGATGTAAAAGAAATTACTAAATATCTTATTTATAGAGATTACAAAGTGAAAACTTCCAAAATGTCCCTTAAAAAATACTTGAATAAAAATAAATAAATGAAAGCAATAAAATAGTCTTACAAGGGCCATGGTGGCCCGTGGCATACAATGGCCCATGGATGACCTAGTGTGAATCATGGACTACAGTTGGGTTGGTCTAGCTAGTGTTTTAAATTTCGTATCGTACATGCCAGTATATGTCGTATCGGAATAGTGACTGGTATAGAAATAGAGTTTGTTTCATACCGGTCCAAATACTGGCCTGTACTGGCCGTACCAAATTTTGAATTTTTTTTTTCATTTCTTGCTATTTTTTATCTTTATTCAGACTAGACTATTTATATATATATAATTTATTCATTTATTGACTATTATTTTGAAATATAATTTATATATATTTATATATATATATTTTATGTATAGACTATTCCGAAATGATACACCAAACGGTATTGATACCAAAATATTTTTTTCTAGTACCTTGACCGGTATGCCTACTGGTACGGTATTCAAAATATTGGGTCTAGCTCATGGCTACTGGTTGGCATAGCATGGTGCCGTGTGCTGATGCTGCATGGCCCAAGCAGGTGGTTTGGACATTGATTTCACATGATCCAGATAGGTGGTCTGAGCGTTGATATTGTAAAGCACGACTGGAACCGTGCGCTAGATGACATGCCAATAGTCTCGCCTATAAGGTACGGGCTGGAGCAATATACTGGATGACACGTTTGCTGAAGCATGCCACTAGCCTCGCTACTGAGTGTCACGGGCGTATTCTTGCTTGTCAAGGCCAATATTGAGATATGGCCCGATGCCACTTTTCTTGGAGTTTTTGCAGGATGTCAAAAATTATAATGCCCAAAGAAAAATAAAAGAAAAAAAGAGAGGAAGATGATTGAATATGATAAAAGCATAATTGAGAGATGCTAAATATATTTTATATAATAAAATATAAACTTCAATATTAGCATTTAAATAAAAAAAAGTGAGTTAATCCATATTTACTACATTTAGGATAAAACACAGTCAAATAATTTATAAAGAGTAATATTACGTATATACGATCTTGTATATTTTTTTTTATAGAATTGATGATGTATAATCAATCAAAATATTTAAAAATATATTTAAAAAAAATAAAAATATGATAAAAGAAAAATACTAATAAAAAATACTAATAATTAAATTTAAAAATATATAAAAATAATAATTATATACTGCATGCACTTAAAATAACTAGTAACTTTTTATTTATAAAATTCTTAATATCTAATAACTAAAAATTATACCAAACAATATTTTTTTGCAAACAGAAAGTTCTGCCCAATCGTGTTAAGGAAGGTTGGGCAGAAGTTTCTCTCGGAAAAACTTTTAATTTTGAATGGGACCCACGGACGACAATACACGGTCATAAAAGGCTTCTTGATGAATTTTGGTTCTGAAAATCAATCTTCGGCCAAGTTCATACTCAATCCCCCTCTCTCTGAAACCCTAGAATCGGAGAAATCGAAATTTGAATCCAGGTTGTTCAGATCGTCTTACGACCGACCATGGGAAACACTGAGAAGCTCTTGAATCAGATCATGGAACTTAAGTTCACTGCCAAATCTCTCCAACGCCAAGCCAGGAAATGCGAGAAGGAGGAGAAATCCGAGAAGCTCAAAATCAAGAAAGCCATGGAGAAAGGCAACGTCGACGGCGCCAGAATCTACGCTGAGAACGCTATCCGAAAGCGAACTGAGCAGATGAATTATCTCCGCCTCGCCTCTCGCCTTGACGCTGTCGTTGCTCGCCTCGAAACCCAGGCCAAGATGACCACCATCAACAAGTCCATGGGAAACATAGTCAAATCTCTCGAGTCTACCCTCGCCACTGGCAACCTTCAGAAGATGTCCGAGACCATGGACCAGTTCGAGAAGCAGTTTGTCAACATGGAGGTCCAGGCCGAGTTCATGGAGAGCGCCATGGCCGGCTCTACCTCCCTCTCGACGCCGGAGGGAGAGGTCAACAGCCTGATGCAGCAGGTCGCCGACGATTATGGTCTCGAGGTCTCCGTGGGTCTACCTCAGCCGGCTGCGCACGCTGTTCCGGCCAAGGAGACCGAGAAGGTCGACGAGGATGACCTCTCCAGGCGCCTCGCCGAGCTCAAGGCTAGAGGTTAATAAATCAGACAACGAAGAGGTTGTTTATGACTTCTTATTATGAGAATGTGCGATGTGTATGATGCATAATACTCTTTAAATTCTGTAAATTTGACTGAAATATGTCTTGGGATTATTGTTATTGCATACTATATTGTTATTTTATGTGGGCATTTGATACTTTTCACCTGGTTTTGTGAATATGATTCTTCAGTATTTAGGTGTGTAGTTACGGATTGCTTGATGCTTGACGTGGCCAAACAAGGCGTTTTTTTGTCTAGATCGGGTGAATAGGATCTGTGTGTCAGTGTGTCTGTGGTAGGAACTAGTATGTTTAAATTTGATGTGGTAGGAACTAGTGTGTCTGTGGTTCAAATTTGATGTGGTAGGAACTAGTATGCTTAAATTTGATTAAAGAGTAACCTTTTCATTTTGGTAGCGTATTAACTATTGAGTAGTGCTACTATACCTCTTCAATTTGCCCGCTTGGTGTGCCCCCTAGTGCAATTTGCACTTTTTTTATTTTTTTGCTTTTTATTTAAAATATTTTTTAAGCATGTTTAAATATTTTTAAAAATTATAAAAAAAAAAATGTCAATACACTAATCGTCATTTCCTTAACCATTAAGCAAAACAAATTTTGTTAAAAAAAAATTAAATACATGAGCTGTTAAAATGAGGGGGCAAAGTGAGGCATAGAAGAATTTCCCTTAAACTATTATATGAATTAGGAATTGTTTCATACCATTGTTAGGAATTAGGAATTGGTTTTCAGGGTGTAAAATGATCTAACCCCTAGGGGTTGGCTCAAGTGCGAAAGACCTTGGTCTTAGTGATATGCTCCCTCCTGGTCTAAGGTACAAATCCTCTTGAGTGCAAACAATTTATAAGGGCTACTGGACTGGTGGAACTTCCCCTTGAATTGACTGACTTACACTTGTGGAAAACTTCTTGCGGCTTGTGCCATCCATGGTAGTAATTAGGAGGTTGTTCTTGGACCCCTGGTGTAAAATGATTTTTTTTTTTACTTATGTGCTTAGTGCACTTCGATTTTATTATGGTTCTGATTTGCTTAGTATGTTTCATGGTTTACTTTATGAAGATTGCAAGCAGATGGGGATGTGGATTCTTGCCTGTAAGATATGGATGGCCTTCAAGGGTCTTTAATCATCCTAGTTTCTTTACCAGTCAGTTTTGTATGTTGTTGTTGAATGTTATGATTGTACTTTAGATGTTTTGCTGCAACAAGACTAATTAAAGAAAACTGTGGGAATCAACTTATGGACTTTCATGAAGATTAAGACTGGCTACTTGAGGAAGAGGACATTGGATACATGATAAGAACAATTTTAGCGCTAAAGTAATAAAGAAGAGTGGAGTACATCTAGGATTTGGTAGCTAATATGTAATGCTAAGCATGCCTGGCATGTTATGATCAATTCATAGTAGTACCTTGCTCTGATGGGGTTCAGAGTTTAATGACTATAGAAATCGTAATACCTTAAGTTTGCTGATATTCGACAAGAGAACTGAGTTTCGACAAAACATTGAATGAACTTGTATTTGGATGGTTTTCAGAAATTAATGTTGAGGTTGATTTGAGGCTAAGAACCAAGCGTCTGGAGAGCACTAATGTGAAGCTCTCAAAAAGTGCTTCACATATCTAATGTAGTCGCAGGCTTGAAGCAGCAGAAGTTGGCACATGGCAGTATTTTTTTTTTTGGTAGGTGGAAATTTAGGATGCTTTTGGTTGTTGAAGCAGTTTAACTTGGTTTGCCTTCTATTATGAATAACTATTCAGATTGGGTTAGGAAGCTCTACATAGGTTTTGCAGTTAGGATATTGTGGATGGCTTGAGAAATTTTTGTTGCTTGCTTTGCTGGACTTGTTGGACTAAAATATCACATCTAGCAAAATAAGACTAAATGAATATTTTGCATGTCATGGATAGGGAATGGGAACAGCATTGGGTCGTGGGGAAGTTAATATCATATTCTTTGTTAGTACTATCAAGTAGGATCACTGGTGGCCATTCTGGTTCTAGCGTTTTTAAACATGGTTATACTTTGGGAGACATTTATTTAATTAATTTTATACAAATTGTGTGAGCATTTGTATTTTTGTACGTAGGGTGCTTTATGTTTGTCACAGAGAAATATTTTGCAGAGTCTAGTCTAGATTGAAAAGATGCAAGAGACGGATCTTGCAAATGTGACCTTATAATGCTTCTTTTGTTGATGCAGTTCTCATATCATTAAATCATCATGAACGATATTATTTGGGATTGAATGAAATGTGAGAGAATATGTATACCTCTTCAGTTGGAATAATATAATTTTGTTAGTATGAAAGAATCCATTAAGTAAAAAAAAAAAAAAAAATTAAAAAAGTGGTAAAAGGTTGGGAGAAGAGTAGGAAAGCTATCATTATTCTTTTGGAAGGGCCATGAAAGAACCCAGAAACAACTATGAAAATTTCGACCCCTTATTTATCCTTTCTCTTTACATCTTTCTTCTATTTTTTAGCTTTCAGCCTCAAACCCACAAGCCTTGAGATGTTTGGGCATTCTTGGAAATTATATTCTCAAATTCTCTTATAATTTCATTTCCAAACCTCATTGAAATACAAAATTATTTTCAATTTCATATTTATACTTTTTTTTAATCTAATTATTATATAAATCCCAAATATCAAAATAAAATGCAAAAATCAATACAATTAATTTTTTTTTCTCTCCTATTTTTCAAAATCTAATCAAATATCATCACCCAAGCGACGGCATGGGCACATAATAGTCTTGCCATGGTAGGAGATAAGAGACTAACGTTGACAATCATTCCTTCTGTCGGAGGGCTTACACAAAGCTGGACAACACCGTGGGCAAATTAAAGAAAAGCTCTTCACATGGAATCTCCTCCCTAAAAACTTGGTGGCTGGCAAAGAGCCAACTGCGGGCAAGTCTTTGCTTGCCATGATAACATGTGGATGAGATAGAAACTGCTGGTGGGACCTTTGCCGTCAATGGATGCTAGTTGGCCAGTGCATCCTAGTACACGAACATGGAACTTGCTAACGACCGAACGAAGCCACCTACGACAGCTGTCTGGATTGTCAATGTTTTTTGCTACTGTCATTTCACTCCTTGATTCAGAAATCGTCGGTGAGCTTAACCTTGAGTTACACACGTGTAGTGGTTGGTGTGGAAGAAAGTGGGCGACTGCACGTACAATACAGGAGGATAGTATAAGTATTTAGCTCACCCGTGGTGGCGTAGGGACACCGACGACCTTGGCGCACACAAGAAACCCCCGACGGTCACGCCCATGCGGACTTGATTAGCTCGCAAGACATCTAGAATTCTCCCAAAGCCGTTCAGCCGATAAATGTTCCTAGCCGCAACGTCCCCCACGCCCTCTCACCAGGGGAAGCCACCATCCAGTACGACGCTCCTTGTCCGTCACATTCACATGATATTAGTGCATAATGAGTAGTTAATGAGTGGATTTCCATATTATGGGAGTCCTGCTAAGATGACAATCTAGTTATCTCATATTATTTAATTGTTTGTTGCCTAATGGGCGACTCTCCACACTATGGAGTAGTGGACATGAGTCTGTAAAATTTAGCCCAGACTTCATGTTTTGTGAGACTATTTACAAAAAAAGCAGCTTTTACAACCTCATATACAAAATTTACTGACAATTAATAAGATGGTAAATATTAGAGAATTTTTTTTTTCTGTACCATTTGGTATTTCTATTATGATTTGCTTACTGGAGTTAGATATTGAAATTTCATTAGAAGGTAAGTATGACTTATTTGATTGAGTTTGTGATGCAATTTGTCCTTAAGGGCAAAAGCCCTAATCATTCAACCCTTGATGAAAAATAAAAGGTTGGTTATCTCTCATGTTGTGTTCGAGTACAAGAGATACATACTAACCCCTGAAATCATAAATTAAGTTTGATTTATTAAATCATATTTGTAGTCACCTTATAAATTGTTAGAAGTCGCAATTATACTTGTTGACTAGAATCTAGATTTATATCGTGAATTTGACCCTAAGTAAGATTTGCGATGAATCGCAACGACTTTTTACATATAAAGCAGAATCTTTAATTAGGCCCCGCTTGGATTCGAAGATAAGATGAGTTGAGATGAGTTTAATTTATTTTTTAATATTATTATTATTTTGAGATTTGATAAAGGTGAGTTGGGATTTGAAAAAGGTGTATTGAGATTTGAAAAAGGTGTATAGGAATTTGTGTTTTATATAAAAATTATAAAAATATAATGATGAAATGAAAATGAGTTGAGATGAGTTAAATTCATCTTCGAATACAAACAGGGTCTAAGTAAGCGATATTTTTTAAAATATTACTGCATTTGAAATTGCACATGGAGTGAAATTGTCCTAACGTGCCTGGAACGGAATAACATTTTTGGGCTTTAAATAAAATTTTTGGGCTTTAAATAAAATTTATTCAGCCATTACTAATTAAATGGGCTCTACTTGATCCGTAAAATATCAAATGAGTTTTTGTCCAGTTATTGAGCTCTATAAAATCTCATGATCCACCATAATAATTTATGGGCTCATCGTCCTTCAAAAATTACCCGATTGGGCTTCCATAGATATTGGCCATTAAAATCCAATAACCTGAATAAACTAATATTTTGTTGCTATTCCAAAAAGGCCCATTAAACCTAGTTTAGACTTTTATAATTTATCTACATTTTATCCCCTAATAATATCGGGTCGGGTTATAACATTATAATTTATCCTGCTACTTACGCAATCGATTGATTAATACTTTGTTTGACTATGATTATATCTATCGAAAGGCTGTTTATTTTGAGGTAGTATTTTGTTTGAAAGTTTGAAAAGTTATAATAATTAGATAATAATTAGATGAAAAAAATTTAAATAAAATTGAAGTTGAAAAATATTAATATTTGAATGGTATTTAGATATTGAGATGAGATAAAGATGAATGTGACGGCTTAAAAGATTTGTGAAATCAAACCAGGCATTGGTCTCTATTTAACCAAAACATTCTATATTTCAAAAGCCAATTTCAAACAAGGCAGGTACTTTTGCGCAACCATCGTTAGCACATTGGATTCTGGTTAACATAATACGATTCGAGAGATGCTCAGTAATTCGTGTAATGCCCACTTACATATGCTCACAGCAATGAGAGCACTGAAATTAACGCCCATCGGTCAATGTCCTGATTGCTATTTCAATCAAAACAATTAAACGCTTTGGACAACCTAAATCTTAGTTTAGAACTTCTAGTTGACTTGATATTCCGTTCAGACATGCTGCTTAAACTCACATAAGAACAGCATTAATTTTAGATATTAAATGCTAGCTAGGGCTGGTAGTATTTAATTTCATTTAAAGAGCACTTCCCTTGGTACATGACCAGGAGTCCTGTCAAGCATAGAAATTAGAAAGCCCTCCTTTTGATCTTTGACTTTTCGAATTCAAGTTCAAAGCAACAAGTTTTCAAATAACTTCAGCTTTTTTAAATAATGCATATGCAGCAAGGTTTCGGCATATGATCTTATAAACTTCAAATCAAACTTCAACTTGCATGAGGACTTAGTAGCGATACTTGGTGGAGTAGTCCTTTGGTGCAATAACCAAACCACGACCCTTCCTTGCGCCACGATACACCGTCTCCACAATGTCGATGAACTCTTGCTTGTCCTTCATAGCCCAGTTAATCTTGTTGTTGTTTCCAGTGCCAAGGTCAATCATGATGTGCTTGTTTCGAAAGAAGAACATGATTGTGGATGGGTCATAGAGCTCGTACATTGTGTTGAAATCAGGCACCTCGGTGATGTCCACAAGATAGATTACAGCAAAGTTCTTAAGTGTCTCAGCAACAGATGCTAGCACTTCATCCATCTAAAATCCAAAACAAATAAATTGGACCATAATCAAACATTAAGCGAGGACAAAGACAGCTTTCACAAACTACAAGAAAAATAGGATCATTTACTCATCCAAAAAATACAGCACTGATAATCACAGGAAAGATGGAGCAAGGGATAATATTTCAAAAAATAAATTTTCAATTTAGGCATTGGGAACTTAGAAAATCATCAAAGAATTGTAAAACTCCTATTTTGTATTGTAAGGGCCTTGCCTCGGTGTTCCACATCATAATAAAATCATGTATTTTGTAATTGTAAGGGCCTTGCCTCCTAAAAAATAAGGGAGCTGCTACAGATACACAAGGATCCCACAAACTGACGTGACATAAGTGCCACATCAATTTTTTTTTTTTTTTGAAAAAAAATCCAATTTCAGAGTTTTTGGCCAACATGGTCACCAGTGGGGGAGAGTGGAGGCTCGGCTGGAGGAGGGAAGCTAGGGGGAGGTCACTGGTAGAAGAGAGAGTGGCTGGTGGTGGTGGTGAGGCCAGAGGACAGCAGATGGCAACACCGTGGGGCTGAATCCGTGTGTGCAAAACCCATCTTTGGATTGTGCGTGTGTGTGATGGACCCGACGGCGAGGGAGGAGGAAGGCTGGGTTCGGTGGCTGGGGGTCAACAGTTAGAGGAGGGGCCAATGGTGGTGGCTGGGCTGGAATTTGGCAGCAAACGGCGGCTGAAACCCCTGAGACCCATGTATGGATACTCATTTCGGGTTGGGGCTGCGCGTGGCTGAAGGAGGGGTTTCTGGGCTGGTCTCGCCGACGTAAAGGGTGGTTGCTGGTGTGGCGGTGTGGCCAGTGGTGGCTGGCAGTGGCTGGGCTGAAGGGAGAAGGAGGTTCGGCCAAAAGGGGGTGTTTGTGTGAAAAGAGAGCAGGGGAGGGGACCAATAAAAATGTGAAACCTCATTTTGTGGGATTTCTTTTGTGGCTTTAGTGTTTTCCAAAAGATTATACGAGTTTTCTTACTTTTACCAATAAAAAAAATTATATTACTGTTGCTTGCCTAGTATTTTAACCGCACAGCACCTGATAGCATGTGTTTAGAACTAATGTGGTGCCCTCAGAACGAATGGACTTTTTCATGTTTTGTATTTCAAAATGAGTTGCCAACCCAAATTCATCACCATTTTTTATCAAGCAAAATGTCTGATCTCCCTTGGGCATCAGGCCAGTGCATCTAAAGAACTGAAATCCCTCTAAATAAAGTATATAGAAGCAATATATAACTCTAGAACACCACTGTTAAGCCCAATTAAACTGGGGGTTGGCTGTATTGAGTCATAGTTCAACCAAAAAGATTGATTCATATAATATGACCGAATTCCATACTGGCTGACGGCTGTTTTCCTGTTACAACTCTCAACCTTACTGCTGTTTTAGGACGGACTCCATATCATGTCCCATCAATGCATGCAAATAAAAATTTACCATGACAGCTGTTCCCCAAATTCCACTAGCCACCAAATTAACTACAAAAGCATATTGTTTGCATCGGGTATGTTGACACGTACAGTGGCATGTGAAGAAATTACACTTCCAAGGATCTAAAGCAAAACAAAACTTGCAGATGCAATATAAAGAAAACTTTTAGCCAAGGGAAAAAGTTTAAAGCCTTTTATGCAAGATTAGACAAAAACACTGATCTAGATTGCCAATCTTTCCTATTAAACAATAATGGTACTGCAAGTCTATCAGAGTAGTAGAAGGGAATTTTCTCAGCAGTGCAGGTCTCAGCATTTATAGAAGAAAATATGGTCTTTGAAAACAACAAATGCAGTGAAGGTGATCATGTGGCATGCCTGTGTTGATGCCCTTCCTACCAAATTAAATTTATTTAAGGTAGTTGCATAAGCTACTTCCCCCACCTGTCTACAGGAAAATGAATCACCAGGCCATGTTCTATGGGCCTGCCCCTCGGCACAAGATGTGTGGCTATTAGGTGATAAGGCTTTTCAGAAAACAGCTGTCACAGATTTGGATTTTGAAGACATTGTGGTTCAGATGATGGATAGACGGAGTGCACAGGATTTGGTTCTTTTTGCTGTCATTGCTAGATCCAATTGGATGAGAAGAAATAAACTGATCTTTGAGGGTTTTTTTCAAGATCCTGCCGTGCTTTATACTAATGCTGTAACTTAAGTGTCTACTTATAAGGCTGCTTTGGAGACTAGAGGTAATCAACTGGAGAAGCCACAATCTCAGCCACCACAGTGGGAGGCTCCTCCACCAAATTGGGTAAAAGTAAACTGGGATATAGCCATCAATTCTGGTAACCAACAGGTTGGTATTGGTGTTGTGATAAGGGATGATGAAGGCTATGCTTTACTCAGTTTGATGAAGTCTATAAGCTATTGTGTGGAGCCTTTGATAGCTGAAGCTAGGGGTCTATTAGAAGCTGCTACTCTTAAGTAAGGATTTTAATCTGCAGAATGTTATTTTGGAAGGGGACTCTTTAAAAGTTGTTGATGTTGTTCTACACCAGAAAGAATCTGATGGCCCTTTAAGGAGTCTGGTTGCTGTTATTCGCAGAATACTTGGGATTTTTTCATAAAGATTACATCATATTAAAAGGGAAGCAAATAGAGTGGCACGTACATTTGCTAGAGAAGCTGTGACCCAAACATCTGGAAAGACACTTGGTGTGGAGACAGGGCATTGCGCAATGCATTTCTTTCACTCTTTCAGATAGCAAGTGACAAATACTTGACAGTGGCGGAGGTCATGGAGAATGTGGGTGGGAGCATAATTTGGAACATAGCCTTCAACCGGGCAGCACATGATTGGGAATTGGGCATTTTCACAGATTTCTATGGCCTTATCTACGCAACAAGACCAAATCTACAACAAGACAATAGCTTATAGTAGATACCTACAAAGAGAGGGATTTTTACAGTCCGTACGTTCTATATGGTTATCACGCAAGACCCAGATTATCAGTTCCCATGGAGACATCTTTGGCGACACAAGACACCCTTGAAAGCGGCTTTCTTTGTGTGGACAGCGTCTTTAGGTAAGATCCTAATCACTGACAACTTGAGGAAACGGAGGGTCATCATTGAAGACTGGTGATATATGTGTCGGCAAGGGAGCGAGTCAGTGAACCATTTACTCCTACATTGTGAGACAGCCAGGTTTCTCTAGGACGAAGTTTTTGTCAGATTGAATCTTGCTTGGGCTATGCCGGAGACTGTAGTATCAATTATAGCGGGGTGGCCTTCGATTCGGGGCACACGTCAAATCAAAACAATTTGGAACATGATCCCTATTTGTATTATGTGGTACTTATGGCAGGAGTGGAATGAGAGAACTTTTGAAGATAAGGAGAGATCATTAGAGGAGCTCAAAGTTTTATTTTATAGAACTCTTTGTACTTGGTCTATTGCTATAGATTTGAATGGCATAAACTTTCACGATTTTCTAGTCTCTAATGCGCCTAATTAATAGGGGCATAAGCATGTTTGTAATTGGCATTTATGCCTTCTCATGTATTAATAATATCTTTTACTTATAAAAAAAAAAAGCCGTGACCCAAACATCTGAGTTATTAGATGTTGATTCTATAGCTACTTGTATTAGTCACTTTGTATTGGCTGAAGGCCATTCTATCTGATCAACGAAATGGCTTTTGTTTAAAAAAAAACAATAACGGTAGTTATTTTGATCAAACCGAATGACGAATAAACTCTAGCAATTAAAAAAAATTGAAAAACCACGAGTATTAGCCTTGTTGAGCAAAGAAGCATCACAATAATGATGAGACGAACCAAAATCTTAAGCAACAAGAGCAACTTTACCACTGCCAGCAGTACCAACCAACCTAAGGTTACAAAATTTATAGCAAATTCGCAGTCAATACCGTGGATAAATACAAAATTCAGTTCTTTTTTTCTACAATACGGTGGGTATGCTAGTAATATACGTGTTATGCAAGAATAGGGTTTCTGAGTTCGTATTAGTGATATAAGATAGATGAATTTCAGCTAATAACATAAAAATAAAACAAATATAGCGTTAAATCCAGAATTTTGAATGATCGTCTGATATGAAATAGATCTCAAAAACACATCGAGAGAGAGAGAGAGAGAGAGAAGGAGAGGAACCTGCATGCAGGTCTCATCCCAGTCATGGCCGAAACGGATGACGACGAGTCGCTCTTCCTCGGCCAGGATGGCCTGATCTACAGCCCATCCGGAGTGCAGGTGAGGTAGCAGGTACGACATCCCAACTTCTTTCTAGTTCTTTCTTCTCTTCCTCCGTATTCTTGAATCAATTCTCTTCTTAAATAGTAGCAGCCGGCAAAAGCGATTGAATCATTTCTTTTTTAAATATTTATTATCTCCATTTATACATCATAGTTTTTTGATATTTATTATTGAATAATTGAGTCGGTTTTAAAAAATCGAGAAAAAATCGACTTTAATTAATTTTTTTTCTTTTTTAATATTAATTTTATAAATCTAATAAGTTTTATTATTTTAGTTTTAGCATAAGAATTAAAAATAAAATTAAAAATGAGAAGATTTTTTTAAAAAAAAATAAAAATTGACTCCCTCTCGATTTCTTAAAATTATCTCTTCTTAAAATTATTCTTTATTATTTCCATATATTATACATCATATATATTTTTTTAATTTTTATTAAATCTATTTTTTAAAATAAATAAATTCTTTTATTTATTATCTATATATCAAATATTTGATAAAAAAAATTATATGATATATAGGATAATGCATAAAACTTTTCTTAAATTAAATCTCAAACCACTAAGCACCGGTAACTATTGATCACTTTTTGCAAAATTTTATGAAATAATATTTTAAATAAAAAATTTATTTATCATTTCACACATCATCCATTATTATGTAATTTATCATTTTTATTTATTTATAAAAATATTTTTTTTTTATAACATGTATTATTAAATATGTTATAAAATATTTTGTGAAATATTTTATGGGTTTATTTATTGGAAAGAAATGTTATTTATCATACTCATATTACACATTAATATGTAATTTATCATTAAAATCTATATATATTTAAATAAAATATCAAAAACGATAAATTACATATTAATATATATTATAAAAAAATGATAAGTAGAAGTTTTCGGAGAATGCCAATGTCGGAGGATGCAAGGGCAAAGCTGCAAAACGGATGAAATGTGCCGCCTTTTAAATATGGGCATGTGTGTCGTATAGTAATAACTAATAAGGCAGCATATTTGTGAATTTTAAACTCTAGATAATCATAATCTGTGAATTTAAACTAATATAACGATTAAACGGATTTGCTAGTTTTTATATGAGCCTAGCTACTCATCTTATATACTATATTTTTAATTTAAAATTTTTTTTTTCAAACATTTGATAAGAGAAGACAAAAAACATATAGCATGTGGAGATTATGAATAGACCTTTTTCTTTTTTTATAGGTTAGACAAATATAAATATAAGAGTTCTTCTACTCATGATTCTTATACTACATATTGCTAAAAAGAAAAAAATAAAAATAAAAACAAAAACGATTTTGTGGTGTATGGATTGAGTAGAATTTTTCTAAATATAATAGAAAATTTGTTTTGCTAAGCTTATAGTACTTTGTTTGTTAAGATCCTATTTGGATATAGAATTGATTTTATTTTGTCACATCTCATCGTTATAATTTTTTTCAAAATTTCACATTAAATATAATAAATAATTTAATTTTTTCAAAGCTCAAAATAATAATAATATTAAAAAATAAAAATAAACTTTTAAATTTTAACTAAAATTATTTCATTTCATCTAATTATCTAAATGAGCCCTAAGTTAATTTAATTTTTGGCTCATTTTTATTAAACAGTCAAACTTCTTTTATATCACACGCTAATAAGAAGCCAATAACAATAATAATATTAAAAAAAACTTTTAAAATTTAGGTAAAATTATCTTTTTTTCTTCTCACTATATAAATGGACCTTAAATTAATTTAATTTTTGTCTCATTTTTATTAAAAAGTCAAAACTTCTTTTATATCACAGACTAATCGGAAGCCAAACTTTTGTTCACAAGAAGTCGTTGTAGTATAGTGGTAAGTATTCCCGCCTGTCACGCGGGTGACCCGGGTTCGATCCCCGGCAACGGCGCTTTTATTTTACTTTTAGAATTACCTATCGTTTTGGTCAGCACTTACTGGATGGAAACTATCGATCTGAATGCCATTGAGAGGAGAGTAAATATAGCAGCAGGTGATGGGGGCATCATCATCTTTTTGCAAACGGATCATGAAAAAGAAAAGAAAAGAAAAGTAGGCGACCACCACTGCCACTGGGAGATCATTGTGGACGAATGTTAATACTTGAATGCGGATTCATTGCCAGAAAATCTAGCATATAGTAATTTCCAAGAGTATTAATAACTCTTCCAAGCAACTTTTCCATCAATGCAGATCATAAGAAAAATCGATGAGATGACAATTCAGAGTTGTCAAAGAGTTGTAACAGACGATGAGAGCTAGAATTTGAGGATGGGGGACACGGTGTTTCTAAAGATTTCACCCATCAAGACATTGAAGAGTGCAATGAGGTTCGATAAGAAAGGGAAATCACACCTTCTTCATTATTTTCTTGAAATAAAGTGATAAAAAAACCACCTATAAATTAAGGACTGCCGCCCACTTAAGCATATTTTTTTCTTGCTTGGTTTCTATTTGAATTTACAAGCGTAATTGAGATTATTCTTTCTTTGGGATGAGAGGAAGTTTTAAAATCCAACTAAATATAGAAGTTATTTTACAAGCTATTAGATCTCTTGAGACATAAGACATACAAGATCTGAAAACGTAGAACACAAAATTGTTTTTATATTTGTCAATGCAAACAAAGGAACAGAAAAGATAAGATAAATAAAGGAAAGACCAAATCTCATCTATCCTCATTCAGTATCGTGAAGCATGGGAATAGTTGCACACACTGGTGAATGCTCCAGATTATTAACCATGCTTGTGCTAGCTGTAGAGTTGTATAGGATGGTTTCAGTTCCTTTCATTTCGAAAACACCCGTGAAGCTGTTTACATCGTCAACCGCCCAATCAGTCAAGTATCCAGGTCTTGAAGTTACAGTGCTCACTTCAGCATCTCCTGAAAGCATCGCCACTACACGCGACATTGATGGCCTTAGCATTGGTGATGCTTGACTGCACAATAGAGCCACTCCAATCACTCGTTTTACTTCTTCCTCACCATAAGTTGCTAGTTTAGAGTCCACCAGTTCAATATCACGTTTGTTTTCATGTAGATGCCAAGCCTAGGAAGCAGAAAAAGGACAACATCCATTAGTGGAATAGCTTTGGACATGAGAAATACTCCGGTCTTTTTTTGTCAGGAAAGTTCCATTTCGATCACGTTGACTTTGATGGCAAGAAGTATTAAAACACAACTATTGTGAAAGGCACTTTGATAAAGATGAGTATTAGGGCGTTGCAGCTCTTCAGTGAATTTATGTTACGTCTTAATGAAGCTCTGTTAGAAAAGTTATAGAAGTTAATCATATGTCATGACTCCTAGTGTTATGATAAAATGCATTACTTTGCAAAAATTGCTAATAATATAAAATAGAAGCACCCCAACCAAAATTTGCCATGCTGTAGAAAGGGAAGCAGTGGGAGTCTCAGACCCTGATCAATTTCAAAAGCCATGGAGATCATAAAATGCAAAGAGGTAATATGATAAACAAGTAACAGAGCAATTATGTCATATCTAGGAAATCTAAAAAGCTTTACTCATACCATTAAGAGATGCTCATTTCATATCCCACCAAGTCCATAACTGGACTCTCATGAACTTCTATGAAAATAAATAAATATCATTTCATTGGATGTGCACAATTACCGCTTACTTTCTTTACTAAATAATGCATCATTTTTTTGTCTAAATCCACGAAGAAAGGAGAGTCTGAACCATGATTATCATAAGTCTGATGGGGTTACCAGAGTCAGGGTGATTTGGAACTTTTGAAAGGATCAGTATTTACCAAATGAGAAAGAAGAATCTAATAAGGATGCTGTGATATCTTCTTACCCATTCAAGTAGATAGAACCTCTCTTCGTCTAAGCTTGAGTCAGAGTTAGGCCTGCCACTAATGATCTCCAGAGCCACAACACCAAAGGAAAACACATCCACCTTCTCTGTAAGGTGTCCACGCATGGCATACTCCGGTGCAAGATATCCACTAAATTAATAACAATTAATGTAAAAATTATTACCATAAATATCTGGAAAGTTAACACAAATAAAAATAAATTACATTTTCTTCTAAGACCTATGACATCACACTTTCTTGACCCTATATCATTGACTTAGTCCAACCCACACCATAATTTGAAGTTTCAGGCTTCAGCGTAGACTACCCTCATAAACAGTCAGTGCTAATTTGTTGCATAGTTACTGAATTTATCCTTTGGTATTTTTATGGCACGTAAGTGAATGTATTAATACTATGAAGTGGTGTAAATGTAATTTTTGTAATTGGCTAAGATTAGATGACTAGGGTTTAAATTTTGAACATTGGATGAATGTAGTTTTATTTAGGACTCTTAAGGGCTATTGATGAGTGCTCAAAAGTGCACTAAAATTATTCTCTTTAAATTAAATTGCTAAAAAAGGAATAGAAAAAAATGGATTATAACTTATATTATTAAAATTAATTTCTATTCACCTTGAGATAAATTTGAGCATAATTTTATAATATTTTATATCTCAATTTTGGAAAATGAGAGGCTTACCATTAGTAAAACATGTTGAGATTTTATTTAATCATCATGGGACTATTCGTGCTTACATATATGAGGTGATATGCAACAAGTCATTTTGTAAAATCAACATGCATCCTGTCTCCTATTTAATTAATGCTTGATCTCTCATATCTTATATTCCAGCCGAATTGTTGAAGGAAGAAAGAAGTAGTACATGGTTTTAAATTGTAGAGCAAAGTGACAAATTAATTGGCGGGCTCCACTTGCAATTGGTTTATGACTCTTTTATTCGAAGTTTCCAGCGATATTTGAAGGATACTCAAATGCTAGTTAGATCGCTAGCATAAGTGACAATAAATCTACAACAGGTTGGCTATTTATCTTTGGTGGGGGTGTTGTTTTTTGGGCATCAAAGAAACAGACATGTATCTCTCATTCCACAATGAAATCAAAGTCTATAGCTTTAGTAGCAACAGTGAAAGAAGCGGAATGGTTTAGGAATATGTTATTGAATATAGAGTTGTGGTTACAACCTATGCCTGCTATTTCTCTACATTGTGATAGTGAAGCTACTATGTCTAGAGCGTACAATAAAGTGTACAATGGAAAGTCTAGACACATAAGTCTAAGACATGATTATGTTAGACAATTAGTAGTTGATGACATCATAACAATCGTTTATGTAAGGTCAAGCTGTAACTTGGCAGATCCTTTTACCAAAAGTTTATCGTGAAAATCGGTAAAAGTCACATCCATTGGAATGGGACTGAAACCCTTTCCAGAGAATCACCAATAATGGTAATCCAACTCTTAAGATTTGTTTAAAAGAATTTAATGGGTAAAAATGAGTTACTGATTTGTGATTAGTAAAGCACTATAATAACAAAGTCTCATTTAGGATGGAAAGTACTTAACTGTTACATTAAAAGAGGATGAGTTTTACTCTTAACGAAGTTCAGATTCAGAAGTGTCTTGGTAACAGAGACTAGAGGAACTTCGCCTATTTAAACATAGAAGTAGTGCCACTTCTAAGAAGAGATTTGGGTTGATCTCTTGTAAATGTTCATTAAACCAAGATGTAGCACAAGGCCATAATAGTGCTAATTATTATGAAATTCTATTGAGAAAGAATATTATCGTGTGTGTTGGTTCCGGTTTTGAACTAAAAAGTTTTGGTTTAAACCTAAGCCACCAATTACTTTTCAGAACTTTGAACTAATTACACTAAGAGAAGGTTTAAGTCGAAAGATACCTTCTTTTATGCATGATAATGTTAATAGTGAAACGGAACTTTAAGTATATATCACAACCTAGTGAGGGATTGTTGGAATATGTTGTAATATATATTTAAAAGTTGAAGGATAAAACTTGTGAATAAAATAGTTGAGAATTGTACATAGGCCGAGATCTCGCTTGACTATCGATCAACAATTTGCTCGAGCGAAATCAAGGCTGAGATCTTGCTCGACTCTCACTCGATATTTCACTCGAGCAAGAATCAAGCAGCGATCTCGCTAGATCTTTACTTGACGTTTCGCTCGAGCGCGAAACTATTTGAATGAACCTATGCAACGTTTGAAGGAAAAGACACGCCTCAACTGAAGCGATCTATGTTGTTGCCGTTGGTCGTTCGACATCGCTCGACAAGTCGCTCAAGTGAGAGCCAAGCTGAGACTTCGCTCGATTTTCGTTTGATGTCGCACTCAAGCGAAGGTTCAGGCAATGATTTCGCTTGACCCTTGTTCAACACCCCGCTCGAGTGAGAAACGGTTAAATTGTTAATAACTTGATTTTTCACAGATACCTCTTCAAGTTTTATAAATAGTGTAGTGACAGACCTGTTAAGTTATGAAAAATCCTTCATTTTCTTCTGTTTTATGTCGTTCTCAATAGTAACTCTAGGAACTCTCCAAAATTTCTATTTGTAGAGTTCAAAAGTTTTGTTGTATCCTGGAGACGATTTACTAGAAACCCTTTAGCAAACTCTTAGTGAGTGGGGTGGCAAATATCGTCTTAAGAACAATATTTTCATACGCCTTAAAACCTTGATTCATTTTCAAATTCTCTTTCCCATCTTCAAAATTTCCCAACAAATATAATATAAACAGCCACAAGTCCTAAACTGAAGGGAAACAAAAATTTCTTTTATAAAGAACCCAAGAGTCCCTGAAATACCAAAGAAAAATCGAAACAGTAAACAAGAAAGACACAATGGCGGTACAAAAGCTTTGTGATACTCATCAAAGAAGACACGAGATTGAATATGACTGGCCAAGCTTGGTACAAAGTTGGTTTTTGTAGACGAGTATTTGTAGTTTTGGACAGCAGAGCTTGGCTTGGATTTCTGGGATCATATAATGGCAGATGGGAAGGCATCTTAATTGAGGTTTTTGGGCTTGATGTAGGTGTGGAGGCCATGAATGTTTACTGAAGAAGATGAAGAGAAAGTGACAGAAGAGAGACTGGTATGGTAGCAACCGGTAAATCTGGCTGTCATTTCAGGAAACTTTATGATAGGGGGTAGTATTTGAAGTGCCATGATTCTGCCCCCCCCTATAACATGCCTTTCGAAATCCAGAAAAGCATATTATTTAGTCTTCCATTTCATGTTAAGACATATTCAGAAGGGATATAAGGTGTGTAGCAAGTGTGCCGTTATCTTGCCAATTTAATGCAGGCTTTTGTAAGGGGGTGGATAACTGGCAATTGACTTTAAATAAGAATCTGAGTTGCAATGAGTAGAAATTTACGACTGAGTGAAAATATAATTAACCCAGAAATATAGTAATGAGGGATCTTACATTGTCCCTGCAACGCGTGTGCTTATGTGGCTCTTTTTATCATCGTAAAGTCTGGCTAAACCAAAATCTGAAATTTTGGGAATAAAGTCAGAATCGAGTAGAATATTACTGGCCTTCACATCTCTATGTACAATTCGAACCCTTGACTCCTCATGAAGATAAGCTAGACCCCTTGCTATGCCCATGCATATGTTGAAACGTGTTGGCCAATCAAGACTCAAACTTTTATTTCCTGCCACATGCGAATCATATATAATAAATTCAACAGTTCTGGTACTTGTTAGAAAAATAGATAGAAAGTTCCAACCACATATCATATTATTCTCTTACCAAACAATGCTTGATCAAGACTCCCGTTCTCTAGATACTCATAAACAAGAAGTCTTTTATCTCCATCAATGCAGCAACCATGCAATTTCACAAGATTACGGTGCTGTACTGCAGATATGGTAGCAATCTCGGTTACAAATTGGTTCTGTCCTTGGTGAGATGCTAATGAAAGTTGCTTCACAGCCACTACTCTGCCATCATTAAGTGTCCCCTATACAGACCAAATTCAAATAGAATTTGAGGCAAACAAACACAATTCATGAACAATTACATTACACGTCAAATTCAAGTTGTAGGTATCATTTTACAAAAAAGATATCATGCTCTGATTTCCACTGATTGGATCTTGAGACATCTGGACATAAATAGAATGAAGTTATGCATAGCAAATCTGCACATCCATTTATGGTAAGAAATCAAACCAATTTACTTATTTTAGTTGCATCGTAACTACTAGTCATTGGGCTCTATAGTCATTTAGTATTTTATTACTCATAACCGCATTGTAGTTTTAGTTTTAGAATCTAGATTATATATTTAGGGATTTTGTGGAAGAGAGAGATTAATTCGCATCTTAAACTTCGTCCACCCAAGCAGTGAAGTTTATTGTCATCATATTAGAGACAAGATACTTAGTGAGGATATTGCTACTTCATTTGCGAAGTCAACAGATCAGTTAGCTGATATGTGCTCTTATGTTGTTTGTGAGTCAGAAGTAACCTGTCCAATCTGTCTACATAAGTGTTCTACAAAAGGCAAGTTACGTGCTGATTTCGCAATGACAGAAACAATCTTGGCTTGGCAAAAAGTTGACTACAAAATTCCATTTAGAATAAAACAAATGAAAACATCGGCGTATAAAATCACTTTTTCAGGATTCCTGTGTATGCCAAGATATTCCCTATATGATTTATGTTCTAGGTTGAGGGGACTGTCATACAAAGTATTTTCATGAAAATTATATTTCAGATAAGAAAGTATAGGAGGGATCTTTTGTAATAAATATTAGGTCGCCTTTGAGCTCTCCATAAAAAATGAAACAGGAAGAAAGAATCACCTTCTTCTTCCCCTTTTCTATTCAAACTCTGATCATTACATGTCACTAGTAAATGACATCGAGGAGATTGAAAGCTTGTCTTGGCGTTGAAATTGTATGTGGATGAACAAAATATGTGAAAGAACTGAAGAACTGACTTTTTGGGTGTGGAACAGGTACTGGTACTAAGGAATACAATTAAAAACAAAAATTGGGATTCTAATTTCCTAGTTTTTTTAATCTATGACTTGTTGGTTGTCAGAAAAATACATGTGCAAAGATATGTATAGTGCTGCTCCAAATATTTATAATAAATATGAATATGTGAACATGTAGCACTTCTTTCACCTTGCAGGAAACATTGAAAATTTCTCCTAGTACAAAGAGTTGCTGGTCAAGGAACTGATGAAGTATTCTTTAATCAAAAGCAGATTACCAGAGACGTATGATTTCAGTACTAGGGCCGGCTCACTAGGTTAGGGGGCCTAAGGCTAACATTTTGATTGAGGCCCTTTTTTATATAAAATAAAATACATCTATTTTTATTTTTATTTTTATTTTTACATTAGATTTTTATTTATAAATATTTCCTTGTCAAGTAAATTACTACTTAAGATATTATACTATATTTGCAATTAATATATTTAATTAATAATGACATATATAACATCTGTTTGATATTTTTGATGTTCTCTTATTGAGTTAATTAATATTTTTAATTAGGTATATATATATATTTTTTAAATTATACTTTAGACTTTTTTGGGGGGCCTTCTTCCATGAGGACGCCTTAGGCAAAATTGCCTAATTGGCCTAATGGAAGAGCCGGCCCTGTTTAGTACCAAAAACATTGTTTTCAAAAGTTCTGTGCAATTGATGAGATTGATTTGTGTCATTTGCATTAATTTTTAGAGGAAATACAGGGGATTAAACCAAGCTCTAAGATGATTTCGGTAATGATTCTAGCATAAAGATGGATATATTCCCCCACCAAATTCGTTGCAGAATATGGAGTGTGGAGAATATTTGTTCATAAAGAACCATGGAAACCCTGTAAGCCCCAAGCAAAAAAAAAAAAATGTTTACTTTTGTCGTATCTTCACTAGAACAAGTTTAAATTGGAACAAAATTTGTGTGATTAAGTGAAAAGAGATGGAATGATTTTTTTTTTTTTTATTGGCACTGGGTATCCTGGACAATGTCTCAATGAAAAGAGACTGAATATGTCTAGAATATGTCCCAATGAAAAGAGAACAGCAGACTTAGAACTTTAATTACTTGTTAGGTAGCCACAAGCAGAAAAGGCATGTTTAGATCTAGAACACATATTTGCATGTCAATTTGTTTTTTAATGGTCTGCCATAATTAACACTATAATGTACAGATATTGCAATAGCCAGCATAATCAGAAGCTCACAACATTGGTGGTAACAAGGGTGCACTTTCATTTTGAATTTGTTTTTTTTTTTGGGGGGGGGGGGGGGGGAGATGGATAAGAGGGTTGAAGCAAGAGAGAAGATGAAGAAGAGAAAAAAGGGGGAAATTTGCAAGCTGTAATTACTTAGTAGCAAGCAATTGTATGATGATAATGAATTCTACCTTCATATTGGATGGTCAAATTTGCATCATTGACATGGTCTTCAGAAGAGTGACATACCTTGTAAACAGGTCCAAATCCTCCCTCTCCAAGTTTATTAGAAGTGCTAAAGTCCTCTGTGGCAGTTTTTAGTTCACTGTAACTGAAAGTGTACAGTCTGGCATCTATCCCTAGGAGCTCTGCAGAATCATAACAAACTCAGGTTATGATTGTGAACTGTTTATCTGCGTCATGAACTTTTTATTTAGATATGTAGCATAAATTCCGTTAGAACAGTACTCATGAACAGTATCCGCAAATAGTGCTTCCGTTTGCAAATATTTTAAGGACCGTGTAGTATATGCTTTTAAAGAAATAAAAGGTCTAGATTTCCAGGTTTCTTGGAAAATTATTGGAGTTTTAAAGAAGAAAACATATATGAGAAAGATAGCCCAAGCTTCACAATACTGTTTATCGACATCACACCTTGGAAATGGTCGAATTACACAATCAAAAAAGTAGATGCTGGAATTTCCGTAGTCATTTTCTTTCGTTAGTAATTAAACACATTACATTCATAAACACACACACACATACCCATGTAAAGACAGATAATGGCCAACTCTAATGTACTTGGGTTCCCTAGACTTTAATCAGTAAGCCCAAACCAAATAAAGTATGCAAGTTCATAAGTAGGCTTCACATCTCTAACATATGCCAACGTTCCCAAGTATTAAGGCATCACTTGGAGTTTCAACTCCACCAACACACAGGTAATTACATACCTCAGACACACACAGACGCATCACTTAGTAACCTAGAAAGCTGCACATGAACCATGGTATTAGACGGTATACAGAGTTTCCAAAACTCCAAGCACATACTTGCTGGAAAATCCTCAAGTCATGAGACCAAATGTAAAGAAAAATGCAGTAGCTTTAATGACTTAAGTTAGTGGCCTTCTAAAACTTATCAATAGAAGGGTCTGAGATAACTGAAGTTAGGTTTAGCATATTCAGATGCATAGAGAGAAATTAAGAAAACAAATTAAATATTTATTAAACCAGTAGCAAGTCCACCTCCTAGGTACGATGTGATCATCAATGAACAAAAAAATTGTTTTTTTCCCCTTAAAATACATGTGTCAAATAACCAACGTGGACCTGTTTCAATGGACAAAAGCATGAATAAAAAGACTCAAAACATTTGTGCGAACAAAAATATTCATTAGAAATGGTTATGACTTTCCCTAAGTTGTCGATAA
The DNA here is from genome assembly GCA_036898215.1 of Platycarya strobilacea. Taxonomy (NCBI): domain Eukaryota; kingdom Viridiplantae; phylum Streptophyta; class Magnoliopsida; order Fagales; family Juglandaceae; genus Platycarya; species Platycarya strobilacea. Next base: position 32,692,482 of record CM072549.1, on the reverse strand, counting down.
AAAATATTGATATTTTGAGAGTTAAGGAAACAAGTAGTGTGGTAATACTTTCAGTAATTATTGTTATTGTTATTATATGCTATGATATTGACCTTTCATGAAAGCTCACTTTTATGCAACTTCTATGAGTACTAGTAAGAGGGTAGGACGAGATTTTATACTACCCATCAATTTCCCCATTCTCCATTAGTTCACTCTCAAAACCCTAACCTTGGAATCATATTAGAACTAGCTGGCTTTTCCATTAGGAATCGCACAAACCATTTGCGCAACATATTTTTTACCCGATTAAATATTGTACTTAGTAATACATTCCCATCACATGGATAAGGTAAATTATTGATGAAATGGATGTTCGCATGATACGTTCATATGGGTGTAATATGTGAAAATAGCTAGACACAAATGTTGAAGCAAGCAGTCAATTAAGTGTAAGTAGGTGTAAATATTTCAATAATAGCAATTTTAGGCGCCACTAATTATGATAACAATTATGTACAATTCCTCTATATAAATGAAAGGAAACCCTACAAAAATGGTATTCAGACCAATTGACATGGTATCAGAGCATCTTTGATTTCTGTTGGATTAGTCTGAATCACTCGGTGCGATTTTTTATCGCAATTCTTAGGAGAATTTTCTTTGCTGTTCAGCAAGTTAATTCTTGCTTTTTAGTAGGTGTCGGTGCCTTCTGTTGTGTCAAACCATTTGAGTTTGAGCTTTTCGGCAAGTTCTGGGTTGTTCTTGATACATCGATGTCCTAGCTCTTCATTTTTTCAATCGGGTGTTTCTTGGTTGGTGTTCTCGGCAACTTCTGTCCATAGCTTAGCAATTTTCGGTGAAGTCTGTTCTCGTGGTTCTCGGTTCCCATCGATCTAGCTTCGGTTCCTCAGCAACTCTATAGCTTGAAGGCTGCCGACACGGACTTATCTTGTTCCTTTTGGCGTTTCTATGCTCGGGTGGCTCTCGAAACAGTAGCCTCCTTCATTTATGTGAAGTCTGTGCAGATTATTGGTGAAGCCAATGCGAATCAAACAAGTGATCTTGGAGTTTTGGTAGTATTTCGGCAACTTCAGTTTTCCCGTTGACGATACTACTCTCGGTACAAATCCTTTTATTCTATTTTAGTTTATCTCAGTTCATTTGATTTGTCTTAAGTTTATTTAAAATTAAAAAAAAAAAATGACATTGTTTTATATACCAGTATTTCAGATCCATCTAGCTGGGTTGTTTTTTTTATTATTTTGTTTTATCTTGAGTTTTATTGCAATGGACTCCAAACCTGTGTGCCAAGTTTACGAGTAACAATTACTCTACATGGGCTTTTCAATTTGAACTATTTCTGAAGGGAAAAGACCTTTAGGGTCATATTGATGGCACGGATGTTGCGCCATCATCCACTTCTAACAAATCTAAAGATCTCGAATCTTCTCCTTCATGGGCTGTGCTAGATGCATGAATCATGTCTTGACTTCTTAGCTCAATAGAATCACACATTGTTACAAACTTACGACCTCATCGCTCTGCTCAATCTATGTGGAATTATTTAAAGACGGTTTATCATCAAGAGAATAGTGCTCATCACTTTTAGTTAGAGCATGCGATTGCCACATTTCAACATGGTAGTCTTTCGGTCCAAGACTACTACTCAGCATTTCTAACACTTTGGAACAAATATTCTGAACTGGTTACGACAGATGTTCCTATTAACACCCTTTCACTATTCAAAATCTTCATGAGACTACTCGGCATGATCAGTTTCTTATGAAATTACGTTTTGAATTTGAATCTATTTGTTCTTCTTTGCTGAATCGATCTCCAGTTCCTTCTCTAGATATTTGTTTTGGTCAGCAACTATGACTTATGCTGCCCAAGGCCGAGAACTGCCCAGGGATTCTAAAAAATTGCAATGCTATTACTGAAGGCATATGGACATATTGCTACAAATTGTCCCAAGAAATATTGCTCCTACTATAAGAAAAAATGTTATATTATCAAAGAATGACGTATTTGCCCTCATAATCGCCAAGTTCAAGCATTTCAAACTTCTGTTCATGACTCTCTAGCAGCGGCGTCTGCATGACGTGTGATAATACCCCATAAAAAGCCGCCCATGATCAAGGCCCTAGACACACATTGAAACCTGAGTTGGCACCACTTGTGGTGCCAAGCCCAACATTGGAGGACTCCCTTGAGAATCTTGAGTGTGTCCTAGGAAGTTCAGAGGAGACACACGAGTCAATTGGGACGTGACTCACTTGTTTTCCCTTGACCGTGCCAAAACTAGGCCTTGACAGCACCATGACACAGCCACTGACATGTCAACGCGCCCCATTAACATGCCAGCGTGCCAGCCAACCCGGGCCATGCCCAATGTCCCACAGATCAAGGCATGCACGGGCCCATCCGAGTCACTATTAAGCCATGTGCACACTAGCTGCAAGCCAGGGCCAAAACCTGACCATGGCTAGGGCCTTTGATATGGACCAACCAAGACCACCTGAGGTGCGGATCAACTAGCATACCGTTCACACCCATGGCCCATACCATGGGCGGCCAAGCCCATCATCTACCTTTGAAGGCCACGGCCATGTGGGCTTCCAAAACTATTTTATTTGCTTATTAGTTGATTTTAGTTATTTTATTTAATTAAATAATTGCCAAGGACCTTTTGGGGATTTCCACTTTATAAGCTCTATAAATAGAACCCTAAGCCTCTCTTTTTTCACATTTTTGATCATTTGACATTTTGAAGACACCTTGTGTGTAGAGTAGCTTCCTTAGGAGGTTAGGCCGGCCACCTAGTGTGGTTTGAATTTTCGGTGATTTGCACTTGAGTTTCCTAAGGGTGCAATTCGTGAATCCTTTTGGAAGAGGATCATCCGTGCAATTCGTGAATCGGTGATCCACATCTATCCCTTATTTATCAATCAAGTTGTTGAGGTATTTCTTTCATTTGGTGTCTTGTCTATTTTAATGTTCTTGCTTATTTTAGTGTTCTTTTGTTCTTGGAGTGATTAGGAGTTCGTTCTATTTGTTTGATTATTGAAAAATTACAAAAAAATAGTGATTGAGTGTTTGTCTTATTTTGAGTGCCAAGTTCACACCACTTGTGAATTTGAGAAGTGAGTGCTTTAGTGTCTTGTTTGAGTGCCAAATTCACACAATTTGTGAATTTGAGAATTGTGTGTGTGAGTTCCCTTGTGATTTTCGAAATCCTCACCACTTGGAAATTTCGAAATCACCATCTTGTTGAGTGAATATTAGCGTGGTTATATTGTTGGAAGCATTGTCAAATGCTTGTTGAAGTGTTGAAGCCGAAACACAAGAAGTGCTCTTGTGCATTTTCGAGTTGCTCAACCTCTTCTCTTGTTCATGCACTTTCTCGCATGTGCTTGAGATTTTCTTGAGTTTTCTTGAAGAAGTCTTGAAGAAGTCTTGGTTTGATTGGAGGAATTATGGGAAGGGCTTTGGTGATGGATGGCCGTGTATGGTAAATAGGGTTTGGGGGAAATTTGGCTTACCATAACTAGGCCACTCGGCTAAGCTATCCCTTGACTTAGCCGCCCACTTATTTCCATAACAACTCATCCCATAAGCCATAAAACCCTAGTTGACACATTACCTTATCTTTATTCTCCCACCAATTCAAACCAACTCAAATTCAAACTAATTTAAATTCAAATCAATTCAAATTCAAATCAATCTCAATCATACACAAATACCTACTCGGCCAACTCATCCTTAGAGATAGCCGAACCACATTAACCACCTCATCAATCTTATCCATCCTTACCATATCTCTTCTTATTTTGTCTCACATTCAATCAACTAATTCTTTTCTAAACTTATCCAATTTCGCCCAACATAAGCCCTACATCACCGGCCACTCATTCCCTCCAATTCAAATCAAATCAAATCATAACAAAATCACATCCCATAACCAAATCATACTCGGCCAAGGCCATCTTGCCATAATCGACTATCCCTTGCCACCTTATCCATCATAACTTCTCATATTTCTCTCAACCAAATCAATTCAAATTCAAAACCCAAATCAAAATTCAAATAAAATCTCCAACAACCACAACCGGCCATCACTTCCCATTTGAATTCAAAACTTTCCATTTGAATTCAAATCAACTTAAATTCAAATCTCATCACCTCCTATATTTTCTCACTTAAATCCACCTCATCTCTCATCCAATTCAAGCCAATTTCGTGCCCCCCTAGCCCTTGCATGACCGGCCACATAATTCCCCACCAATTCAAATAATTTCAAATTCAAATCAAACACATTCTCTAACCCTAGCATATTCGGCCATGCCACATATGCCCTAGCTGAATTCTACCTTGCCACCTCATTAAATTGCCACATCATTCTCTCATTTGATTGGTCTTCAATTGAAGCATTGAACCAATCAAAACCCACCTCCACGTCACACATATTCGGCCACCATAACCCTAGTGTTGCCGCTGTTGCCGCCCACCTCACTTGGCTATAAGTCATACTCCTATTTTTTTGGACTTATTCAAAACCACTCAAAATCCTAGATCTCTAACCCTAATTGACTTGGCCGAGACCCTAGAGGAACCCTAAGCCATATTCGGCCATCACATGCCCTAACCAAATACCATATAACCTAAACACAAGCTATCCTAGCCGTGCACCTCAAATTACCCTTAGCTGTGCATCACATTGCTCCAAACCTAGCCAATTAATCTCTCATTCACCTCTAGCAACCCTAGTCTAGCCTTATTCATCCACTACCTTATCCAAATGACAAAAAACTTAAACCTAATCCTCAATCTCGAAATTCCCCTCAGCCTCCACTAAAACCCTAGCCATACTACACCATATGACCCAAATTCCTTACCAAAAGGACCCCAATACATAGCCCTACCAAAAAGACATTCCTTTAAACTTTTTCTAACCTAATCTAACACTTAAACCACCACATCTCCCTATCCAAACCAAACCTATTCCTTAAACACCCTAATCTCATCGTCACAAGAACTCAAGAAAGTAAGAGAAAGTGCCTAAACCGACCAAACCTTTGAGACTATTCGGTCATAGGAGGAGACGTGTGTGAAGGAGAACCCGCATTAGTTAGGGGCTAGACCGAGGCCCCTACCAACATGGCTCTTATCTCAATACCTCCTCTGCTTCTACAACAAATTACTGCACACTCGAAATGGTGCAGCAGATGCTCGTTTCGGCATTATCAGCAATAGGGTTCCCAAGTAACAATTCTACTAAACTCTGGTATATGAACTCGGGGGTCTCTAATCACATGACTAATAATCCCACCACTTTATATCATGTTCGGCCCTGCGATGGTCATTCTACTATTCAGACTGCCAATGGCAGTTCTTTGCCAATATCTGCTGTTGGAAATGCCTCTTCTAAGTTCACTGATGTGTTTCTTGCTACTCAGCTTTCCATAAATCTTATTTCTGTTGCCCAATTAGTTAATAACAATTGTGCTGTTAATTTTTCTGATGATGGTTGTGTTGTACAGGACCAGGTCACAAGGGAGCCGATCACGAAGGGACCTAAAGTGGGGCGCTTGTTACCGCTATTTTTTCCTGTTCCAAATTTTTCTCCAGTTTCTCCTATTAAATCTTTTGCTTGTAATAAAACTTCAGATCTTACTCTGGTGTGGCATCGTCGATTAGACCATCCCAATACACAAATCTTATCTCATGTCTTAAATTCTGGTTTATTTAGTAATAAAGACCGTTCTTCCTTACCTCTTGAGTGTGCTTCTTATAAACTTGGTAAAAGCAAAACTCTTCCCTTCCCTTTGCATGCTAGTAGAGCATCTCATTACTTTGATCTTATACATAGTGATGTTTGGGAACCTTCCCCAGTTAGTTCACATGAAAAATTTAGATACTATGTGACTTTCATTGATGTTCATAACAGATTTATTTGGGTCTACTTCTTTCGTTCTAAATCTGAGGTCTTTCGTACTGTCACTGAGTTTTTAGTATATATTGACAATCAATTTTCTACTTCTATTAAAACATTACGTGCAGATTCCGATGGTGAATATTTATCTACTGAGTTTCAAGCATTCTTGGCTTCTAATGGAATTATTCATCAACATTCATGTCTCTCTACTCCTCAACAAAATGGAATAGCCGAACGCAAAATCATCATCTCCTAGATATGGTACATACTCTCTTGTTAGAATCTTCTGTTCCATCTATGTTTTGGGTAGAGGCTCTAAAAACTGCTACTTACTTGATTAATCGTTTACCTTCTCAAGTCCTACATATGGAGTCTCCCTATTTTCGCTTATTTGCTAAGTAACCTAGTTATGATAACCTTCGAACCTTTGGTTGTGTATGTTTTGTTCATTGACCTCCTCATGAGCGACATAAATTATTTGCTCAATCTGTCCGATGTACTTTCTTGGGATATAATATGTGTCAGAAGGGATTTGTTTGTTATGATCCGACATTATATCGTACATGTATTTCTAGGAATGTTATTTTCTTTGAAAATCAACATTTCTTTCCTGTGTCCTTTGTGCCATCCTCTTCTACTGTGGTTTTCCCTTTCTTTGAGCAGCAGTCCTCAGATCTTTCACCTGTCAATTCTCGCTTTCAACCAGGTATTGTGTATACAAGACGTTCTCACCCACAGTCTCTTCTTGTGACTCACCCGATATCTGAACCTATCAAACTCCAAATTCAGTTAGTTGCATCATCTCCAACATCTTTGGTACGTCGCTCTTCTCGAGCATCTGTACATCCTGATAGATATGGATTTCCCTCTTCCAGTACTAGCAATTCTATTTCAGCTCTTACTGTTGCATTGTCTAACTTTGATATTTCTACATACTACTCACAAGCCACCAAACATGATTGTTGGCGACAAGCTATACAGGAAGAAACTGCCGCTCTAGAGGCCAATCACACCTGGGACATAAAGTTATGTCCTCCCACTATTGCTCCTCTAGGTTGCAAATGAGTTTATTCCGTCAAGGTTCGATCAGATGGAAGTTTGGATTGTTACAAAGCTCGGCTTGTGGCACTTGGAAATAATCAAGAATATGGGATCAATTATGAAGAAACCTTTGCTCCTGTGGCTAAGATGCCTACTGTGCGTACTATTCTAGCTCTTGCTGCTTCTCAAGATTTGCCGCTCCATCAAATAGATGTCAAAAATGCTTTTCTTCACGAGGATCTTAAAGAGTGTATCTATATGAAACCACCTCCGGGGTTGTTTCCCTCTCCGACTTCACAAGTGTGTAAGCTTCGTCGCTTTCTTTATAGTCTCAAACAAGCTCCGAGAGTTTGGTTTGATAAATTTTGAACTACTTTATTACAATTTTCATTCAAGCAAAGCAAGTATGACACTTCATTATTTTTTCGACAAACAAACATGGGTCTTATTGTTCTTTTGGTTTATGTTGATAATATTGTGATCACTGGTTTCGATTATACTTTACTTGGTCAGCTTAAGACTCATCTCTTAGAGTCCTTTTATATGACAGATCTTGGGTCTCTCACATATTTTCTTGGTCTTGAGGTGCATCGAGTCCCTCCGGCATTTCACTTAATCAACATAAATATGCGAGTGACTTGGTAGTTACAGCTGGTCTACAGGAAGCTACTTCCATTGATACTCCCATGGAATTAAATGTCAAGCTTCACAAGAGGAAAGTGACTTACTTCCTGATCCCAGTTTATACAGGAAATTAGTGGGCAGCCTGGTCTATCTCACCATTACTAGACCCAACATTTCTTTTGCTGTACAACAAGTCAGCCAGCTTCTTCAGACTCCTCATCATCTTCATTTGGTTGTTATCCGTAGGATTATATGCTATGTTCAGGGAACTTCTTCCTGTGGCTTATTCTCTCCTGCAAGCAATTCTCCTCGCCTTGTTGCTTATAGCGATGCTGATTGGGCTGGTTGTGTTAATACACGTCGCTCCATCACTGGTTGGTGCATGTTCTTAGGTGATGTGTTGATCTCTTGGAAGAGTAAGAAGCAAGACAGAGTTTCTAAGTCTTTTACGGAATCAGAGTACAGGGCAATGTCTCTTGCTTGTTCCGAGATTATTTAGGTTCGCGGTTTACTTGCTAAGTTAAACTTCTCTCAGACCAATCCTACACCTTTACATGCCGATAATACAAGTGCTATTCAGATAACGGCCAACCCTGTCTATCATGAGCGCACTAAACATATTGAAGTTGACTGTCACTCTATCCGTGAGGCCTCTAAAGTTCGTAGTATCACTCTTCCACATGTTTCCACTGAACTACAAATTGCCGCTATATTCACCAAGGCTCTTACTCGTCATCTACATTGTTTTCTAAAAAGCAAATTGATGCTTGTTGATCAACCCGTATCAATTTGAGGGGGGATGTCAGCATGTTACGTTTATATGGGTGTAAATATGTGAAAATAGCTAGACGCAAATGTTGAAACAAGCAATCAATTAGGTGTAAGTAGGTGTAAATATTTCAATGATAGCATTTTTAGGCGCCACTAATTATAGCAACAATTATGTACAATTACTCTATATAAATAAAAAGAAACCTTACAGAAATGGTATTCAGACTAATTGACAATATATGCCAGTTACCATAATGGGACATGAGAGCTTGTTTCACTAGCTCTTGATAATTAGGCTGTTGGATGTAAATGATCTTGTGTAACATTTGAAAGCTTGCTTGGTTGCTAAGGACCATACACAAACCTATGGTTCTGATCAGAAGGAGACCTCCTTTGCTGGTACCAAATCCTATGGGAAGAATCACAAAATTCAACAGTGGTATTATTTTGAGGCTCCGTACTATGCCACAACATTCCAGAACAACTAAATCCTTGCTCATCCAATCATGATAAGTTTCATCTTCCATGGCAGGTGGATTATCCATCAAATATTTCAATCTTCACTTTCCACAAAGTAAGATTTTCACAGCATGTGCCCAAGCTAGATAATTAAGACCATTCAATTTTTTCTAGATAATTGGTTTGGGAATATCATCATAATTGTTCTGGGAGACCACCATCCAAGTACCATAGTAAGCTTAAGAATTTGTGGGATCAACTGCTAAAGTATTGTCACTTTACTTCTGATTTGAAGCAACAAAATCATCATTGGAGGAATTTATGATTCTTTCCATCCTATCTAGTTTAGACACTAATCTACATGGGTTCAAAGATCAAATTCTTGCTAGTGAGACCTTGCCTACATCTGCTAATGCATGTTCTCGATTGTTGTGCTCACCCTTGGGGCAAAATTCCACCATCACCTCCTCAGAGTCTTCAACTTTAGTTTTGAATAGTAGCAGCAGTGGTAGCCCATATAGTGGTTTCGTGGTGGCCTTAAGAGGCCATGGTTCCCATAATGGTGGTTGTATTGGTGGACGAGGTGACAAGAAATGCAATTGTTGTAATGGTAATGTCCAAACTCAGCCATATAGTTGGGTGGAGTATGGCACTCTAGATTATATTGACCCACTAAGTCACAACTTACCTCTTACTTCTTCTGGGAATGTAACTTCCGATTTTGATTCCCATAATGTAGTCATCACTCAACTTAGGGAGCTTATTTAGCACCTGAGTACTGCACTTCCTTCTTCCACAGCTACATAGCTGATTCAGGTAATGCTACATGTGTGGCCAATTCCTTCCCCATCTTGGATAATTGATTCTAGTGCTAACAAGCATATATCTGGTACAAGTTCTCTTTCCTAATTTGATTCCTGTTGAACACGAAATTGTTCTAGTCCACGGCTCTTCTTGGCCTGTTTTTGGTAAAGATGTCCTTCATCCTACCAATTTGTTATCCTTACCATCTAGTCCTTCCCTTAATTTGCTTTATGTTATTCAATTAGCTAAAGTTTTATAGTATGGAATTTGCTTTCTCCTAGCTCTTGTATTTTTCAAGATCTCAAGACCAAAAAGCTGATTGGTTCAGGCATTAGACTGACGGCTTAATTTATCTAGATCTTGATGGCTCTCGTTCTCTTATTTCAACAATTTTGAGTGCTACCATACCTTTCAGAATGTTGTTGCCTGCTCTACTGCTGAAACTGAATATAGAACTTTGGCTCATACTGCTTCCGAGATGTTATGGGTTTGCTCCTTCCTTTGTGACTTGGGTTTTTTGATGTTCATACTCCTATGTAGATGCAACATAACAATCAAGCTGCAATCTTTATTGCCATCAATCCTGCCTTCCATGACTGTATTAAACATATCAAAGTTGATTGTCATTTTATTTGAGATTTATGTGACTCCCTTTGTTAGCTCACAAGACCAGCAGGGTGATATTCTCACCAAACCATTATCCTATGCCTCCTTTCAGCAATTATCCAACAACTTGGGCATGTTTTGTTACGGAGATGATTTATGATAAGATTATATTTGATTTGATATGTAATTTGCAATATTTTAGGACCGTTTTCTGTTATAGCTAGATTGTAAATATTAGATAATTAGGCTATAAATAAACTTGAAATTCTTATCTTGTATAGCAGTTAGGCGCCGAGAAATATGGAACATTGATGTACAAAAACTTCAATATAATGAAAGGAAACCAAAGATAAAGGGTATTCTGACCAACTTTGACTCGGTACTAGAGCTCATACTCTGTTTTCTGTCTTTGAGGTCTTAATCTCTGTGTGCAATTTCCATCGCTACTTGTGACAATTTGTGCATTGTTGGCAAGAGATTATTTTTTTCTCCATTTTCATACGAATTTATGGTTCCTAGAGGAGATTCGGAGCTCTCTATGGTGATTCTCCATCTTGGTTTGACATTTCGTTGGATGTCGGAGCTCTGTCTGCGTTGGAAGTCCTGGTTCTAGTTGCGGGCTTCTTATTTTGGTGTATCTGTGGTTGGCAGAGCACTTTGTGGGTGGCTGTGTGCCAGTCGGCATCTTCTGTGCTCGTCGGTGAATTTGTGGTTGGTTGGGACTCTTCTGGTGTGGTCGAAGACGAGGTGTGCTTCTCTCTGCTGCGTCATTTTCGAACAGGGAAGGTAATCTCACTCTAGGCTTTTATTTTTGGGCCTTCCGTGTGTACTCAGGGCCTTGTCGTGATCTGGTTGTCAGTTTGAGGCTGCGTGTTCTTTGGATTTTGCCTGTACTTGTTTGGGTTGCGCTTTACATTGATTCGGTTAACAACTTGGGCTTATTTTTGGCGTGCCTATAATCATGTGCATTGAGAATTCTACTATTCGATTTACTAGAAAAAATTTTCCTACATGAAATTTTCAGTTTAAGATGTTTTTGAAAGGGAAAGAATTATCAAACTCATATTGATAGTGTTGTTCGAGTTCCCACTAATGACAGAATTTGCGCAATGAGAGGTCAAGGATGCTAAGGTGATCTCTAGGTTGTTGGGAATGATTGAGCCATATCTTGTGACTAATCTTCATTGTTTTACTACGGCTCAGGCTATGTGGAACTATCTCCACCTTATTTATCATCAAGACCACAGTGCTCAAAAGTTCCAACCGGAGTTAGAAATTAACAATTACAGCCAAGGTAATTTGACCATTGAACAATTTTATTCTGTTTTTATTAATTTTTGGAGCCAGTATTCTGCCATTATGCATGCTAAGGTTTCTCCAGTGGCACTAGCGGCTATTCAAGCAGTTCATATTGAGAGTCAACATGATCAGTTTTTTATAAAGCTGAGAACTAAATTTGAGCCTATTAAGAGCTGGTTTATTGAACAGTAGTCCGATTCCTTCTTTGGATATTTGTTTGGGAGATTTACTATGTGAAGAACATCGGTTATCCACTAAGATGGGTATGACTTCTGAGTGGGTCGTTTCTGAGCCTGTGAATGTAGCCTATGCAACACAAGAAAGGAGGAACAAGTTGCAACGTTTCAATTGCAAGGAATTCGGCCACATAGCTCGCAATTGTCTTAAGAAAGTTTGTAACTACTGCAAGAAGGAAGGCTATATCATCAAAGATTGTCAGGTGCGGCCTCAAAGTCGCCAATCCCAAGCTTTTCAAGCTGCTGTTCAATCATCTTCTTCTATGGCACCTCCTACTGTAAGCTCTGATTCATCTATTCTCACACCAGCAATGGTTCAATAGATGATTGTGTTTGCTTTAACTGCTTTAGGCCTGCAAGGTATGGGTACGAACTCACTTTCTTCTTGGAATGTTGATTCGGGGTGCTTCTAATCATATGATTAGTACTATGTCTAGTCTCCATGGTGTTCGAAGTATGAGGGCATGTAAAATATTCAAATTGCCGATAGCAGTACTCTTCCCATTAGTGCTGTCGAAAATATGGGTTCTTCTTTTCGTAATATTTTTGTCCTCTAGATTATCTAACAGTTTGATTTCTGTTGGACAATTGGTAGATAATAATTGTGATGTTCACTTTTCTCTTGGTGGTTGTCTTGTACAGGATCAAGTGTCAAGGACGGTGATCGCAAAAGAGCCTAAAGTGAAACGTCTGTTTCCTTTACAGTTTTCTATTTCTAATGTTATTTCCCTTTCTTGTATGGCTACGGCCAATAACATTGAAGTTTGGCATAAGAAATTAGGTCATCCTAATTTTATTGTCTTAACTCACCTTTTGAAACATGGTTTATTGGACAATAAAGATTTATTTTCCTCTTCTTATATCTCTTTTGATTGTGCTACTTGTCGTCTTGGTAAAGTAAAATTTTACATTTTCCTGCACATGGTAGTCGTGCTTACACATGTTTTGAGATTGTGCATACTAATATTTGGGGTGTGAGTGCAGCTATTTCTCACAGTCAGTATCATTATTTCGTGACATTTATTGATGATTATAGTCGATTCACCTGAATATATTTTCTCCACTCTAAAGCTGATGTGTTTTGTCTTTCAAAATTTGTTGCACTTGTTGAGATGCAGTTCGGTACGGGTATCAAAACCTTGCGCTCTAACTCAGGGGTGAGTACATGTCTCATTCCTTCCAGACTTATCTCCAACAAAATGGAATTATTTCCCAGCATTCTTACCCGTACGCCCCTTAACAAAATGGAGTCGCTGACCGTAAGAACTGCATCTCCTAGATGTTGTTCGTACTCTTTTGATTGATTCCTTTCTCATTTTTGGGTGGAAGCTTTATCTAATTCTATGTATCTGATCAATCATTTGCCTATTGTCACTCTAAATTATGATTCTCCCTATTTTCGATTATTTTGCATAGCTCTTGAGTATGACTCTCTTCATACTTTTGGGTGTGTTTGTTTTGTTTATCTACCTCTCATTGGTCGTTACAAGCTTGCCACCTAGTCTGTTACATGTGCCTTTATGGGCTATAGTTCTACTCAAAAATGATTTGTTTGCTATAATGCTTATGCGAACAAATTCCAGATCTCTCGAAATCTGATTTTCTTAAAAAATCAATATTTCTTTCAGTCTTAGGTTATCTCTAATCCTTCTATTGCTCTTCTTCTTGCTTTTGATGATGTGTCTTCTTCTATTGAGCAGTTTAAACCAAGTGTGGGGTATCATCAACATTTTCCACCTTCTTTAACGTCCTTTCCAGACACTGATCTGCCACTTGATTCTGCAGTTCCTATACCCAGCACTCCACTCGAGTTATACATGCACCTGATAGGTATGATTGTCCTCATACCTCGCTTACTACAATACTAAATACTATTCTTGTCCCTAGATCTTATGTCCAGGCAACCACCCAAGCATGTTGGTAACGAGGCATGCAAGAAGAAATCCAAACCCTTCAAGACAATCACACTTGGGAATTGTAGCTTGTCCCTCTGGTGTCAACCCATTGGCTATAAATGGGTATATTTAGTCAAGTTTCGGTCTGATGGCTCATTAGACAAATATAAGGCTCGTCTTGTAGGTCTTGGAAATCGCCAAGAGTATGGTATTGATTATGATGAGACATTTGCACCCGTCGCAAAAATGACTAATGTTCGGACTATCTTAACACTTGCTGCTTTGCAGGGATGGTCCCTTCGATAGATGGATGTGAAAAATACTTTTCTACATGGAAACTTGAAAGAAAAATCTATGTGACTCCACCTCCTAACATGTTTGCTACTCCTTTCTCCAAGGTGTGGCAGCTAAGACGGTCTTTATATGGGCTGAAACAGGCTCCACCCACATGGTTTGATCAATTTCGCTCTACCCTGCTTGCTTTTCATTTTGCTCAGAATCAATTTGATTCTTCTCTTTTTCTTCACAAGACTTCTGCAGGAATTGTATGGCTTTTAGTATATGTTGATGACATTGTAATTATTGGCTCTGATATTGATTTAATTTAGCAATTACAACATTTAAAGTCCTCTTTTCACATGAAAGGTCTTGGTCTTCTACAATATTTTCTTGACCTTGAGGTGCAGATTACTCCTACTAATAATATAAGTGCTATTCAGATTACCGCTAATCCCATTTTCCATGAGTGTACGGAACATATCGAAATCGATTATCATTCTATATGTGAAGCCTTTGACAGACACGTGATTACTCTTCCTCCCATTTCTACCGAACATCAAACTGTAGATTTATTCACTAAAACTCTTTCTTGACACCGACATCAGTTCTTGGTGGACAAATTGATACTTCTTGATCTACCAGCATCAATTTGAGGGGGGACGTTACGGAGATGATTTATGATAAGTTTATACTTGATTTGCTATGTAATTTGCAATATTTTAGGTATGATAAGTTTATACTTGATTTGCTATGTAATTTGCAATATTTTAGGGATGTTTTCTGTCATAGCTAGATTATAAATATCAAATAATTCGGCTGTAAATATGTTTGAAATTCTTATCTTGTATAGCAGTTAGGTGCCAAAAAATATGGAACATTGATGACAATATCTTCAATATAATGGACGGAAACCGGAGAGAAAAGGTACTCCGACCAACTTTGACATGTTTGATTTGTATGCTCCAACTTGAAGGGTAGTGTTAGAGTTGCATATATTATATAGGAACTTGTTACTCTTAGAACTCGAGGGTATTTTTGTAATTATGTTATAGTTACTCTAGTAGAAAACATGTATTCAGGCAGTCAATAGTAACAGACTCCTTTTTCACATTTCCTTATATTTTTGTCCACTTTTACACCTTTTCTGAACTCTACAACTCACTTCACTTCTCTATTATGATGACAAAATGAGTTGACATGCTAGAACTAGTAGTTGAACCACGACCTAGTAGTGTTCATTTTATTTTGTTCAATTCCATACTATGGTTCAATAAAATTTATACTTATGGCCTGAGATATTAAAGTTATTGGATCTCTTATTTCCTGGCACTATATAGTGGTAAGATGTGGCATTCCAAAAAAGTGAGTCAAACCATAAAGAGATCTGATTTACATAGCAAAGAAAGTTTTCAATCTTTAGACCCCGCCACAATTGAGAAGACGGACAACTAGAGACATGCAAAAGATTTTCTGCAATACCTTCATTTTTGTTGGCAGGACTTCTTTTTCTTTTTTGAAGGATGCACAAAACTGCAAAAACTGCAAGAAAGCTTATGAGTCCACCAACGGTGATGCCAGCAATGAGACCGGTCCTATTCTTTTTCCTGGTTGGAGGTGTGTTACTGACAGTAGGTCGGAAATCTGTAGAAAAGTTCAATAAAAATTGAATCAGTGAAGCAGAAGGTGAAAGAAAACAAGAGGATGAGTGATGAGCTCTTCTAAACTTTCCCGAAACTGAATATTCAGCTCTCCGCAATACACCACAAAAGACCTTTTGAAATAGATGGCTAAGAAACCAGCATGTCATCACCAAAGGTAGTGTTTAAAATGTTTTTCTTTTTCCATAAGTTATTTAATTTTTATTAATGGTAAAAAAAGACGCCATCCAAGAATAATGGGAGCATACAACAGATGTACCTAACTAGAGAAAGTAACAGGATCAAGAAAGTCATGATGATTAAAGCTAGAGAAACAAAAATGTTCAGCCATACACAAGTATGGTGTTACAGAATCACACTTTGAGATTCTCCATTTCCCTTGTGTTTTCTTTAGAACTCTGATCATTTATTTAATGCCAAATGCAACACATAAGCATATTTGAAATCATTTTCCATGATGTTCTGTTCTGTTCACTTTCAACCTACCTTTCTAACTTGCCAATAGACCTACCGCTCGTCTCAAGCTAAATGTTCAAAATGCTGGGGCCCTCATAAAAGGCAGAACCATTTATGGTATAAATTGGTTCTCATCGTTCTATTGACCAAAACTAAAGGAAAAGCTTCGTCGGTTTTAAAGTTTCTATTGAAGGCTGTTTCCAGAAAGCACTACGAGATTGTAACTATTTTCTCCTGTGTTCCTATTTTCATCTCACGTTTTTATTTTCCCTAGCAATATGAAATCATATTGCATGTGTTTGAGGTCTGGTTTGTTTGTTTTTTTTTTTATTTATTTTTTTAAATTTTCTTGTAAACTATTTGGGGTATTCTGTGGCTTCAATAAATCTTGTCATCAGGGGCTTCTCTCATTTCTTTTTGATTTTTTATGTCACTAAGACTCCAGGCATACCATCATGGTAAAAGGAAAAAACATCATTATAGTCTTTCAGAAGGTCAATCACTTTTTCAGATCATCTAGAACCAACCCTTCCCAACTGACTCCAGCTGAATAGACAGGGTCTCTTTCATGACATGATACTAAAAGGATGTCATGGGCAAGAGTACACAAGACATATATATAACTCAACAACAAGAAAATCAAAAGTCAAATCTTTAAAAAGCCATGAAAGTTCAGAAGGATAGAGAGAAGGGGTGCATGTGCCTCTCCAAATGCCAATAACCCTTGGATTGAGTGGCATCACCTTCTCCTTAGAGGGTGGAGGATGAGGTTATGGCTTCAGTTCTACGAATTCTATTGTATTTGTTTATTACAAAAGAAGTTAAAAGGATAAAAAACAAAGTAGTCGAACCAGTGAGAAAAGAAGAGAATTGTGAGAATACCTAAATGCATGACACATGAATGCAATATTGTTCAGAAGTTGACCCAGTACGTTATGTGGTGAAATGCATGAAAAGGAGGAGATTCTGATTGCACAACTGTAATATGGATAGCCACCTTTTATTCCGAATGTTTCTTAGTGCTATCACTAGTCGTTTATGCCACCAGAACTTCATATGTGGCCTAGTCTTGTGCTACAGCTGTTTATATACATGGGAAGGATGCAGTTAACATCCGCCATTCTAGGTCTCTTTGATGTTGCATCATTTCATAAAAGGAATTGGAAATCCAGCCCCCCCTTACAAAATTAAATATAGTAGAATCACAAAACTTGTCATTAAACTCCTAAATATATGGTAGCAATTCCCAATCTTTACCTGGGGTAACACTGATGGCAGAAATAGAAGGCCCATAAGTACCTTTGCTAGGTACGCAGCAAGTCCCTTTACCAGCCCAAAATAGATGAATTTCAAGATAGTTTTCCAACACCTGAGCCTTAAACCCCTTCTGGACAGCTCGAAATGTGACCCCATCTGCCTCTCTTTGTATGTTAAAATCCTTCAAAACAAGATTCCCCTGGAAAATAAAGAAATTCAGAATTTGTATGATGATGATGATGATGATAGTAGTACATAGTACTCATAATGTATAATAATCTTTAAGAACTTAGGGGATTTGTTATGTTGAACTCTCAATAATTATGATTGGGTTGGGAAAGTAAATACATTTTACAAGAATTTTTGTTTAATTAACATTTGTTATAAAACTAACATTTGTTACAGACAAGAAGTAATACTTGAGAAAGATAATTATAAAAGTAAAAAAAATCATAATCAACTAGTAGGGTAACAACGAATTTTTGTTTAATTAAATTTTATTTCATTTCAAAACTAACATTTGTTACAGACAAGAAGTAATACTTGAGAAAGATAATTATAAAAGTAGAAAAAATCATAATCAACTAGTAGGGTAACGAGTGTGTTGCCCAAAAATCTCAGTACAAGAGACAGTCAAAACAGTTTCAAAATAATTCAACAATAGAATACAGACCTGGACATAAATATCAAACAGGCGTGTCCCAAGAGTATTCCACCTAAACGAACCTTGGAAAGCTGTTTCTGCAAACTGGAGGCTCACAGTGTAATTTCCATTCTCTAGCCCCAACCCATAATATCTTAAGGAAGAAGCAGATATTCTTGCCGTCTGAAAGAGCCTTATGTCTGAAGTATTTGTAATGTGAGAAGATGTAGAACTTTTATATTGAGGATTGTCGCTCTCAGCAAAATATCCAACATTGCTAACTGCCCACCTCATATTCTCAGTAACATAATATGTAGCAGGGCCAAGGGTCTCATTATCCCATTCATATGCAATGTCAGAAGAACTGATCTGTGGACCACCACAATTGATAGAAAAATTATAATCTGCATGGCAATGTAAAACAGCTTGTCAAAGTAAGTTCCACAGTTCAGGACATTATTGAACTCGATTTTAATCCTGTTCAAATCCAGGAGCCCACTTTCTAGATCTAGAATTTTATGCATGGAATTTAGTAGGCCATTTGACTGATAGGATTGAATTTTGTTCGTAGCGATAATGATAGTTCCATCACTTATCAACTGAAAACTTAAAATATTCTCATACAACTTCAATATTTTAAAACTCAGCCTAAAGTTAATGAACGAACCATAGATTTGTGCAATAGGATGCAGCTGAAAATTTTGTAGATTGATAAAATGAAAAATCTTTTGCTGCACATATTTTTTTATCAGTAATCAAGAAGTTTTGTTCTTAAGAATTAATGGTACATCTACTCCTTCCAAGATGCAAGTTTGAGGTTGACCTATTGAGTGGAGATCAATAATTTAAAATGAAAAATATGGTGAATTGTATTACATGCCTGAAAATAGTATGATATATGTTAGAGGGCATGATTGTACTAAGTATACCCATTAAGGTATATTCATACACTGGTGAGGAAGCATATACTTGGCTCATTGAAAGAAACTGGTCTAATGGGTGCTCAACCTATTGATATTATCGATCTGAATTGTAAACTTTTTATGGATGAGGGAGAGTTGTTTGAAGATCCAAGCAGGTATAGTCAACTTTTTGGAAGTTGAACTATCTTACTATCACCAAAACTAACATTTCCTATACAGAGAGTCAATTCTTGGAAGCTCACAGGTTCCGCAATGCGATGCCATAACACATATTCTTCTCTATCTTAAGTGGATCCCCAGTCTTGGATTGGTACATAGGCAAACAGACGTTTCTGAGTGCAAGATTTTTCAGATGCTAATTTGGTAGGGTCTATTTCATATAGAAGATCTACTACTTGGGACTGCACCTTTTTGGGAGGTAGTTTAATTACATGGAAGAGTAAGAACAAATAGTTGTAGGTTGTTCCTGTGTAGAAGTTAAATACAAGGTAATGGCTTATACCATTAGTGAATTCCCCCAAGTGGGCAAAGGTAGGAACTCCCCCAAGTGGGCAAACACAACCAAGAGAAATGTGAGGAGAGTGAATGAGAACGAGGACTAAGCGATTCAAAACACTGGGTGAGCAAGATGTCATGAAGAGTAAAGGCACAAGTTATTGACAGTGGTGCAGAGAATGAAAATAGAAGAACAGAGCTTGAAGACAATGAAGGCAACGGAAAGCTAAAATTGGAATAACTGAATTGTATTCAAAATATTTTGTGTGTCTATACAAGCTATGTACTACTATTTATGGATTACAAAAATAGAATGAAATAACAACTAACGAATAAAGAATAATTGACAGCTCATAATGCATAACAGAATAGCCTCATGTGATCGCTGCATCTTTATCACGTGGAACCTGGGCATCATAGGTCCAATTGCATCCTTTAATCTCAATAGCCCCGCGCAAGATGGAGAGTAGATGTTTAGTACCCATCTTGGACAATTATCTAGTGAGTGTTACGGAGATAATTAAGGGATAACTGATAATTATGTGTAAATTGAGTGTAAATAGTTGACTAAACTAAGTAAACAATTGAGGTACCGAAAGCATTAGTTGAGGCGGCAAAAATATTTGACAAAGTGATATATAAATTTTCTATATAATTGGAAGGAAAGAAGGGGAAAAGTATTGAGACCAAGATTGGCATGGTATCAGAGCCCCTACTCTGATATTCATCTTAGTGGTTTTAATCATTCATGTGCGACGGGAAGAATATATTTTTCCCTCTGTTTCGGTAAGTTCCATCTTGCACTTGGTATGTCGGTTGACTCAGTGGTGACCCACTTTGTATGTTTACTGTTCTCAATCGTCAGCCTTTCCATAAGAACCTTGGCGCATCTTTGCTTCAGCGTGGGTCTTTCTATATTCGTGGGCTTGTTTCTTGTGGGCCTGACTTAGTTTTCTAGACAGTAAGTTGGTCAGACATCTTATTACTTTCTAATCATGTCAGTTGAGCATTCTATTATTCGTTTCACTGGAAAAAATTTTCCCACGTGGGAATTTCAGTTTAAAATATTTTTAAAAGGAAAAGAATTATTTAACCATATTGATAATTCTGTTCAAGTTCCTACTACTGAAAAAGAACTTGCCCAATGGGAAGTCGATGATGCTAAAGTGATTTCTTGGTTGTTGGGGACGCTTGAACCTCATCTTGTCACCAATCTTCGATACTATACTCCAGCCCAAGTTATGTGGGACTACTTGCACCGTATTTATCATCAAGATAATAGTGTTCGAAAGTTCCAATTAGAGTTAGAAATCAGTAATTTCAGTCAAGGAAATTTAACTATTGAACAAATTTATTCTGCTTTTATCAATATTTGGAGCGAATACTCTTCCATTGTTCATGCTAAAGTTCCCCAGGCGGCACTTGCAGCTCTTCAAACGGTTCACACTGAGAGTCAACGCGATCAATTTTTGATGAAACTCCGGTCTGGATTTGAACCCGTCCGAGCTAGTTTATTGAATCGTAACCCAGTTTCTTCTTTGGATATTTGCTTGGGAGAATTGTTGCGCGAGGAACAGAGGTTATCCACTCAATTAGGTATGACTCCTGAAAGAAATTCTTCTGAGGCCGTTAACGTTGCTTATGCCGCACAAGGGAAAGGACGGAATAAGTTGCAATATTACAACTGCAAAGAGTTTGGCCACATTGCTCGACATTGTCCTAAGAAAGTGTGTAACTACTGTAAGAAAGAAGGTCACTTTATCAAAGATTGTCGGGTGAGGGCTCAGAATCACCAATCCCAAGCTTATCGAGCTGATATTCAATCATCTTCCTCTGCACCTTCCACCGTAACCTCTGATTCATCTATTCTCACACCAGCAATGGTTCAACAAATGATTGTGTCTACTTTTTCTACTTTAGGCTTACAAGGTATAGGTAATAGCTCAATTTCCTCTTGGATTGTTGATTCGGGTATTTCTAATCATATGACTGCTACTGAAACGGGTCTTCATGATGTTCGTAAATATGAGAGCACACAAAATATTCAAATTGCCAATAGTAGTACTCTTCCAATCACTGTTGTCGGTCATTTGGTTCTTTTCCGCAATATCTTTGTCTCTCCTGGATTATCTACTAATTTGATCTCTGTTAGACAACTGGTAGATAATAACTATGATATGCATTTTTCTCGTTGTGGTTGTCTTGTATAGAATCAGGTGTTCGGGACATTGATCGCGAAGGGGCCTAAAGTGAGACGTCTGTTTCCTTTACAGTTTTCCATTCCTAATGTTATTTCTCTTACTTGTACGATTATGACTAATAGTAATGAAATATGTCATAAAAAATTAGGTCATCCTAATTCTACTATCTTAACTCATCTTTTAAAAAATAGCTTATTGGGTAATAAAGATTTGTTTTCCTCTTCTGATGTCTCTTTTGACTGTGCTACTTTTCGTCTTAGTAAAAGTAATATTTTACTTTTTCCTACACATGGTAGTCATGCAACTACATGTTTTGAGTTTGTGCATACTGATGTTTGGAGTGTGAGTCTTGTTATTTCTCATGATTAATATTGTTATTTTGTGACCTTTATCGATGATTATAATCGATTTACCTGCATATATTTTCTCCGCTCAAAATCTGATGTGTTTTTAATCTTTCAAAAATCTGTTAAACTTGTTGACACAGTTCGGTACTTGTATCAAAATCTTACACTCTGACCCAGGAGGGGAATACACGTCTCATTCCTTTCAGCTTTATCTCCAACAAAAAGGAATTATTTATCAGCGTTCTTGCCCGTATACCCCTCAACAAAATGGAGTCGCTGAGCGTAAAAATCGTCATCTTTTAGATGTTGCTCATACTCTACTGATTGATTCATCTGTGCCTTCTCATTTTTGGGTGGAAGCTTTATCAACTTCTATGTATCTGATCAATCGTTGCCTACTGTTACTCTAAGTTATGATTCTCCTTATTTTCGATTATTTGGGATAACTCTTGAGTATCACTCTCTTCATACTTATGGGTGTTTGTTTTGTTCATCTATCTCCCATTGATCGTCACAAACTTACCGCCCAGTTTGTTATATGTGCGTTTATAGGCTATAGTCCTACTCAAAAATGATTTGTTTGTTATGATACTCATACAAACAAAATCCGGATATCTCAAAATGTGATTTTCTTTGAAAATCAATATTTCTTTCAGTCTCAGGTTATTTCTAAACCTCCAATTGCTCCTCTTCCAACTTTTAATGATGTGTCTTCTTCTGAGCGATTTAAACCAGGATTGGTGTATCATTAACGTCATATAACTTCTCCAACGCTCCTTCCAGACACTGATCTGCCACCTGATTCTGTGGTTCCTATACCTCGGCGCTCCACCCAGGATAGACATGTACGGGATAAGTATGGTTTTCCTCATACCTCATTTGCTGCAACTCTCGATACTATTTCTGTTCCTCATGTTTATGCCCAAGCAGCCTACTACCAACAGGCTCTTCAAAACAATCACACTTGGGATATTGTGATTTGTCCATCTGATGTGAAACCGATTGGCTGTAAATGGGTATACTCAGTTAAGTTTCGATCTGATGGCTCACTTGATAGATACAAGGCTCGTCTTGTGGCTCTTGGGAATCATCGAGAGTATAGGATTAATTATGATGACACATTTGCTTCCGTTGCCAAGATGACTACTGTTCGAACTATCTTGGCACTTGCTGCTTTACAAGAGTGGTCTCTCAGGCAGATGGATGTAAAGAATGCCTTTCGACATGGAGACCTAAAGGAATAAATTTATATGTCTTCACCTCCTAGCATGGTTGCTACATCTTCCTTAGAGGTTTGTCGCCTACACCGATTCTTGTACGGATTGAAACAGGCTCCACGTGCATGGTTTGATAAATTTCGCTCTACTCTACTTACCTTTCAATTTACTCAAGAGTCAGTTTGATTCCTCTCTTTTCCTTCGCAAGACTTCTGCTGGAATTGTGTTGCTCCTAGTATATGTTGATGACATTGTGATTACTAGTTCTGATACTGAATTAATTCAGCAGTTCCAACTGCATCTCAAGGCATCTTTTCATATTAAAGACCTTGATCCTTTGCAATACTTTTTTGGTCTTGAGGTCCAAATTACTCTGTCTGATACATTGTCACATCAGCACAAATACACACAGGAAGTGATTTCATTAGCTAGTCTCCAATCGAGTAACATTGTTCTTACTCCTTTGGAGGTAAATCTCAAGCTTCGTCAAGAGGAAGCTTGAGCTTCTTTCCGATCCATTCTTATATCGACAACTAGTTGGGAGCTTAAAACTACTTGACGATTACTCGACCTAGCATTTCTTTATACAAGCTCCTCGACATCTTCATTTAGCTGCTGTCTGCCGCATTATCTGATATCTCAAGGGCATTTCTGCACGTGAATTGTTCTTTCCTAAGTAATCTCCATTACAGTTAGTGGGATATAGTGATGCTGATTGGACCGGTTGTGCAGATACTCGTCGTTCTATTACTGGTTGGTGCATGTTCTTAGGCAATGCACTCATTTCTAGGAAGAGTAAGAAACAAGATAGAGTTTCCAAGTCTTCCACTGAGTCTGAATATCGTGCTATGTCTTCTGCTTGATCAGAGATCACGTGGCATCGTGGGTTATTGAACGAACTTGGTTTTTCTCAGCATCATTCCACTCATATTCATGCAGATAATACCAGTGCTATTCAGATCACTGCTAATCCTCTTTTTTATGAGCACACTAAACATATCAAATTCGACTACCGTTCCATACGAGAAGCTTTCGACAAACATATCATTACTCTTTCTCACGTTTCCACCGAACATCAAACTGCAGACATATTCACTAAAGCACTTTCTCGACATCGGCATTAGTTCTTGGTTGACAAATTTATGCTTATTAATCTACCAACATCAATTTGAGAAGGGATGTTACGGAGATAATTAAAAGATAGCTGATAATTAGGTGTTAATTGAGTGTAAATAGATGACTAAACTAAGTAAACAATTGAGGTACCGAAATTAAGTAGTTGTAGGTACCGAAAGCATTAGTTGAGGTGGTAGAAATATTTGACAAAGTGATGTATAAATTTTCTATATAATTGAAAGGAAAGAAGGGAAAAAGTATTGAGACCAAAATTGACAGTGAGCACTGGAGAATGCACGGGCTTGGTGAGGAGATCAGCTAACTAATCAAAGGAAGAGACGTGTGCAATAGCGACTTGTCCAGCTGAGATTTTATCATGAACTAGATGACAATCTAGTTCAATATGCTTTGTTCGCTAATGGAACACAGGGTTGGCAGCTATATGCAACGCAGCTAAGTTGTCACAATATAAGGTGGTTGGATCAGAAATAGTAATGCAGAGGTCGTTGAGGAAATATCGAAGCCATGTAAGTTCACAAACGAAGGCAGCCATGGCCCTGTATTCTGATTCAGCCAAGGATCATAAGATGGTGTTCTACTTCTTCAATTTCCAGGCAACAAGAGATTGGCCAATGAACATGCAAAAACCAATTGTCGATCGTCACGTGTCTAGACAGTTGGCCCAATTAGGATCCAAGTAGGCTATGAGTTGCAACGGTGAAGTGGTAGGAAAGAATAGTCCTTGGCCTGGTGTACCTTTGAGATACTGAATGACCTTAATGAGAGCATCATAGTGAGGCACCCGTGGGGCTTCCATGAACTTACTTAAGAGATTGACACTGAAACTGAGGTCGGGCCGTGTATTTGTTAGATAAAGTAACTTGCAAACCAGTTTCCTATACAGAGTAGGATCATGAAACACGGCTCCTTCATCCTTTTGGAGTTTAATATTTGGTTCCATTGGTATGGGTGAGGGCTTGGTGGCAAGCCAGCTAGTCTCGAATGGGATATCCAAGGTGTTCTTACGTTGACAAATTTGAATTCTAGTATTTGATCGAGTGATTTCCATGCTGAGGAAGTATTTGAGCAAACCCAGATTTTTGATCTTGAATTTGGTTGATAAGAAGTGCATGACTTTATTGGTGGATTTATGGTTTGAACTCATCAAAATAATGTCAACGTAGACCAACAGAGCTGTAAATGATCACGCCATGCGTTTGATAAACAGACTATAGTCTGACTTGGACTGCAGGAAGCCAAATTCGGCAAGAGAGGATGAAAGCTTTGTGTTCCATTGTCGGGATGCCTGTCGGAGACCATAAATGCTCTTGTATAATTTGCAAACTTGGTTTGCATTTGTGGAAGCAAGACTAGGACGGAGCCGCATGTATAGTTCTTCATCAAGTTCTCCATATAAAAACGTGTTATTAACGTCCTATTGTTGTAAGTCCCAACCTTTTATGGCAGCCACAGCAAGAAGAGTGCGGATAGAAACCATCTTAGCAACACGTGAGAACGTATCATGGAAATCCATTCATTCACGTTGGGCAAAACCCTTTGCAACTAATCTAGCTTTAGCACGTTCAATGGAGCCGTCAACTTCAAATTTGTACCGGTAAATCCATTTGCAATCAATCGGCTTCTTGCCAAGAGGTAAATCGACGATCGACCATGTCTCATTGAGCTCTAGATTAGTGAGTTCCTGCTCTATTGCCTCATGCCAGATGGGATTTTTGAGAGCTTGAATGTGTGTGTCGATTTGGTATGGATAGAAATAGAAGTTGTAAAAGCTTTGAATGATGGTGATAAAGAATTGTAAGATAAGATAGAAGAAAGAGGAAAAGAAATTTTCAAACTTGTGTTGTTGGTGGATCCAGTAGCTTCCAACATGGAATTTGACGGGGATGGAGACAGTGCATTACAATGAAAGTCTTTGAGATAGGCAGGGGCGGATCAAGTTCTGGTGGATCATCGTAACGGTAATGAAGGAGAGTTATTGGTGAGGAAGGATTGAGAGGGTGTAGTTGGTGCAACGCAGGGATTGTCAACTAGTGGTGCAAGAGTGAGGTGCACAGGAGGTGTTTGATGGAAGGAGTCAATGAGGGGAATGTGCGGACTAAGTAGAGGGGAGATAAGGAAGTCTTGAGGGTCGATGGTGGCTTGTTTGAGAGGGAAAATATCTTCATGAAGTATAATGTCATGGGAAAGGAAGATTTGGTTTGTGGTCTCGTTGAGAAGTTTATATCCCTTAACTCCATAAGGGTAGCCAAGGAACAAACATTTCCTAGTGCAGGGATCGAATTTGGATTGGCCCTGGGTTAGTGTGGAGACAAAACAGAGGCAGCCAAATGTTTTGAGATGGGAATAGGTTGGTTTTTTGTTACAGAGTATTTCAAATGGAGACTTGTATTGAAGCTTTGGGGAGGGTGTTCAGTTGATTAATTAAACGGCAGTGTTAATGAATTCTGTCCAATATTTCATAGGTAGGCCTGATTGAAATTTCAAGGCTCTGACAACATTTAATATGTGCTGATGTTTACGCTCAGTAATGGTGTTTTGTTGGGGAGTTGCGACACAGGTAAGTTGATGTAATGTTCCTTTGGAATTATAAAAGGAGGACATATGAAACTCGGCACCGTTATCAGATCTGATTGTTTTTATTTGTGTGTTGAATTGAGTGGCCTCAAGAGAAAAGAAATTTTGAATGGAACTGCGAGCTTCAGACTTGTTTTGGAGTAAATATATCATGTGCATCTGGTAAATTGGTCCATGATTGTGAGGAAGTATTTGGTGCCATTGTGAGCCTGTGTTGGATTAGGGCCCCAAGTGTCAATAGAAATTAAGTCAAAGGGTTTGGAAACCGTGGTTTTTGATTAAGGAAATGAGAGTTTGTGCTGCTTTGCGAGTGGGCAAATTTCACAAGGAAGTTTGGATACACCGGTAGGCTTTGAATTTGGCTTTTGAATATCATTTAATACATGTTGTGTCATGGAACTATGTCCAAGTCTGTAATGCCATAATGTGAATTCATCAAACTTTGAAACATTTGTAGTGTTAACATAGCTGGAACATTAAGTAGAAAAAAAAAATTGTAAAGTAGTGGGATCTGGTCTTGTAGTTTGAAGATAATAGAGTCCATTATGCATTGTCCCCATGCCAGTCATCTTCCAGGATGAAAGGTCCTGAATATAGCAAGAGTTAGAAGAAAAAAAGGAGTAGTTAAAGATTTGGTAGAGTAAATTGAATGAGAAAGCAGATACACATAACATATGCTTGAGAATGAGTTGGTCAGAAAGATGAATATCACCAACATGTGTGGCGGGTGTTGTGGTGCCATTTGGAAGCTTGATCATGTGCGAGATGAAGTTTACATTATGGGTAAAGAGAGTGGGGCTACAAATCATGTGATCCGTAGCTCCGATATCTATTATCCGCGAGTAAGTGGATTTTGTGATGGCGTGTGATGTGTTTGTGGAATTGCAATAAATAATACTAGAAACAAGGAAATTTGTAGAGGCTGATGAGCTGGAACAAGCATGATTTGCTGCAGGTGTGATAGCTGGAGATTGGGAGGATTGGAGTAAGGCAAGGAGATGGGTATACTATTCTTGAGTAATAGGTGAGCCATTGCCGATTTTTTCCTACTCAAGTGAAGATTGATTGGCATATGATTTAAACTTGGAATTATTTTTGTGACATGGAGGAAAGCCATTTAGCTTGTAGTACTTGTTTTTGATACGTCTTGGTAGGCGACAATGGGAACACACAAGGAGATTAGGATTTTCTTTGAAGCATCGTTCCAATTAGTGTCCCTGGATGTTGCAATGAGTGCAAAACAATCGATCCTTACGTGAAGAAAATTGATTACGTTGATCAGGTTCTTTTGCTACCATTGCAATCGATGCTGGAGGGGAATGAACTTGTCTCTGCCTTTCCTCTTGTTGTACAAGAAATAAAACTCGATTTAATGCTGGGAGAGGGTCATAGAGTAATATTTGTGCTCAAAAGGTGTCGAATGAGTCATGCAGTCCCATGAGGAATTGTGTTGATATCATGGTTGACACTAAATGAGGGAACTCATATGCGAATAAGGATTGGATAAACATGCGAGGTTTATGAATGAATAATTGAGGACTAAAACTATTGGGATTTAGGTTCGACTAAATGATAAGGATCTAAAATAGAATATGGAAAGAATGTGGTGGATAAGTATATTGGTTATTTGAGGTCTAGCAAATTTTGAGGATGAAATTTTTGTAAGGGAGTTTGTAACATTCTGACTCAGATGTTTTTTTTTTAGGTTACATGTGAATATTTTGATCTTTTAACTTTTAATAATATTGATATTAACATTTTTTTATTATGTTATTATTGATATTAACATTTTTTTATTGAATTGAATTATATGGGATTTTTAGGTAGTATATTTTTTTTTGAAATTTTATTACAGATAATATTTTAATTATAATTATTAATATTTTGATAGATGAAGTAGGATTTTTTAGTATTATTATTTTTATTATTATTTTGAAATATATTTTAAGGTAAAATCATTTTTAATTAGATTTCTCTCCTAGCTAGCACTAACAAATTAGATCTTGTAGTTTTTAAAACCACACATGTCTCCCACACAACTTCATGCACGTTACTACCTCTCCCCCATCTCTAGGATTTCCCGTTAGTATATATATTGATGTTCGGTCATCTTTTACACTCAAAGAAACCTGCCAAGGTTCGGTTACTGCCACCACTCTTCATTGTGAAACCCACTCACCATGAAACCTCCAACTCTCTCACGTTTAGGTTTCCTTCACTAGTAACCCACACCCTTCCCTCCCTTCACAGCAACCACGGTGAAACGCCACAGGAAGTCAGTCCACGTCTCCTACTGCAACACCTACACGGAACGAGTGAAAAGAAGGTATAGCCACGATTCATCTATCGCAACAAAACTATTGCCCTGCCAACCCAAAGCCAATCCACTACTAAACTCCATGCCATAGCCACTGATGCTACCCAGCGCCAACATCCACCATGCAAGCTCCAGATGGTTGCACCAAAACCCACTGCCAAATTCCATGCCACAACCACTAGCACCATTGTTTTGGCTCTCAAGAATAGAGCATTACCTGGATAAACACAAGCCACATCCCATCCTTGGATAGCCACCAGTTCACCACCACGAGTAGTACCATCGTGAAGCCACCGTAACGACCACCACCAAAGCCATGCCCTTCATGCTAGGACCATCCTTGATCATCCCCTGTTTTCACCATCTAGAAACAGAGCAGGGTTTCCTAGCCACATCGATCACAATATAACATGTCAAAGTACCACCTCGTAGCACAGACAACGCCTACCAGACACCTTGTATTTTTCCGCACTCTCAGGTTCGGTTGCTCAACCTCCCAGATCGCTGGCGTTTTCACCTCAGTCGCAGCTCCCTTCCCAGACGATAATGAGTTATGAAGGAGAATTTAGAAAGCAACGCTACAAGGTAAGTGAATTTGATCACAAAATTAGAATCTTCACAGTTAGATTATATTATTAGTAGAGTTAGTTCTTTGATAGCTATTTTCATATATCCTTCATGTCATGCAAGCATGTCATTCAGTACAGCACAGAACACGATCATGTCATCCAACATTCATGTCCAGATTCAAGAAGCATAATTATTTATATTAGTATATATGATATACATCTCATGTTACATAGGTCGCATAAGTTGAGTTAAGTTCAAGTATAAGATTATGTCAGATAAAAAATCAATTAATCAGTTCAGTAAATCAATTCATTCATATGGTCATTTGGATGTATGGTACCAATGCATATTAGATCAGGATGGATGTACAAGTCATGGACCTAAGCGTGGTCCATCATAGTACGCTAGAGTACTATTAGTGGCTCCCTTTCTAGCAGCGGGACATGGGGCCAGTGCATAACCTTGCACACAGGGTTAAGTGTGTTGACCAATCAGTTAGCAAATTTAGTTAAATCAGTCAGTTAATTCAGACTACAACCAGTCAGTTAAATCAAATAGTTCAATCATGCATAGCATGAACATTAGCATGTACAATTATGTTTTCATACTTCAGCATAAATTTTATGAAACTTTCCTATAATATTATCTTACGTTGTTGTGAATTCCTTACTGAGGCATCAACTCATTTTAGTTTATTTTCTGTTTTTAAAATCACCCAGGTGAGGAAGCTGACCAGTACGAGCAGGTAGGCTAGGAGTCGATTGAGCAGTTATTTGAATTTTTAGCATTTTTAGAAATAAGTATTTTTATGACACAAGTTTACTTTTAGTTATTTCAATAAATGATTTTTGAAAGACATTTTATTAGAACTTCTTTTTTTGGAATAAATGTTATTTATTTTATTATTAAAACTAAGAATCTTGTGCTGGATTAAAAGTTTTGGAAAATTACGTGACATTCCTTAGCCTACGAGAAGGGGATGTTACAATTTAATGCTTCTCTAGAATCACTACTCCCATCAAGACCATATTATATAGTCCTCCAGTATCACATGGTTAGCCGTATAACCTGGATCTGATACCATAAATGACCTAGGGATAGCACTATTCACATCTATTTTATAACCCCAAAAAGACTAGCAATGTGAAATGTCATGAAAATCTCTTTTAAATCCCAATTTCCCCTAATATGTAGCCATAGTGAGACTTTACACCTTGACTACTTTTATAACTTCCCAATTTGTGACCAAGGTCTTTCAATGAATGAAACCATAAACTGCACTTAAAAGTCCTCCACAATAACCACACACAATGTTGAATTTCCTTCAATTTTGTAATACCTAATCTGATGGTGTTGCACCAGTAAAAGCCCCATTATCATTGGAGGGCAAGAACTCAAGGGGACAGGATTTCTACAAGATTTTCTCTAGAAACCCTTCCCAACTTCAAACAGGACAAGACATCACCTCACTTATTCAAGCCAATACCACCAATCTCAGCCTTTTCATGGTCAAACATACTTCAATTTGACATTGAGACTCACCCAAGGGCACTAGACTTGAATCAAGGATCTTCATCAACTGACATCTACCCATCTTTGGACCACCCCTCGACACTGTTTCCCAATGCCTAAAGCTCTTTATTGACAAAATATGGGTCAAAAAAGAGGGACCCATACCAGAATATGTATCATCATTTGGAATATTGCTAGAGGGTTCCTCCACCTTACTCCATGGGTCAGGGTTCTTCAGTCAGGCACTCAACTGGGACATAAACGCATTTCCAAGGTAAGAAAAGCATGAGGTATGTTTGCTACTTTGTGTTTTTCTTTTAGTCAAAAAGGGGAATGAATAATAGCATTAGAAATTTAGAAGCATCTCGCCAGAGGCTTTGTGACCTTGCATTACCGTTTATACTGATGATCCATACTTTTCATGGATGTAAATGTCTCCCATTTGCAATGCTTCTTGGTCATATTTGCCAAGATAAAAAGTAAGTAGTTTGTTTTTGGTAAGTAAGAAATTTATTGAAACCCTGTAATTAGGCATAGCCCAAGTACAAAGAAAGTATACAAAAGAAAACACCAAATTACAAACTAAAGCTGAAAAACATCATGATAGTCATTGGGGGACTAAACCCATCCATTACAAGAGCAGAAGCCCAAAGCAACAAAGAATGAAAAAATAAAGCCATAATCCCATCCACCGAGCATTCTCTATTATCTAAATAGTGACCATTCCTTTCATTCCGAATACATGACATAAGGTAAAGAGGAATCATCTTCCAAACAACCGTTATTTGATGATTTCCTTAAATCCCTCTCCAACGGGCCAAAAGATTCACCACATTCTTAGGGATCACCCAACCAATGTCAAGCTTGCCAAAGACCTCATCCCACAAAACCCTCGACACATCACAATGAAGAAGAAAATAGTCTACCGGTTCTCCACATCTTTTGCACATAAAGCACCAGTCTGTTACTATGGTACCACGCTTTCTCAGCTTGTCAATAGCAAGGATTTTCCCATGAGAAGCCAACCACTCAAAGAGTCGGACCTTTAGAGGCACCGTGCATCTCCAAATATTTTTCCAAGGGAGAAAATCAGTAGAAGGCTGTGACACCAAGACCTCATATAAAGATCTAACCGAAAACTTCTTATTACCAAGCTGATTCCATATTAATTTATCCTCCCCTCCAGCTTT
The DNA here is from genome assembly GCA_036898215.1 of Platycarya strobilacea. Taxonomy (NCBI): domain Eukaryota; kingdom Viridiplantae; phylum Streptophyta; class Magnoliopsida; order Fagales; family Juglandaceae; genus Platycarya; species Platycarya strobilacea. The sequence continues at coordinate 32,660,054 of CM072549.1, read as the reverse complement.
TAAGTTTAGAGCATAGAGCAAGTTGTACAAATCAGTGATGGCCCCCACCTCCTAATCATGAGTATCTCTAATAAAATTTACGGACCACTAGATAAAACCAGCAGTGTTGTCCATGCAATCAGCCACAGAAGTGCTTTTGTCCAAAGCAATTCTAAAAAGGGAAGGAGCAATTTTCAAGACCACATCTCCACACCATAGATCATGACAAAAACTGACCTGGTTACCCCTACCCACTTCAAATCTGAAATATTTGGAGAACTCTCCTCATCCATTACAAATGAATTTCCATAACCCCACTCCATATGCCCCTCTAACTTCGTTTGAGCATCAACCTCCCCAAATATTTGGCATCAATAATAATCCTCCAAAGAGCACCTTCTTGATGATACTACCACAACCATTTCTCCTTTATACTTGGGAGGTTCGAGGATTAGAAAATGAAAAGAAAGTAATTTATGTTCAGTTGATAATATTACTAGTATGTTTTCTTTCGAAAATTTAAAATCCTTGAGCAGATTGTTTGTCATGGGTGTTAAGGAAAGGGAGCACCGGATGGGAAGCATGTAGTAGAGGTATGCAAGGAAAGAGGTGAAGCACAGTGAAGTGAAGTATCGGGGCACAAGGGAGCATGTGGGAAGTACGTGATTCATTAAGTGGGGGAATTTACTTCAATGTCCTCACTATAATGGAATTAACTGTAGATTGAGTTGTATAAAGGAATTGTCATGAGAGGATAAACACAGAAGGATTTTCATAAATGCAATCTGCATTTCTTGGAGGTGCGGGTTCCTCAAAAACCAGAAATTCATTTCCTTGATCGTTCTCTTTGCATACTTTCTTGTATTTTTCACAATCTTGGTTGAAGAAGCAGCAGGAGATACTTAGGGTTCTTAACATTGTTCTCCTTCAATGAACTCAACGTGAAATCATTCATTCCATTCTGAACTTGGGAAATAATGGACATAAATTGTACTTACAGATTCCACGACCTCGATTGCATGGGAAGTTTCGCTGAAGACAGCTCAAACCTGAAGGCAAACCGCTGAAAGCAGAAAAGAATCAGACATAAGGTTAAGCATCATTTGAACAATAATCCATGTACTTCCACTGGGATAAAGTAATCACTGCTATAATGAGAAAAGGCAATGGTGAAGAAAAACAACCATTCTCCTTCTGTATGTGCTCCAATGATGACAACGGGTTTGGTTATTATATAGGGCACATCCATGGCACAAAAATAACAACTCTTAGATGATTTTAAGTATCAAATAGATTCCTCTCTTTCGCTCTCTATCTCTTTTGATGACTATGAACTTAACTCCATAATAGGGCATCACACTTCTGTATGGAAGAAAGGATAAGAGCTAGATTCTTTTTTTCCCAAATCTTAGTTGTTTTATACACCCAACAGTTTTTATCATATTCAGTAACAGCAATGTTACATCCTGGATTTATGTCAATCCTTGATTTGCTCCACGCAATTAGCATCGTTTGTTAAATTCCAACAGTTATGATTTTCTCCACGTAACCTATTTTTCATCTATCTTAACAGTCAGTATTGAACAGGGGGCACTGTGCATCAGTTCATGATAGCTAGAGACTGCAATGTGCCTAGTTCGGTAATTTGGAGTAAAATTGCAAAACCCTTGGTAATTCGAAAGTGAAAATTTACTCTGTATATCATCTACAAGTTTTTATGCTAGACAGCAGAAAATATTATTTATTTATACTTACTAAAGCAGTATATTGCTCATAGAATAGAATAACTTATAATAATGTTTTCACAAAACTGCAAGAATGTATCTATCAGAACAAAGAAGTATATTGTAAACCTCAATAATACTGCTTACAGTGTGACTGGCCATAATTGGAAAGACGTCCGCAGCGAGTGTAGAATAAGACAACGACATTGTAGTTGAAGTGCAAAGTAACTATTTACCATGGAAGACTCATGCAGTACAAGTAAAAAATAACCGAGAATCACCTGTTGTTTGAACTTCTAATTGTGAAGTTGTTGGCAACTAAGTTACTGCATATTACATCACATGAAAAACAAAAGTTAGTTCCAGAACCATTTAAATGGATGGAGAATAAAAATCAATGTAAAAAAATACAACTCTTAGGAATCGCTGTTAAGAAGAAATAAGTTATTACGGAACTAGAAGATCATACTCTTGAGAAAAAGGCACATAGAAGCATTAAGTACTACAACTGGAAAACAAAGGAATAAGTAACAGTAAACATACAGTTGTAAATTCTCTTCATTGGCCCAAGAAGGTGAGCTCCCAACTAAATTATTGTATGACAAATCTCTGCAAGCAAAAATATAAGGGAACATAAGCACAAGAAAAGTTCAACGAAGAGATACTTCGAAACAGATGTAACCTATTGTTTTAAAACAAACAGAGAAAGCCAATTTGATGTTAAAATTCTCAGTCGAACTAACTGACAATTTCACCTTCATTTTATATTGAAAACCAGTCACATTCTTTTTACATTTTACCTTTCTTTCTTTTTTCTTGGTTTTTTATAAAGGTCATTAATTAAAAAGAATAATGGGCCCAAGAGAGCTAATGTCACATGAAATTTCTTTTGGTGCACATCTATATTCATAACCAATCTCTCCAAATGTAAAATTATCTTCTTTTGCACTTGTGTTTTTCTAGCTAGCTATTATTATTATAACCTCACCATAGAACAGCCAAAAGGAGCACAGTGGCAAGAAGTTGTCCACATTCAGATATAAACATAAGAAGTTACAAAATTTTCCAAAGTCACCTTAAAAAGCCGTCTCCTAAAAAAATTAGTAACTTTATACTGTCTCACCTTAAAAGCACGCGTCTTCAAAGAAAGTTAGGTATATCTACTTAAAACCTAGGATTATGTACAATTTTTCTAAAATCACTAGAATAAGGATTTGGAATTAGACAAAGGTACGAAAAATATAATTCTTTTCCCCTATAAGCCTTCTCTTGTATAAAGTATAAATTTGACCTAACATTCATCATAATGCTATTGTCATTATACTTTCCTCACCAACAATAACATTCCAAAATGCACTCCCTCTTGGAAGCCATATTACCACTACAAAGGAGCAGGTTTGGGAATTCGGAATTTGAAATTTGAAATCTTTCAACAAAAGCTTGGCTTTGCAAATGGTTATAGAGATATCACTATGAAAGGGAGGCCTTGTGGCAAACTGTCATTGCTTTGAAGCACGGGGAATTAACGAGAGGATGTTGTTCTAATGAGGTGAGTGGGCCTCATGGGATGGGGCTATGGAAACATATAAGAAGAGGGTGGGACACATGTGCAGCACATACTTGCACGCTTCAATGTTGGAAACAGATTGAACGTAAAATTTTGGCATAATGTATAGTGCAGCGATTGGCACTCAAGGAAGTTTTTCCACAAGTTTATGGCTTAGCAAGAAGGAAAGAAGCATCGATTGCAGATTTATTTATCATCTCCAATGGCTCTCCCCAATGGAATGTTACTTTCCTTAGAGAGATGCACAAGACTGGGAAATGGATGACTTTTTGGTGTTCTTTGACCTTGCGTACTCCACTCATTTGTTGGGGAGGTGAACAGAAGATCTATTGGCGCCCTTCTAAGAAGGGATATTCACGGCCTACTCTTTCTACCAAGCCATGACCACGCACAACACAAATCTATTCCCATGAAAGAGCATTTGGAAGACAAAGCCAAAAGGCACCTTTAAAGGCAACATTTTTTTATATGGACGGCTTCTTTGGGAAAGATTCTTACCATGGACAACTTAAGGAAACATCGTGTATTATAGTCATGGGTTGGTGCTATATGCGCAAGAAGGGTGGAGAGTCCATTGACCACCTATCACTACATTGTGAGATTGCAATGACCTTGTGAAATGAAGTCTTTGCTCAATTGGGGTTAGCTTAGGTGATGCCAAAAAGGGTATGTGACCTTCTGCTTCTTAGAGAGGTATTTAGGGTAACTCTCAAATTGCATCCATATGGAAGATGAAACTATATGTCTATGGTGGTGCATTTGGAGGGAGCGGAATGCAAGAAGCTTTGAAGACCAAGAGTGATCGATGGATGAGCTTAGAAATTTGTTTTTCAATATTTTACTCCATTGGTCGATTGTAATTGATTTCCATGACATGAAAATTCATGAATTCCTTGTATCTTTATATCTTTAAATAGCACGCCTAGTTGCTCTTGTATATGTTCCATGTACATGGGCAAGCCCACTCTTTTAAATGAATAAAAATGTGTTTACCGATAAAAAAAAAATTAAAAAAAAAAAACACTACAAGTTTGGAAAATAATTTCTTTTATGCTGAATCTGGAGCATTTAGCAATAGTGTTGTACTAGAACCTTTGAAGATGTGGAGAGGATGGTATTAGAGTTAAGCCATTAGTTTAAAAACCCTTCGCAATTGAATGGTGGTCCACAACCATTTGTTCTGTTTCCTCTACTAGTTAGTTATGTGTGTTCTATTGTATACTTCACATGTACATGGATTGCACCCATCTACACCATTAATAGGATTAACTTGTCAAAACAAAAGGATGACCTAGACAACACTTTCCTTCTATAAGACCCTCACAAATCCGCAGCACCATCACTTTCCTTGGAGAACCATTTAGAGAAATAAGGTGCCTCTCAAGGCAATATTTATCGCTTGGACAACTTCTTTGGGCAAGATTTTGACTATGGATAACTTACAGAAATGTCATCTAATTGTTGTGGATTCGTTTTGTATGTACAAGAAAACTGACGAGATTGTGGATCATCTGCTACTAGATTGTGAGGTCACCAAGGCATTATGGGATGGTGTAAAAGATTGGAACTAGCCTGAGTTATGCATGCTACTGTGGCCATCGTCGAGCTTATGGCAAGCTAGACAAATTTGGACAGTATTCCATGAATCACAACTATGTGGAAAATGGTTCCTATTTGTATTATATGGTGCTACAGAAAGAATGAAATTATCAAACTTTTAAAGATTAGGAGCACTCATTGGAGAAGATTAGAGTCTAATTTGTTTTTAGAGATGAGATAAGATAATGTGAAATAAAATTTAAAAAAAATATATATATATATATTGTTATAATATATTTTTTTAATATTAGTTTTATTTTGGGATTTGAAAAAGTTGAATTCTTTATTTTATTTCATATGAAAATTTAAAAATGTGTAATGATGAGATGAGATGAGATGTTTTGGTAAAACAAATAAAACTCGATTGTTCATTGTTAAAACTTTATCCCTATGGGCTAAAGCTATAGATTTCCATGGCCTAGATTTTCATTATTTTTGTTGTTTGTATTTCTTCCTCCTAACTAGGTGTTACCTCTTATATACTCCATGTGTACATGGTCTATACTTAGGCCCCACTTGGATTCGAAGATAAGATGAATTGAGATGAGTTTAGTTTATTTTTTAATATTATTATTATTTTGGGATTTGAAAAATGTGTAATGGAATTTGAAAAGGATGTATTGGGATTTGAAAAATGTGTATAAGAATTTATGTTTTGTATAAAAAATTATAAAAATTTAATGATGAAATGGAAGTGAGTTGAGATGAACTCAACCCACTTCCGAATCCAAACGGGGGCCTTAGTCTTATCAATACATTTTTTACTTATCAAGAAAAAAAATTATCTAGACCATAATGCCATAAACTAGAGTGCTCGATGAGGAGAGCCAGATAATATTGTCAAATGGACAGCTTTGCTGTCCATAATTGTTTTTCATTATTCTTTCCTTATACATTTATTTCTTATGTTCTATATAGATTAGCATGGTACTTTGACAGATTACTCTTCCATGTATAGGGCTAGAATTAGGGAGATGCTTATTTTGTTTCCTTGTATAGACTTGTGGTATCAATTATAAAATAGACAGAGTTCTCAAGGCCAAGACACTTTAGCCATTATTCACAAAAACCTTGTTTATTGACATGGTATCCAAAGCCGTCAACTAAAAAAAAACTCTCACCTCCTTTGCATTTTTTTGGGGTTTCGGTGATCTTTCTCTTTGGTTGGTTTTACATTTTCGATGGTCTTTGTGAATATCTCAACTTGAAGTATTCATTTTCAATGGCCTCTATGGAGTTTCCAACGTGAACTTCTCCTTCTCGGCTTCTATGTTGTTCTCGGCGACTTCTGGGCTGTTCTCGATGACTTATGTGTTGTTCTTGGTGGCTTAAGACTGTTTTCAGTGGCATCTATCTTGCTTTTGAGTGACTCTAACTTTACCTTCTCAGTTTTTTCCGGTGATTTTTTTTTCTCCCTGTTCTGGGTGCTCTCTCGGTGCTTCTTGCGATTGGTTCTTGGGACAGTTCTTGTTGTTTCCTGGTAATTTCTTGGTCAAACCGACACTTGGCTTTGGTCATCTTGACACTTGCCTCCTTTATTTTTTTGACTCAACCATAACGACTACTCTTATTTCATTACAAGTAATTATGGTTCATTTATTTTGTTTTGTCTCGAATTTATTTTATTGCGATGGACTCTGCACCTATGTATCAATTTTACTGGAAAAAATTACGCTACCTAGGCCTTTCAGTTTGAACTTTTCCTCAAGGGAAAAGATCTTTGGGGCCATATTGAAGGCATCGATTGCGCACCCAATCCTAATGAATCCAAGGATCCAGTATCTTCTCCTTCATGGGTTGTGCTTGATGCGCGGATTATGTCTTGACTTCTAGGTTCAGTGGAGCCACATATTGTCACTAATTTGCGACCTCATTGCTCTACTAAATCCATGTGAATTTACTTGAAGAAGGTTTATCATTAGGATAATACAACTTACTTTCAGTTAGAGCAAGCGATTGCCATGTGAATATTCTGATTTGATTACTGCAAATCCTGTTTCCACTCTTTCGACTATTCTAAAATTCATGAGGCTAGCCGGCATGATCAGTTTCTTATGAAACTACGTTCGGAATAGGAATCTGCCTGCTCCTCTCTACTGAACAAATCTCCGATTCCCCCTCTTGATATTTGTTTTGGTGAGTTACCCCGTGAAAAACTACGTCTCAGTACTCAAGCTACTCTGGAAAAATCTCATGGCAGTTTAGGGACTGCAACTGTGGCTTACACTACCCAAGGATGAAGACCCTTTATGAATTTTAAAAACATGCAGTGTTATTCCTGCAAGGAACATAGGCATATCGCTGCCAATTGTCCTAGGAAATACTATTCGTATTGCAAGAAGAAGGGTCACATTATCAAAAAATGTCAAATCCACCCCTAGAATCATTAGGCCCACGCACTGCAAACTTATGTTATTATCCCTCTAGTAGTGACTTCTGGAACACATGGCTCTTCTTCAAGTGCTCCCTCTGTTCCTGCACTTCTTGCAGAAAACTACTGCACACCTGAAATGATGCAACAAATATTAATTTCTACATTATCAGCAAAGGAGTTCCAAGGTAACACTTCTACTAAACTTTGGTACGTGGACTCAGGGGCCTCTAATCACATAACCAATAATCCCACCTCTCTGTGTCATGTTCAGCCTATTTTGGTAAATCTGCTATTCAAACTGCTAATGGTAGTTCTTTCCCAATAGCTACTATCAGAGATGCCTCTTATAAATTCACTAATGTGTTTCTTGCTCCTCAACTTTCCACGAATCTTATTTCTGTTGATCAGTTAGTTGATAACAATTGTGCTGTTAATTTTCCTGATGATGGTTTTGTTGTGCAGGACCAATACTCCGATCTTATCTCATGTATTAAACTCTAGTTTACTTAATAATAAAGAAAGTTCTTCTTTATCTCTTGAGTGTAATTCTTGCAAACTTGGCAAAAAGAAAATTCTTTCCTTCCCGTTGCATGCTAGTAAAGCCTCACATTGTTTTGATCTTATTCATAGTGATGTTTTGGGACATTCTCCAGTTAGTTCACATGAAAATTTTAAATATTATGTGACTTTTATTGATCATCATTGCAGATTTACTTGGGTTTATTTTCTTTGCTCTAAATTTGAGGTTTTTCGTACTTTCATTGAGTTTTTGGCATTGTTGACAATCAATTTTCCATTTCTATTAAGACATTACACACAAATTCCGGTGGTGAATATTTGTCTACTAAGTTTCAAGCATTCTTGGCTTTTGAAGGTATTATTCATCAACGTTCATGTCCAGCTACTCCATTTTGTTGTGGAGTAGCTAAATGCAAAAATCATCACCTTCTAGATATGGTACGTACTCTCTTGTTAGAATTTTCTGTTCCATCCATATTTTAGGTTGAAGCTCTGAAAACTGCTACTCACTTAATTAATTGTTCACCTTCCCAAGTCCTAGATATTGAGGGGGCCTATTTCCGCTTGTTTGATAAACAACCTAGTTACGATAACCTCCGTACCTTTGGTTGCATATGTTTTGTTCATTTACCTCCTCATAAGCAATATAAATTATCTGCTCAATCTGTTAGATATGCATTCTTGGGATATAATGAGTGTCAAAAGAGATTTGTTTGCTATGATCCCTCCCACATTCCAGGAATGTTATTTTCTTTGAAAATCAATGTTTCTTTCCTATGTCTTCTGTGTCCTCCACTACTAAGACTCTTCCCTCCTTTGAGCAAATGTTCTCAAATTCTCCTCCTCTCAGCTCTTGCTTTAAACTAGGCATAATGTATACGAGACGTTCTCGCCCATAATCCCTTCCAATGGGTCATCCGAATCTGATCCTACCACGCTCCAGACATAGTCATTTACAGCATCTTCAGTGCCATTGGTACATCGCACTCCTCGAGTGTCTATACCCCTGGATAGGTAAGGGTTTCCTTCTTTCAGTTCTGGCACTTCTATTTCAGCTCTTACTACTACATTGTCAAATTTTGATATTCCCACATCCTACTCACAAACTGCCAAGCATGAATATTGACGACAAGTTATGCAAGAAAAAATTGCCGCTCTAGAGGCCAACCATACCTAGAACATTGAGTCTTGTCCTCCAACCATTATTCTTCTGGGTTGCAAATGGGTTTACTCAATCAAGGTTCAATCTTGTTAAAGAATATGCTTATAATTAGTATAAGTGTGTGAGGGTATAAGTGTAAGTGTCTGTATTGTATATATATATGTGTGTGTGTGTGTGTGTGTGTTTGTACATCAATAAAGTAAGAAGTATTTTTCCTCTATAAACGAAAACATGGTATCAGAGCTGTTGTTTGAATTGTTGGTGGTTTTCTGAGCTCTCCCATCAGTTTGTGGTGGCTGGCGGACAATTTGTGGTGGCTGGTGGGCTGTTTGGTAGCATTTTCAGCAGCCCATAGCTCTTTGAAGTGTTTTCCGGCCACTTTCCGGCGTCATCTCTGGTACCAGGCACCAAGGGTAGACTCGCCGGCCTTTTTTGTGGTTACTGGCATAGTCATCGCCGCCGGGAAGAGCCTCCGTCGCTGGCCAAAAGTTGAAGTTCCGGGCTGTTTGGTTGCAGCTACAAGTAGTTTAATCTTGAGTTTGAATAGCCTAAACTTGGGTTAAGAGTGTATTCCTATCTGGAATAACACCTATTTGGTAACACGTATAAGGTAAACCCAACTTACTTTATCCTTGGTTAGGAATAACCTATTCCCGTTTCAGATTAGATTTTGAAGCCAGTATCGCCAAAATCCGAAACAAGCCGGTTCAGGCTGAAACAAACCCAAAACAGGCCGAAACAGACCCGAAACATGCTAAAAACAAACCCGATTTTGGCTCATACAGTCCGAAATTTTGTTCTTAGAGCTGTTTTACGGATACTTGAGCTAAGATAGAGGACCGACTAGTTAGATGTTCATTAGCTCCTGAATCAATGATCCACGGATCTTGAGATGCTACGACATCTCCAAAAAGTGTTACTCTCGCTAATGGTTCTCTTGCTAAAATTACAGGCATTGGATCCACTAAGCTCACTGACTCTATATCCTTGTCATCTATTTTATATGCTCCTAGTTGTCCTTTAATTTGCTGTCCATCAGTAAAATTACTCAAAGTCTTCAATGTTCAGTGACCTTTTATCCTTCTTCATGTATTTTTCAGGATCTCAAGACAGGAAACAAGATTGGTACGGGGCATGAAGCTGGTGGATTGTATTATTTGATGTTAAACAGTCACCCACTCTAGCCCTTACATCCTTCTCGTCATCTGCTTATGAATGGCATTGTCGTCTTGGTCACCCTCCTCTTTCCCTTTTGAAGCGTCAGGTCAAGAATTTAGGAAATGTGTCTCCCATTCCTTATGAAGCATGTCAAATTAGTAAACATCATCGTGTCTTTTATACCTCGAATTGATAAAAGAGCCTCGAGTCCTTTTGAATTGGTTCACTCTAATATATGGAGACCAATCAACATTGAATCAAACACATTTCAGTATTTTGTCACATTTATTGATGACTACTCTCGTGTGACATGGGTGTTTCTGATGAAGGCAATATTAGAGCTTCTTTCTATATTCAAAGTGTTTTGGAAAGAAATTATAACTCAATTTAATAAAAGAGTTCAGATTTTGCGTTCTGATAATGCTAGAGAATATTTATCTAGTGTCTTTGCTACTTAAGTAAGTAAAGGAACTGTTCATCAAACTTCGTGTTCTTATACACCCCAATAGAATGGGGTGATTGAACGCAAAAATCGTCATTTGTTAGATGTAACTCGAGCACTTTTACTGCACATGCATGTTCCTAAACAATTTTGGAGTGATGGTGTTCTTACTACTTGTTACCTTATTAACCGTATGCCTTCATCAATTTTCGATGATTCCTCTCCTTTCTCCATCTTGTTTCATTCATCTCCACAGTTTATCCTTCCTCCAAAAATCTTTGAGTGTATTTGCTATGTTCATAGCCTTTGGTCCGGATTTTGATAAGCTTGATCCTCGTTCTACCAAGTGTTTATTTGTCGGTTATTCTCGGACTCAAAAAAGATATCGTTGTTATAATCCTATTCTTAGACGCTACTTCATTAGTACTGATGTTACCTTCGTTGAGTCCATACCCTATTTCTCTGACACAGCCTCGAGTGTTGAGTGTGATCATCTACCATTACCTACTCTTACACTTTCTCCTCCTATCGTCAGTCCTCCACCTCCACCCCCTCCCCCCGTTCCTTAACAGGTTTACTCACGTCGTTCGCGGCTGCCGGCTTCCATGCCTTCACCAACCGTGTCTCCATCTTCAGATCCTGTGTTACCTATTATTTCAGACTCTTCACCTATTGCTCTCCGCAAAGGTACTCGATCTTGTGTTACTCGAGATCCAATTAATCAATTTGTCTCATATCATGCCTTATCTCCTCCATTATCATGCTTTACCTCTCAACTTTCAAAACTCTCTATTCCTAAGATAGTTCAGGACGCTTTGTCCGATCCGGGATGGAAGACAGCCATGAAAAATGAAATACATGCCATTCATCATAATGACACATGGGAACTTGTTCCACTACCACCTAGTAAGCAACCTGTTGGTTGTAAATGGGTATATACAATCAAATTTCATCCTGATGGTTCGGTGGAACGTCTGAAAGCCTGTTTGGTTACTAAAGATTATACTCAAACATATGGCATTGATTACGAGGAGACTTTTTCTCCAGTGGCCAAAATCTCCTCCGTTCGAGTGTTGATCTCTCTTGCTGCTAATTTAAACTGGCATTTATTTCAGCTGGATGTTAACAATGCATTTCTACATGGCAACTTGCACGAAGAAGTTTATATAGAGCAACCACCTGGGTTCGTTGCTCAGGGGGAGTATCAAGGTACTGTATGCAAGTTAAAAAATGCATTATATGGTTTAAAACAATCTCCTCGAGTATAGTTTGGGAAGTTTTCTGAGTATTGGCATTTGATCTCCATAGATGCAAACAGATCATTCGGTATTTCACCTACATAGTGTTGCAGGTCACATTTTGTTGGTTGTATATGTGGACGACATTGTAATTATTGGGAGTGACTATATTGGAATTGCTAGGTTGAAACAGTGTTAAATGATTAGTTTCAGACAAAAGACTTGGGCAAGCTCAGATATTTCCTTGGAATTGAAGTTAGTAGATCTAAAGAGGGTATCAATCTATCTCAGAGGAAATATGTACTTGATCTTCTGGAAGAAACCAGCATGTTGGGTGCACGACCTATTGACACCCCTATGGATCCAAATCATAAATTCTTGAAAGAGGAAGGCGAGTCATTTGGAGATCCAGGTAGGAATCAAAGACTTGTTGAGAAATTGAATTCTCTCACTATCACTAGACCAAACATCTTTTATGCAGTGAGTGTACTGAGTCAATTTTTACATACACCTAGAGTCTCACATTGGGATGTTGTAATTCATATTCTTCGTCATCTTAAGCGAGCACTTGGTCTTGGATTACTTTATCAATCAAATGGACATTTTATGGTTGAAGCTTTTTCAAATGCTGATCGGGCAGGATCACCTTCAGATAGAAGATCTATTACTGGATATTGTTCTTTTGTAAGAGGTAACTTAGTTACATGGAAGACTAAGAAACAAGCAATAGTAACTCAGTCTAGTGCAGAAGCTAAATACAAGGCAATAACTCACACTACTAGTGAGCTGACATGGTTGCAACACTTCCTTTATGAGATTGGGTTTCCAGCTCCTACCCCTCTCAAATTATTTTTTGATAATCAAGCGGTAGTGCATATTGCCTCTAACCCTGTATTCCATCAGAGGACTAAACATATAGAAATTGATTGTCACTTTATTCATGATAAAATAGTAAGTGGTGACATTGCTACACCTTTTGTGAAGACTGCTAATCAACTTGCAAATGTGTTTACTAAATCTTTGTGTTGGAGTCGGTTAAAAGTTACTTGTTTCAAGCTGGGTTTATATGATATATATGCCCCAGCTTGAGGGGGAGTGTTAAAGGATATGTTTGTAATTAGTATAAGTGTGTGAGGGTATAAGTGTAAGTGTCTGTAATGTATATATATATATATGTTTGTACATCAATAAAGGAAGTAAGAAGTATTTTTCCTCTATAAACAAAAACAAATCTAATGGGAGTTTGGATCGTTACAAAGCTTGGCTTGTTGCACTTAGGAATAATCAGGAATATAGAATCAATTATGTAGAGACATTTGCTCCAGTAGCTATGATGACTATTGTTCGTACGATTCTAGCTCTTGCTACTTCCAATAATTGGCCACTACATTAGATAGATATCAAGAATGCATTTCTTCACGGAAATCTTAAAGAGTGTAATTATATGAAACCACCCCCGGGACTGTTTTTCTCTTCGACTTCAAGTGTGTAAGCTTTGTCGCTCTCTTTATGGTCTCAAACAAGCTTCAAGGGCCTGATTTGATAAATTTCGAACCACCTTATTACAATTTTCATTCAAGTAGAGCAAGTATGACAATTGTTTCTGCGAAAATCAGATATAGGTATTGTTGTTCTTTTGGTCTATGTTGATATTGTGATCACTGGCTCTGATTCTACTTTATTGGGTCAGCTCAAGACTCATCTCTCAAAATCTTTTATTATGAAAGATCTTGGGTCTCACATATTTTCTTGGTCTTGAGATGTATCGTAGTCCCCCTAGTATTTCACTCAATCAACATAAGTATACTAGTGTCTTGGTGGCTACAACTAGCCTACAAGAGGATTCTTCTATTGAAACTCTCATGGAATTAAATGTTAAGTTTTGCAAAGAAAATTGTGACTTACTTTTCGATCCCAGTTTATACCGGAAGTTGGTGGGTAGCCTTGCCTACCTCACCATTACTAGACCGTGCATTTCTTTTGCTATACAGCAAATCAACAAGTTTCTTCAACCTCCTCATCATCTTCACCTAGCTATTGTCTGTAGAATCATACACTATGTTCAGGGCACTTCTACTCGTGGCTTATTCTTTCCTGCAAGCAATTCTCATCGCCTTGCTGCTTATAGCAACGTTGATTGAGCTGATACACGTCGTTCCATTACTGGTTGGTATGTATTCTTGGGTGATACATTGATCTCTTGGAAGAGAAAGAAGCAAGACAGGATTTCTAAGTCATCTACGGAATCTAAATACCCAGCAATGTCTCTTGCTTGTTCCGAAATTATCTCGTTTCGACGTTTACTTGTTGAGTTAGATTTCTTTGAGACTGATCCTACACCTTTATGCACCGATAATATAAGTAGTATTCAAATCAAGGCCAATCCTGTCTATCATGAGCGCACAAAGTATATTGAAGTCGACTGTCACTCTATCCGTGAAGCTTTTGAAGCTCGTGTTATTACTTTTCTACATGTTTCTACTGAACTACAAATTGCTGATATCTTCACCAAAACTCTCACTAGCCATCAACATTGCTTCTTAAGTAGCAAATTGATACTTGTTGATCAACCTGCATCAATTTAAGGGAGGCTGTCAAATAGACAGCTTTTGCTGTCCATAATTGTTGTTCATTATTCTTTCCTTATACATTTATTTCTTATATTCTATACAGATTAGCATACTACTTTGACAGACTACTCTTCCATGTATAGGGCTAGAATTAGGGAGATACTTATTTTGTTTCCTTGAATAGACTTGTGGTATCAATTATATAATAGACAGAGTTCTCAAGGCCAAGACACTTTGGCCATTATTTACAAAAAACCTTGTTTATTGACAATTATGTCCCAATATTAAACGCCACCAAGTTTATGCCTCATACCAATCACACTCGTTGTCTTGAGATTCTAAAACATATGGAAAGACAACTAAACCTTAGAGATTACTAGATAGTTTTAGCGGTCTTGCTAATAGACAATAAATGAAAAGGAAAACCAAGAATATAGAGAACGAACAATATGTGTATATATCGTGAGTAAGATGTGCATGCAACTTTAGCTAGGGAATCATTAGCAAAAATAGCATTTAAGGAGAAGAAATAGGATGATAAGCAGGCAAGGAGCTAGACGAACGAGTTACATGTTCAGCTGTGCCATAAATGATGACCTAAGAATCTCAAGTACAAGATAAAAGTCTTGTAGGTGCAGTACCTACTAGGGCAAAGTAGCCATGGAGGAAGAAGAGGCTATTGATGAGTTAGGAACTATTTTTGAGGGGAATCCCAGACACCATGCAAATACAACATGTCTTTTACCAACTTAAACAAGTGTGATTAATATTCGTTTATTATGATAACAAAAGAAAATTTTAAAAAATATTGATTGGCCACCTCCTAATTACTAGACCATCATGCTATTATAATTCACTAGACACCTACTGAAGGGGAATGAGTGTACGGTTTTTTAAGGGATTGATGCACAATGGAAAAATCTTTTACTATGGCTTCAAATGGAATCATGGAATCATAGCCCTCCTCGCTTCTCCCCCCCCCCCCCCCCCAAAAAAAAAGCCCCTCTTTCCTTCCACCACTAGACAAGGGGTTAAAATATGTTTAAATTTTAATGAAAATATGAACTCTCCTAAAAAAAGGGGAAAAAAATCTAAGTCTTACTTTCATATGAAACAAAAAGTGTTGTAAACAAACTATTACATGTACTTACATATTGCGTAGAATTCCACTTTTTGACATTGGAAGGGTACCGTTTAACTTATTGTTTCCAAGAAACCTACACACAAGGCAACAAAACACACTTCAATATATGAGGGGTACATGTCTGGAGAGAACATGGTACAATTGAGTAGATAGTATATTACAGATGAGACAGAGAACTCATCCTAAAAAGTGAGTCTGGAACCTGTCCAGTTATGTTGTTGAAGCTCAAATCCCTTACAAAATAAAGACAAAAGAACTACTATTATACGGTTGTTTAGAGAAGAAAGCTAGCTGACAGAACATAAAATCAAATAATATTTGGAAAACAGAAATGATCTTCAAAGAAAATTAAGCCCACACCTAATATCCCCCCCCCCTCTCTCTCCAAAAAAAAAAAGGAAAAAGATACAAAGAGAAATGATAAAACATAACAGCACTGTACTGACCTTGGATTGACAATGACTAACCCTGTAGAGAGAATTTTAAATGCCATACAACATAACCTGGTAAATATATTGCTTCATTTATATTAAGTAAACATATTTTATTATAATTAAGCTACTTAAATATGTTCCCTTCAGGTTGAGGTTATTAACACATTGACACCCTCCCAAATAGTCATCCATCAAAATGTACAACTTACAGCTGCCACAAGCTTTGGTATTCTCCAATATTTGCTGGAATTGAATCAGAAATATTGTTATTCCTCAAAATTCTGCAATAAATGTAACCAAGCTGTTAATTACTTTCCAAAAGAGCTACAAGTATAACAAGGAAAACAGCAACAATATGTAGTGTCATGTAAACACACCCACAATGGAGAAAAATAACATGAAACAGAAACGAATATACGTCGTCTGGAAAAAATTCATATGACCGTGGTAGAAGAAAAGATCAAAACCTCATGATATCAAAATGAGGATTACCAAGCTCACAACCTCACTCTTCTCTCTTACTTTATGATACAACAGTAGCTACACCAAGGCCTCACTGTCCAGCCTGGCCCATGGCTAAAGCCATAGGTCATTCGGCTTCTGGTAAAGTCCCCTTTGCAGTACTCAAAAAAGCGTCCAGTCAAAAATACAATATGCCTCACAACATTAAAAAACAATTAATTATAGGATGGAACTCTTACAAGATGGCCAGAGACTTCATCTCCCTAATGAATGCTAATGAAGAACTGCCATTAGATATATCACTTATTCTCCTACATTAAAAGCATACAAAGGATAATCAGCCTCAAAGATCTGCAACATATAAACAACATTCTGAATACACATTTGCTTTCTAAAATTTAGCTTGCATCTGTTTTTGTCCCTGAAATGTAAGAAGTACTAATTTTATGCCTAAAGGTTTTAAAAGCTAGCAATGTCATCTTTGTTTCATTGTACATGAATTGGAAGCCATATATGAGTGGTAGAAGGATGATGAAACACTGTTATAATCTAAGAGACAGCATTACTGCCTACTAGTTTTTTCAAGGATCCATTTGAAACTTCCAATTTCAGGGATGAAATTTGATTTTTTGGCTAAATTTTAGTGGACAAAAGTGTAATTTAACCTGAAGAAAATACTGATAGATGTAGGCACTCACAAGTCTGTCAGAGAAGTTAAATTGGAAAATGAAAATGGTATCGAACCTTCAAAAAGGTTTCCTTGAAGCCTCCTACAAAAACATTCAGAAATAGAAGATTGCAAACTGCAAACATAAAAATTTTATGTGCAACATGCAAGTATAGCCTACAGTTTGCTATATTTTAACAGTTTTTCAGTTAAAGAGTATGCATTGTATTGGAAGCCTAGCTTGTCTTGTAAGTGTGATTCAGCAAAAGTAAAAAGAACAGATCCAATACTACTGTCTTACAAGGTTTGAAGTCCTGACCAATTCCCTATGAAGTTAGGTATTCGACCAGTGAGTTCATTGTTCGATCCCAGCCTGTCACAAACAGAATATTTTTTCAAAAAGGAAACATACTCAGATTTTACATGTTTTTCAACAGGTTTAATTATCTTACATTATATAGAGATTCTGTAGATTAGCAAATGTTCGTGGAATCTCACCACTAACTCCAGAACTATCATAATACCTGTCAAGACAAAAAAATAAAAAATTCTGTTGCAATCTGATATTCATTACTTTTATAAGTAAAACATAATTAATAGCCATCAATGGTAATTGATAAGTGCAAACAACCATAAAACAGGGGGCAAGCGGTGCTTAAAGTATAAAAGTAGATGTTTCACTAATATCAGAAGGATTTGGATATGCTTGCCCCCAAGCGTAACAACACCACTTTATTACCCATACAAACAGAGCAACACAGCACTGAATATTTTCTATAAAAGGTTTTAAAAAGAATAACAAGATTTACAACGGTTTACAGTTGTTCTCAAAGGGATAAATCTGCCAGCCATCACTAGTTTCCGATGACCATATAGGTGATTATGCTACACTGTTCTGATTTAGTTTGGACTGTGGGATATCTAAATCATTACTTATATGAATATAACCATTACTCTATAATATAACTTTCAGTCAACTAAAATAAATATTAAAATTGTAACCACTACACAGTTATCTAATGGCTCACTGAAGATTAAAGGCATAACTTTATCTGAACATCCATAACTTTTACTCGTATGAGAAGATATTGCTTTTGCATAATCTTGTTCTTCTACTAGATACGCTGTCTATAATTGGAAATTCTTAATGTTAAGGAATAATCCCACATTACCTGTAGACAAGGTCTTGGGCATATTTATATAGAATAAGTAATCATATCTTATTAAACCGGTTTAATGAGATAAGTTAAGCCCGTAAATTTCTTCATGGTATTAGAGTCTGCGACAGGACAAATGGAAGTTTACTTACTCCGTGGCAAGGACCAAAAAAATACCGGTCTGCGAGTAAAAAAGGGTGTTAAGAAATAATTTCACATTACATATGAACAAGGTCTTGGGCATGTTTATAAGAAATGAGCAATCCTCTCTTGTTGAACTAGTTTTATGAGATAAGTCCATGAATTTCTTCACTTAAAAACATCATGATTTCTAATTTTAACTTATCAAAAACACATAATTAGTTGTTCTTTCAGAATTTTCCAAAGGCTGTATATCTCCAAGCTACCAAATTTGGTCTACAAAAATGCAGAAGTTCCAACAAAAATGGAAAAGACATTTGAGGATCGAAAATAAAACTTACAATTGTTCTAATTTGGTTAAATTCCCAAGCTCAAATGGCAGAGGACCAGAGAAGTTGTTAAACCCGAGAGCCCTACAAAATTGAAAAGTGAAGCAAAAAATATTATTCCCAGGGTTTTATGATTTTAGGTTCAAATTATTAACATTGAGTAAATGAACTAAGTAAAAGGTGACTGGAATTCACAGTGATTTTAATTCAGTAAGCTTCCCAAGTTCCACCGGAAGCTTCCCAGATAATGCATTAATGCCAAAGTTCCTGGTCAGAAAATAAATAAATAAACAACACCATATGTAGGAATTAGGCACCAAATTGCATTCAAATCATACTGTAGATGAGCTTACAGGTACAGCAAGCCAGTAAGGTTCCCAATAGATGGAGAGATGGGACCAGTTAAGTAATTCAGGCCTAAATCCCTGTAAGAAACAAAGGAAACTATTCTCCTATTAGGAATAGTGCTAATGAAAAATATGTAACACATTCCAACACCTCCCAAAGAGGAAAAAAAAGTGTATCACATATTTCAAGCAGTTGATAATGTGAAACATAATTCTGATTCGGCTTAGATACAAGAAGATAACCAATCGTACAGTTCAGATCAAGCATGCCAATACACAATTGAGAAATCATACAGATTGGTTAGGAAAGCCAAAGTCCAAAGCTCATCTGGTAGTACACCAACAACGTCCAATCCAAAAACCTTCCTGTCAAAAGAATTTGAAAACAAACAAAAAATTAAATGAGAGGATAAAGATTCATATATCCTAATCCCTAGGCGTTGGCTCAAGTAGTAAAGGTCTTAGGCTTAGGAATATGCTCCCCCAAGATCTAAGATTCAAATACCCTTGGGTGCAAACAATCTCTAGGGGCAATCAGATCGGGAGATTTTTCCCTTAAATTTAACAATTTTCTTTTGGCTGAATGAATTTTCTTATCACTTCTCATTCATCAATTGCAAAATATAGATTACACAGTTTTGCCAAATTCGAAATCTAACTTCCTATCTTAAAGGGATTCAAATCTTGGATAAGATATGTTTCCCATACTTATCTACCCAATCTAAATATTCAAATTACAAATCTTATACAACTGTACAAATATCTCTAAAATAAATAGGAATTAATTCAAATAAATATAATCCACTAATACCCACCCCCTTTTTCAAATCGATGCTAGTGTATCTACTAGCATCAATTTGCTAACTAGAAATTGATGTCATTATCTAGTCATCACTTTTGTAAATATATCAGCTACTTGAAGATCCGTAGAGATATGAGGAAGAGTAATAGACGTAGCCTCATAGGCTTGATGAATATAGTGACAATCCACTTCATTATGTTTAATACGCTCGTGAAATACAGGATTGGCCGCAATTTGAATGGCACTAGTGCTGTCACCACGAAGAGGAGTTGGTTTGTCTTGTGAAAAACCAAGCTCTTGAAGAATGCCCCGCAACCACATCACCTTTGAGCAAGCTGCTGATATAGCTCTATATTCAGCTCTGTAGAGGATTTAGAAACACACTCTTGCTCCTTGCATTTCCAGTAGATGAGTGAATCTCCAAGAAAAATGCACCAACCAGTTGTAGAATGCCTAGAATCTGGGCAACCAGCCCACTGCATCACTATAAGCCATAAGTTGTATAGAAGTGCTAGTAGGAAAAAATAATCCACGATTAGGAGTCCAATCATTTTCTGATAATACGACAAACAGCCACTAAATGCAAGTGTTGAGAAGTGTCAATAAATTTACTAACAATATGGACAGCATAGGAGATATCTGGACGAGTGATAGTGAGGTAGATTAAACTCCCAACAAGCTTCCTATATAATGTAGGATTAGAAATTAAATCACCCTCATCCTTCCCATGCTTCACATTGACTTCCATAGGTGTATCAACTAAAGTAGTCTCTCCCAACCCAGCCAACTAAACAAGATCCTGGGTGTATTTATGTTGATTAATAAATAACCCATGTGACTGATTGTGAACTTCTAGCCCCAAGAAATAAGTCAACAGTCCCAAATCTTTCATATGAAAGACCTTATAAAGATGCTTCTGAACCTTCTGAATAAATTCAATATTGGATCTAGTAATAATGATATTATCCACATAGACCAATAAGAAAACAAAACCAGAATCACCCTTATGAAGGAAAAAAGAAGCATCATACTCACTCTGAGTGAATTGAAACTCAAGTAAGATATTGCGGAACTTCTAAAACCAAGCTCTGGGAGCTTGTTTTAGGCCATACAATGACCTTTTCAGCTTACAAACATCATTAGTTAAGGAAAGAGGCATACTAAAAGGAAGTTTCATATAAATGTCCTCTTTTAAATCACCATGAAGAAAAGTATTTGTCGCATCCATCTTATGCAAATGCCAAGACTGAGAAGCAGCAATGGCAAGAAGGAGACAAACGGCCGTCATCTTAGCAACAAGAGCAAACGTCTCGTCATAATCAATCCCAAATTTTTGTCTATTTCTCAAAGCTACCAAAATGAGCTTTATACCTTTCAAGAGACCCATATGATCTAAGCTTCACAAATATACCCACTTACAACCAATAGGTGTCATAGAAGAAGGACAAGACACAATATCCCAAGTGTCATTGGCCGCTAGCGCATCCATTTATACTTGCTTGGCATTTCTCCAACACTAATATTCTTTAGCCTACTTATAGGAGGAGGGAATAACAATAGAACAAAGTGTAGTAGACATAGAAGAATGAGATGAAAAACCATACCGATTTGGGGGTTAGGAGACTCTAGAAGTATGCCAACGAGATGGTAGATCAGGGGCACAAGTGGATGCTCAGGAGGGGCAGAAAGAGTGGTTAGATCTGCTAGATGAGATGATTTACGCCTGGTGTAAACACAACCAGGTGTAAACAGAGTGAAAATTGGTGGAGTGGAAATTGGTGTAAGAGTGGTATCTTCATCTGAAAAACCTGGCAAAACACAAAAACTAGGAGGAATAATATCTAGATGAGTATGAAAAAATTGTTGTTTGTCAAAGAACACCACAATATGAGAAATTCGAATGCGTTTAGCCAGAGGATCATAACAAACAAAACGGTTTGTCTTTCATGAGATGGAAGATGCACAAAACAAATACAATCGAATGAGTGCAATTGAGAATAGTCTAGGGAGTGCCTAAATAGCAAAGAATAAGGAGAAATATTATCTAGTATTGGAGTAGGTAATCTATTAATTAAATACACTGCAGTAGACAAAGTTTCACACCAAAAACGAGAGGGCACACCCGAATCAATTAGGAGGGCTCGGACCATATCAAGAAAATGGCGATTTTTTCTTTCAGCCACTCCATTTTGTTGTGGAGTATATGGACAAGTACGTTGAGAAATAATTTCTTGGTCTTGAAGGAACATTTGAAACTCAATGGATATATATATATATATTCTCCTCCTAAATCGGAGCGAAGAACCTTAAAAGTGGCAGAAAATTGATTAGTGAGATAAGACAAGAAATGCTTGAATACCGAAAATACTTCATTCTTAGTGCGAAGAAAGTAAATCTATGTAAAACAAGTATAATCATCAATAAACGTCACAAAATATTTATAACAATCATGAGATTCTATTGGGGCAATGCCCCACACATCACTATGAATAACATCAAAGGCACGAGAGGCACGAGATCCTTTTGAAGGAAAAGGCAAGACTTTACTTTTAGCTAACTTGCATGTATAAGAATCAAAATTTAATTTATCAAGACAATCAAAATCTTTATTTCCAATTAAACCAAAAGATAACAACTTATGAAGTATGTGAGAATTGGGATGGCCCAACCGCCTATGCCAATCCTTCACACTCAAAGTACCAACACTACAAGAAAATGAAGATAAAAACTTGGACTCAACAGACTTTGAATCTAAACATAACGAAAACAGCCAACCCTCTTTAGAACCCCTCGCGATCATCTTCCCGATCACCTGATCTTGTATAAAACAACCAGAAGAAGTGAATGACACTTTACAATTGCTGTCAACTAATTGTCCAATAGAAATCAGATTTGTATTTAATGAAGGAGACACCAAAACATTACTCAAGGAAGGAGAAATGTCACCTACATCAGTGATAGGTAGGGAACTACCATCTGCCGTATGAATTTTAAGCAGACTAGCATACTGTGAGACATTCACAAGAGAGTGAGAGGTACTTGTCATATGGTTGGTGACACCAGAATCAAAATATCAAGGTTTAGAGGTAGATTTGGTTTTACCTGAAATACCTAAAGTAGAAAGAGCTGAGATAATAATTTGTTGTACCATTTATGGTGCAAGAGAAGTGGAATTTTGAGAAGTGGAAGCTGGAACATGAGGACTGGCCAAGGTAGAGCTGGCAGCACTAGTAGCCTCTGCAGTAGCTGAATAGGCAGTTTCTTGGCGACGTGGAGGATGTATCGAGCAATCCTTGATAATATGTCCTTACTTTTTGCAATAGTTGCAAGTTTTCTTAGAGCAATTTGCAGCAAGATACCTAAAACCTTTGCAACTATAACATTGGGTAGTGCTCAAATCCCTCCCTTTATTTTTTCCATGAGCTGCATATGCCACAGGAACTGGAGTAGCTTGTTCCATGGCTGTTTTGGTCATCAATCGGTGGTCTCTCAAAATATCTCTCTAAAACACATATCAAGTGGGAGCACCAGATCTCGATTCATCAGATTAGCATGAATAAATTCAAATGCAGGCCTTAGTTTCATAAGAAACTGTGCCCGCATACTTGCTTTATAAATAGCTTGAATATCAGCCAAACTTCTTTTTGGAATTGAAATGTATACAATATTTCTATAATCAGCCCACAAGTTACAAAAACCAGAATAAAACTCCTCCACAGAGAGAGATCCTTGAGAGAAATTTGACATCTCTAGTTCGAGTTGAAATTGCTTGGCTGCATTATTCTGAGTAGGGGAGTAACCAGTCTGGTTCAGTCCCCTTTTTGATAAAATTAAGAACCAAACCGGTACCATCTGTTTTGCAATTTTTAAAACCGATTACACTCCGCTTATACTCCTAAACTGGTAGTACAGTTTTTATTGGTTCTAGTCTGGTTCAGGTCCGGTTTTTCAATTTTAATAAAATATATTTTTATAAAACAAATCTCTTTAAAAAAAAAAAAAAACTGATTTACAAAATCTGTTTTAGTAAAAAAATTGTAATTTAGTATAAAAATCTGTTTTAGTTTAAAAAATATGTTATATAAAAAAAATCTGCATTAAAAAAACTGCTATTAAATAAAAACTGCTCTAAAAAAATAAACTGCAATAAAAATTTAGTTTAAAAAAAAAACTGCTTTTACAATTCCAAGAGTCCCAAAAATTAAAGTCTAAACTCCAAAAGTTTAAATAACAACTATTCCAAAAACCCAACAAACTACAAGTCCATTGTCCAAATTTAAAAAGTCTAAATCACAGTCCAAAAGTCTATTTATTATTCAGGATTATTTTTTCAATTTTAAAACTGATTTTAAATGATAAAATATTGGCATGATTTATCAATTTCAATTAAGATTACCTTTTCATTTTATAAATTATTACAACATTATTTTATATTTAATTATAACTTATATTATTATATATAATAATAATTCTTTAAAAAAAATAAATGAAACCAGCCCGGTTCGGTCCGGTCTGGTCCGGTACTAAAATGTCCGGAACCGGACCGAACTGGCACAAAACCGGAAATTCCAGTCCGGTTCATCCCGGTCCAGAGCCAGTTTTCTGGTTTAAACTTACACCCTAATTCTGAGTTTACAGCCATTTGAGATGATTCCACATATCACAAGTATTCTTAAATGAGCATAAATTCAAGATAATGTGGGGATCTACAGATCCAAGAATCCAAGACATGACTTGGGCATCCTTGATTTCCCAAGAAGCCCGCGGATCTTTGTCTTCTAGTGCCACACTACTCCCATCAATATGACCCCAAAGTTCCTTTCCTTTCACCAATAGTTGAAATTGAAAAGACCACGCAACATAATTCTTTCCATTGAAACGAACCAGACCGAAGTCTCTAACTTCAGAAGACATGATAGAGAAGAAACCAGAGCTGAGAATAATTTAGAAATTAGAAAAAAAAAACCTTAGCCGAAAATCTGGAAACCAGATGAAGAAACCTGAGCCAAAATCCTAGACCCAACAGAAGTTGCCGAAATCACCACTTGAACCAGGAACACGCAACCACTGGCATCAAAACCCAGATACGTAGCCATAGGAAGAAACTAATGCCACAAAAACACCAACAAAAGGTGCCGACAACTACAAACTCAGAACCCCGAGAGGAAAAAATTCAAAACAGGTAAGGATCATCAAACTGCTCTTGATACCATAATAATTTTCTTTTGGCTGAATGAATTTTCTTATCGCTTCTCATTAATCAATCGCAAAATATAGATTACACAGATTTTCAAATTCGAAATCTGACTTCCTATCTTGAAGGGATTCAAATCTTGGATAAGATATATTTCCCATACTTATCTACCCAATCTAAATATTTAAATTACAATCCTATACAGCTGTACAGATATCTCTAAAATACATAGGAATTAATTCAAATCAATATAATCCACTAATAGAATTAACCAAGGTGCACTTGCGGGAAACTTCTTGCCAAGGGCCTGTGCAACCCCGGGATCAATCAAGACGTTGTTCCAAACACCCGGTGTCAATAAAATAAAATAAAAAAGATTCATATATCCAAGATTTCAACTAATTCCAATTGAAGGTTTTGAGCTAAGACATAATGGTTTTGTTACAAGGAAAGCCATATTAAAGGGCTCTGCCTGCTCAATTTTTGGATTCTAGAAGCTCTTTTCCTTTGCTTTTAGTCAAGGCAATCTTTTCTTCCATATAAACCTTGGTAGATTGCTTTCCAATGAAAGAGAAGTTCAAATCGATTAAATCCATGGGATACCTTAAACTTCGACAAAGAAAACTAGAGTGGGAAGATGGATGATTCAACGATGAATATCCTTACTACTGGCTTTCCTTGTTTAATATATTTCTCAAAGATAAAGGCGACTCCTCATGGCTGGAAGATCTACACAGCCTCATGTTACATGGAAAGGGATGCTTTGCTTTGTTTTGAGAGGCCACTAAAGCAGGATATTTAAGGGGGATGGGTTCATAATATCTTACTCCCATCCTAGTGCAATGAACATTTTGAGAGCACTAGGGGGTAGCAACATCTTGGGGATCCATTGACTCTTAACTGGTGTACTAAACAACCTTCATTTTTTCAAATAGTTTCAAGAGGTAACAGAACCTATGACAAAATGGAAGGAATGCCACAAGAGGAACTTATGCAAGTAGAGAAGTGGATTTTTAACAAGTCAGTGATAGAGGAAGGCTCGAGCTGGTGAGGCATTTTTCTAGATCTTGTAGGGAAAACAAATATGGATCATTGAGTATGGGTTTGCAATGATGAGTGCTTAAGTTGTTTGGGTTCCGATTTCCTATTGATTCAGTGTATATATTTGGATTTTGTACTTCATATGTTCAATGAAATGCTCAAAGAGATTGTAGAACTGGGACGGGAATAATTACAGCAAATATAGATTTTTGTTTGGTGGAAGTAATTGATAATGAAAGATTCCATGGTTGCCATGTATTTGGATCAGGCTAATTCTTGCTGCATGTTCTTCTCAATGGAACAAAATTATAAAATTGAGCCCATTTTAGAGCCTTATGTGTCTTCTTTTGTGGGGGTTGTACAGTAGAAAACCCATAGGCTTTTTCCCTTGAGCATTCAGCAACATGATAGCATGCAGTCTGAGGATATTGCCAGGAAGTATATAACTTCAGTTTTGCATTGTGCAACTTGTTGTTTTTTTTATGACAAGAAATCTTTGAGACCTAGCAAGTGCATCATGTCTTTTACCTTGTTAAACAACAGACAACTTGCCAATACAGTAAAATAAATAAGAATCGGCATGAGTTTTGGGAAATAAAGGGTGCCATCCAGAACATATGTGGAAATATGCACTCGAAGTTTATAATTTTCTTGAGGATAGCAGAAGAGATGGTGGTATGGAACATGAATTAATTGAGCCGTGGAAGTATATTTCAGCATTAAATTAATGGTGCATGCCGTGAATTGGAAGAGTGGAAGCAACCCAATGGTGATTACAATGAGGCTCAGCAAGACCTTGAATTTCTTAACTCAGATCCATTTCCAAGTGAAAACAATGATGAGAAGATAATATTTTTGGAAGGTGGTTTTATGGCCAATCATAAAGTTTGAAAAAGCCTTAAGAGCTTTAAATTATGAAAGTCCATACGAAGCATTATTACTTGAAATGAAGTGGTTAATGTATAAGCTGATTTTAGCTTGATAGAGTTGGCTGTGGAAATCCTTATGGATTACTCATGGAGATATACAAACCTGTCTTCCAGCCAACAGTTGTAAAAGATCTCAGTACTGTTTACATTCATAATGGAGCAAACACTAGTTGGGATGTACAGCTGGTACTAAAGTTCAAAGATAGGAAGAGAGTAATTATTTCCTTCAATATATACTTACCAAAAAAAGTTATTTCTTCAATATTCTCTTCACGTGTTGCTCATTTGAAATTAGTGAAAACTGATTTGTGTAGGTTCATACCTGAGGACAGCTATAGGTAGCTGAGTTGTAATCACCTTGTGGGCAAAGTCTTCTAAAGGGGAAGGTATTGACATGTCAAAACAAAGGGGCTTGGAAAACATCGTGGACGTTCGGTCCATTGGGTGATCCGTAGTTTGTTAGAGATAAGTTAGTAGTTAAGTCCATTCTCCTTGCATAAAAGTAGCTTTGATTAGGGCATCTAGTGGAGTACTAGTTATGTGGGAAAGAAGGGTGGTGAAAAAAATGTAGTAGCATATCAGGAATATGCAATGGCTTGTTCTTTTCAAAATGTGGAGGATAGTTTTAGATGGGCTTTTGCTGGAATTTATGGGCTGACTTTGGACAACAGTAGACACTTTTATGGGAAGAGTTAGCTAGGATGCATAGCTGGTGGGTCATTCCTTGGTGTATAGGAGGGGATTTTAATATTTTCATATTCCTAAGTGAAAGATCAGGAGATAGCAGGTTGCGGCCAGCAACGTCGAGTTTTTGGGATTGCATTTTTAAGTTGAGATTGGTGGACATTCCTCTAATGAGTGGTGCATTAACATCTTCCAATAACCAGACCTGATCTAAATTGGACATATTCTTAGGCTGCATTTGGATACCGAGATGAGTTGAGTTGATTGAGTTGAATAAAATATTATTAGAATATTACTTTTTAATATTATGCATGTTTTGAGATTTAAAAATTTTGAATTATTTATTATATTTTGTATGGAAATTTAAAAAAGTATATGAAAATTTGAAAAAATTATAATGATAAGATGAGATGAGATGGGATAAGTTAAGGTGAATTTAGGAACCAAACTGAACATTAGGTTGCGTTTGGGTGTTGAGAGTATTTGAAAGTGTTTATGACTAGTAATAAAAAGTAGGTAAAAAGTAATAATAAAATATTGAATAATAATAAAAAAAGTAATGAATAGATAAAAAGTAGGTGAAAAGTAATAATAAAATAGTAAATAGTAATAAAACATGTTGAAGAATGTTGGAAATATTTTGACAACCATACCCAGCCTTAGGCTTGATTTGTTTTCAAAGATGAGATGAGATGAAAAGAGATAAAAATTAAAAAAATAATAAAATAATAAAATATTGTTATAAAATATTTTTTTAAAATTAGTTTTGTATGGGAATTTGAAAAAAGTGTTTTGAAATTTGAAAATGTTGAATTTTTTATATTTGTATGGGGATTTGAAAAGTGTAATGATGAGTTTGAGAGTTTTGATTTCATCCCCAAAAATAAACCGGGTGTCTCCCTAGAATGGGAAATACATTACCCAGATGTATGTCAAAAAATGCTGCCTTGTCTATGTTATGACCATTTCCCTATTTTGTTGGATTGTGGAGGAATACAAAGAGGGAGGAGATACTTTAAGTTCGAGAATATGTGGTCAAAAACTGAAGGCTTTGTGGAACGGGTTAGGCAAAGGTGTGGGTTTCGACGGCCTATATTTTTCATGATTTTCTTATTTCTCTTTCTTCTTCTTAAATAGGTGTTAACTCTTGTATACCTCCTGTTTACCTAGGCTAAGCCTATTCTCATCATTATAATATAATTGTTTACCTTTAAAAAAAAGAATTATCATGCTGCCGTTAAGAGTTAATTTCTTAGGTCTCGAGATAAAAAGTCCTCACTGTAAAACTTTGAAGGCAAAGAATTACAGATTTTGATTCAATATTACTATATAATTTCTTATGTTAAGCTGAGTAATGAGGATTCATATGGAAGGGATATTTATCCATTGGAGCAGCAAGAACTGATGTATAATAGTATGTTCTTGAAAGATGAACTGATAGATCAAGGTTCAAGACGATTTCATCTTCCCTACAGGTTTGGAATCTACAGAAAATTGAAGAAGAAGCATTCAATGCAAATTAGTCTATTTTTTTTCCCTAATTTCATGGAGGTCTAGCTATTCTCAAATTTAGCCATTTTCTCTCACTTTTCCTTGCAATTTTCTTTTTGTCCGAACTATAATATGTGAAAGTGTCAACATTTAATTCTACTTAATAGGAACCCAATATACAAATCAACATTTTAAAACACAATAAAACAATATTAATAATGCCATTAGTCAACTACTAGGAAAATCAAGCATGATAAAATTCAAAAATAAAATAAAATTGAATACACTGAAGTGCTCTACAAATGAAACAATGAGGCCTCCGCACTTGTAAATGTGTTTCTGGGATTAGAGAAATGTACAATGTAACACCCTAATGAAAGGCCCAAATCACATAGCCTATACTCCAAAATGACTAGTCAATGATACAATTGAAGTCCTATTGGAATCTTATAAAGAGCAAAAACTTCTTATTCCCAAGTAATGTGGAATCCCATATATCACCTACCCTCATCGACATATCATATACAAAGTCTAACCTCAAAACATAAATAACTCAGGAAGAAAATTTTGATAAGATTCAAAAAAATCTTCTTCAAGCCATAGATGAAAAGAAATCAAATATAACTATGGCAATTTTGAGATTGAGTGCAACTCTACAAGACACCAAATCCAACACCACCATACCAAAACCTTGAAATGACCCTCATTTGATCGATCCCACCTCTCCTAATTCCTTAGTCGCTTACATCTCTATTAATATCAAAAAAAAAATCAAAGGTCCCTCTCTCCTAACCTTTTTTATAACAAATATTCCTAAAGTCTACAAACCATTGAACAAGGAAAAAATCTCATTTAAGTAAAAAATTGAATATCGGTAGAAGAAATTTCCAAAAGTAGGTATAAATGAGGTATTAACCATGTTACGACAAGGAAATAATGAGTACAATTGCAAAACTTTCATATCTTAAACGAGCGTTGCAAAGTGAAAGATCAAAATCTGATGAATTGAAACATATAATCCAGTATAAGATTTATATATTTTCCTGTACCTGAATGGTGAATGACATGGTGTCCTATCAGGGTAGCATGATCATTGGTTTTGAGGGATAGTCAAAGCAATGTTGGTGTGACCCATTATCAAAGGCTAGAATGGGGACTAACCAAATAAGGTTGGATGGTTTCCCTAAGAAATAAGGAAGAGACCAGTCCAAAGGAAACAAGCCAAGAGGCCTCACTTTATTTTTGCACAATTGGCATCAACAAGAGAACTTCTAAGGCTAATTTTGCAATGACTAGTCGGATTTAATTTACAAAGGGGCCAGAGAGGGCACTCACATTGTAGGTGCAATGAGCATTTATATAAAATAACCCAACCACAAGCATGAGAATTTAGTTATATGGGAAAAAACTTACAGCTCGTTGATATGGCAAATGGTACCATTGTTGTACGAACATTTGCATTTGATTAAGGGGTTGTAATCCGTGTTAATAAAGCTGGTGTTGTCAGTGGCAGCTCCACTACATGGCTCCCCACTTATGTTCCATTGATCCTGTGGTGCTGATATCTTCCATTGTTTAAATATTGAGTTTAATACTTTCACTGCAACAATGAATTTACAAGTTATTGACATGTTAGTCAGCTTGTGTTACAGATCTACATATTAAGAAGAATTTTCACTTAGGAATCTTGGTAGGAGTCTTGATGAGAATAACTATCCCATAGATTTCAAATAAACTTTGGACAATAATAAAATTTTAATGAGTAAAGTTATGAGGAATGTGCTTATAAACAAAAAAAAAAAAAAAATATGAGGAATGTCACTCTGCATCCTAAACCTTGTCATCCCCAATCATGTTGATGTGTCATATTTCAAATTGCTTTTTCTATCAACCGCTTAAATGGCACTGACTTGAAATTTACCACATCACTCTTGGTGACTAGGAATAAGGATTAGGATGAAGAAGAGTATTACTCTAAAGTTATTTATACTCACTTATTGTTTACCTTAGAAGTCGTTTAGCTTAGGAATTCTTGGTGAGAACTAGAAGTCTGAAGGGCTTGTTTGGGAATTGAGATGATCTCATTTCATCTCAAAATTTTTCATAATTTCCTTCCCAAACATCACTCAAACACATATATTTTTCAATTTTAAATCTTCAACTTTTTCATTTAATCGTTACAACTTGCCCAAACTTCCAAACAAACCACAAAAACAATATTACTTTTTCAAATTTCAAAATAAAAATAATATTAAAAAAATCATATTCTAACATTACTTTAACTTCATAATATTTTTAATAAGGTTTTTCTCTCCTTTCCCAAAATCCAATAAAAGATCTTAACTCAAACAATTGCATTACTATTCACAGAATTATCATCTCATCTCACTTCCCAAACGAGTCCTCATTCTTCTGCAATATTATTTCTTGTAGCTTACATTCTAAGCACCACTAGTTGTCAAATTACAACCTAATCACATGACACATTATAATTGAAATCAAGGTGCTCAAGAAAACCTACAAGTTAAATAGTTGGCTAATGCACTGACATTGAAACGAACATTTCAGGTTCATTTCAATTCTCCAAGACAAATGATGCATGTGATTCCTGATTATTATAGGGACTTGATTTGACTAGCATGACACTGAAGCTGGCTGTAAAAAGCTAAAGTTACCAGTTGTATGAATTACTACCTACATTAGTACCATTTTCTGGATCATCTACGGCAATCTTTAGTACCACAGCATAATTTGATAGGATCTTGGATTCTTTTATTTTATTTTATTGTATTGTATTGTATTTTTAACAGGGTCTGAGGTATTGAACGAAGTTTTTACTGCTGTTAATGAACGCAACTGTTTTCACTCTTGTTCTAATCAGTGTTAGAGGACAAAAACTAACTATTGGTTCTAAGTCATCTCTGCCAACAAATCAACAATTTAATCTGCTTTTCTTCTTGCCTACTCTACCTAACCCAACTTTTGGGAAGTAAGAAGCCCCTTTGGCATCCGCTCATCAGGAAAGAAAAAACTCAATCCAAAAACACAGGTGAAGGGCTGATGTTTGGGTAGGGAACATGGCGGATCTGCAGGGTTCTGAACAATTGGCTAATTAGATTTAGTTTGTCAAATTATAAAATTAATTTTATTGTAAAATAAATATAATCCATCAATTTGTGACATTACTTTTATATATTTTGTGAGCTTCTCGGTACTTATTATTTGTGCAACAAAGGGAACATATGTACGCGCGAACACAGCCGTTTAAATCAAATTTTTTCATACTTTCAACTACAGCACAGTAGCTTCTAATAAAGCAACTACATTTTGCGAAATGAAGTAAGGAAAGACGAACGAAAAAGGCTTTTGTACCTTCGTACGGATCGGTTACAGCTTTTGTTTGATTCTGGGCTTGAGCAATATTAACAAGGCCACAGATGCATAAAGCATAACAGGTAAAGCCAAACGTGGACGAAGGTCCTGGCATGAATGTGGTTCCAATACGAAAGACAAGTGTGTTTCCTTCACAGTCCGTCCCTCTCTACTTTATAGCAGATATGGACCCATGTGGACAGAAATATGGCGCCGCCTTCATGGACTATTGAGTATTGAGTGATCAGTGATGATAGTGTACTGCTAGCTTTGACTATTGACTGCCGGTAGTTTGAGATTCTATAATATTATTATTGTTATAAAACTAAAAATAAAACTACTACTATTGCAAGAGAAAAAAAATTCTTAAGAACTGAAACTTTCTTTCTCTCTTTATATTTTCTTATGAATTTCATTACAACTGAAACCCATATTTATAGGCGTTGAAATTACTATGCAAGTTACTATGCAAGTCACTATGCAAGTCACTATGCACATTTAAAATAATAGTGGTGGGGTCATTCATATAATTTAGTGGTGGGACAGGGGGGCGGCGGCCGACGTTCGTTTATAACACTCCCCCTTGAATGACCACCCATAAAGAATCTGCCTCGTTAAAACCTTGCCAAGGAAAAACCCAGTGGGAAGAAAAACTAATGGCGAAGGAAAAAGAGTAGTCTCTTTATGTATCCATAAGTGCTTTAAGATTGCCTCATTAAAACCTTGCAAAGGAAAACCCAATGGGATAAAACCTTAGCGAAGGAAAAAGAGTACAATCAGCACAAGTCTTCAGGACTTTTACTCCCCCTGGAAAGTGCATGACAATAGTTTTTGAGTCTTCACATTTTAATATTCTGCACAATTTTCTTGAATGTCGCAGTTGGTGATGTCTTCGTGAATAAATCTGCCAGGTTATCACTTGATCGTTTATTTGATATATCCTCCTTTGATTTGAATGATACAAGTAGCATTATGTTCGTATAAAATTGTTGAGTCATTGATCTCAGCCAAATATACTTTCGACTTGTTTCATGAATTGCAATAATCTCTGAGTGATTTGAAGATGAAAAATAATATATGGTTGACAAACTTAATAGAAATCTGATACCTGCAGTAATACTTAAATTCCTCCTGATAATATGCGTTAGTGTTTCAAGTAATAAGCAAATATGATTTCAGTATATATAACAAGTTAATAATTCAAACATGATCTCCAACTAAATAATGCATTAGAGAGAGTATGATAATATTTTTATCTAAAATTTTATCCCCCTCATTCGGCGTTATTAGGAAGAACTTGTTTATATACGGCAGAAATAAGATTGGAAACCGTCTATGTATGATAAAAGCTGTAAAAGTTTTGAGATTTAATATTATCGATTCGGCGGAAAATCAAATCCGCTTGACATTGTAGACAAACGAGATTTTGAAGAGATTTGAAGACTTCGGGTTGTTGTTTAAATATAACCAATTTTACCATTGGTTTACTCCAGCAAAAAGATCTCGCATTTCTCATAGATTCAGTTGTTGTTCATCCAGAACGATATTATGTCTGATAGAAATTCTAATGTTCCAGATTTAAACCACGAACCTTTTATACCTCGACCACTTATATTTTCTCCTGAGGCTGTAAACACCATGATAGGAGCAGAGATATATCTATCTAGTAAATCTGATCCTGAAATTGTTGCAGCATCAAGAACCCTCAGTGCTCAATATGTTGCTTCTCTTACAACCATGTCACAGAGGCTATTGGCGAGAACGAGTGAGGCTGATCATCTTAAAAATCAAATATCTGAGTTGCATCAAACGCTTGCAACTAAGGATCAAGTAATAATCCTTAAGGCATCGCAGTTGGTGATGCCTTCGTGAATAAATCTGCCAGATTATCACTTGATCGTATCTTTGATATATCCTTCTTTGATTTGAGTGATACAAGCAGCATTATTTTCGTATAAAATTATTGAGCTATCAAAATACCACACTTTTCTTGGATATGTTGAGTCATTGATTTCAGCCAAATATACTCTCGACTTGTTTCATGAATTGCAATAATCTCTGAGTGATTTGAAGATGAAAAATAATATCTGGTTGACAAACTTAATAGAAATCTGATACCTGCAGTAATACTTAAACTCCCCCTGATAATATGCGTTAGTGTTTCAAGTAATAATCAAATATGATTTCAGTATATATAACAAGTTAATAATTCAAACACGATCTCCAACTAAATAATGCATTAGAGAGAGTATGATAATATTTTCATCTAAAATTTTCTCCCCCTCATTCGGCGTTATTAGGAAGAACTTGTTTATATACGGCGGAAATAACATTGGAAACCATCTATGTATGATAAAAGCTATAAAAACTTTGAGGTTTAATATTATCGGTTCGGCGGAAAATCAAATCCGCTTGACATTGTGGACAAACGAGATCTTGAAGAGATTTGAAGGTTTCGGATTGTTGTTTAAATATAACCAATTTTACCATTGGTTTATTCTAGCAAAAAGATCTCGCATTCTTCATAGATTCAGTTGTTGTTCATCCAGAAAGATATTATATCTGATAGAAATTCTAATGTCCTTGATTTAAACCATGAACCTTTTATACCTCAACCACTTATATTTTCTCCTGAGGCTGTAAACACCATGATAGGAGCAGAGATATATCTATTTAGGAAATCTGATCCTGAAAT
Organism: Platycarya strobilacea; assembly: GCA_036898215.1. Taxonomy (NCBI): domain Eukaryota; kingdom Viridiplantae; phylum Streptophyta; class Magnoliopsida; order Fagales; family Juglandaceae; genus Platycarya; species Platycarya strobilacea. The sequence continues at coordinate 32,624,833 of CM072549.1, read as the reverse complement.
TGTTGCAGCATCAAGAACCCTCAGTGCTCAATATGCTGCCTCTCTTACAACCATGTCTCAGAGGCTATTGGCGAGAACGAGTGAGGTTGATTATCTTAAAATTCAAATATCTGAGTTGCATCAAACGCTTGCAACTAAAGATAGTAAAAATAAAGATTTAAGACAAGAAAATAAGAAGCTGAAGAAACTTGTAGACTGGTATTCTCGTGACCTAAAAACACCAGTAGAAGAGCTGAAACGAGAGAGAGCTTAGATACAAAGTCAACAACAGCAGCTAACGGCAGAGGTTCAACGTTTACAAGAAAATAGGGATAGCTGTAATTAATCTCGTTGGCTTTTGAAATTATGCATCCAGCATATCTTGTAAAGTGAGATTTGAAGAAATGATGGTTTGTCTTGTTCATATTTCCATTTTTATAAGAACCGTCTTTAGTTTCATTTAGTACGCATCAAATCTTCTTCTCATATCTATAATTCATCTGTATTTGTATTCTTATTCTACAAATTTTCAATAGCTCTTCAATTTCCTTTTACTATTTCTCACGATCAACATATGAGGTATCATTCGCCTCAATTACAAGTTGTTCCTGCATCTTCCGCAGGTGCAATGCTGCAGCAAGCAAATGATCTGGCTAATAAGTCAGATCGTGAAACTGTTTATGAGCTGGTGACTCTCGGCACCCGATACTCCTCCTCTATTGTTGGATTTTCCAACCGATTACAATCCAAAAATCGTGAGATTGAGGAGCTTAACGAGAAGGTTTCTGTACTTCAACGACTCGTTCAAGAGTCTGACAAAAAAATTACAGACTTAAAGCAGGAGAATAAGGATTTAAAATCCTTACTTGTCTCTTCATTTCGACTGCATAATCCTTTAGATAAGAATGGTATGTTGCTTTATGAAGAACAAATGCATTTGAGAGATGAGGCTAGAAGTCTCAAATTCTTGTAACTCATCTATGAATTGAATAATAAGATCTTTCCTTTTCAAATGCATTCCTTGAATTTATAGCAACCCTTGTGATCTTTTCAAGAGTTCTAACAAGGTAAATCATCAACGTAAACTGCAATAATGACGAATCCAGATTCTGATAAAACACATGAACATATAGGATTATTCTTAAATCCTTCTGTCAATAGATACTCGTTGATTCAATTATACCACATGTGTCTGGATTGCTTTAACCCATATAAAGATCTTTGAAGCTTTATAAAGTACATACTCCTAAATGTACTTGGATTAGATGCTTCAAGTATCGTAATAATCTAATGATGCTTATAAATATGCAGTGACCACATTCATTAACTGCATATCTAATCCTTTTGTAATAACCAAATCGATTAAAAATATGAATGTGATTGCATTCATAACAAGAAAATATGTTTCCTCATAATTGCTCTCGGGTTTCTATAGGAAACCTTGTGCGACAAATTATACCGCATAATTTCATTTCGCATTACGCTTTCGTATAAATACTCACTTATATTTGACAAATATTACACCCTTTGGTGTTTGGACAACAGGTCCAAATGCATCTCGCTTCACTAGCGAGTTTAATTCAGTTTTAATAACTGCTTTCTATTTTGGCCAATCATTTCTACGTCGACATTCTTCGACGGTTTTTGGCTCACTTTCTTCATTACTTCTGGTAATGTCAAGTGTTATCATATATGTTGTCGACAACAGTTTTATTTCTATCCATAAATTTTCCAGTACTCATGAAATGTATTGAGATCTCATTGTTCCTCTTCAGGGGAAAACATTTCATGAAACACCTCGACAAGAGGTTCCTCTTCAGGAGGTTTATACTCTTCAGGAGTTTTCTCTTCAGGAGTTATACTCTTCAGGAGTTTTCTCTTCAGGAGTTATACTCTTCAGGAGTTACACTCTTCAGGAGTTACCTCTTCAGGAGTTTTCCTCTTCAAGAGGATTATATTTTATACAGAAAATACGGTCTCTTCATGAGCACCGATTTTTATTTTTCTTGTGCACCAATAGGTCTTCAACGCTTCAGGTGTATCTTAGACTCATTTATTGCTGTTTTAACAACTCGTCCTTCAGGGACTTCAATTCTTGCTTAAGCATTAACAGCAGTAATATATGATTTTACAACACCTTTAGTGTCAGTAAATATATCATGTAATTGATTTGCAACACTTTGCAGATAAATAATCCTCTGAACTTCTGGTTCACATTTATTTGTAAGAGGATCAAATTTAAACAGGACTTTATTATCCCAAGTAATTTCTTGTCGTGCTTCAGGCACCGATATTTCATTATTTCAAAACATGATGAAATATTAATAAGCTTATATATAAAAACTTAGTATAAATAAATCAAGTGCTTGGCCGTACAACAGGTACGTGACTACTGTTTAGTCATATTACATCTATGACAAACATCTTCATCTTTTTATGAAGAATTATTCTGAGGGCCTTTACCCTTCTCTGAGTTTGATCACTTCTGGTGATACGATATATTTATATCATCTTTAGTGTTGTCGCTTTTGGGACCAACACTTCTATAATTTTTCTACCACGTCTACGCCCTTAGTTTCCATTCACTTCTGGGAATTGTGTAAATTCGATATCATTAATAGAACGTAACTGGTGTAACAAAAACTCATTATTTAGCTCAATCACTGGAAGACAAAACAAAAGTTCAGAATATTTATTGAACTTTCACTCTCGATATTGCTACTGCAGGAGCACATTCGAGGTATGAAAAATAATGTATTCTTTTATATATCATCATCAGTGACATTTTCACTGTATAATTTTAATATTGAGCTGATTTTAAAAAGTGCAGAATATTCAATACCAATCTTAAAATCTTGCAACTTCAAGTGTAATAAATCATAATGATCTTTTGAGAGGATTACATCTTCTGGTGCTTATATCACTCTCTTAATTTATTTCACACAGTATGATGATCTTTCATCATGAGATACACAACACGGTCCTTCAGGGACACATGAATTCCTTCTATGATTGTATCTTTCAAGTTCATCATCATATCCAAATAGATCTCATCAAGGATCTGGATAAATAACATTTTTCAGAAATGTCAATAGTAATAAATCTCAATATTTGACATTATATTACAAAAATAAATCTGTGAATTTAATAAATATATTCACATTATCATGAGAATAAAAATAAAATTTTATCAAGTAATATTCAGCAATATTACCTTTAATATGTATCTCAAGGACTGCAAATAATATATTGAAAAACTTACTTGAAATAGAAGACCACTAGCTTCAGTATCGGTAGAACCTCGTGCTGATAACGTGTTATAAAACTAAAAAGAAAACTACTACTATTGCAAGAGAAAAGAAACTCTTAAGAACTGAAACTTTCTTTTTCTCTCTATATTTTCTTATGAATTTCATTACAACTGAAACCCATATTTATAGGCGTTGAAATTACTATGCAAGTTACTATGCAAGTCACTATGCAGATTTAAAATAATAGTAGTGGGGTCATTCACATAATTTAGTGGTGGGACAGGGGAGCGGCGGCCGACGTTCGTTTATAACAATTATATATAATTATCTAACAAAAATTCTTATTTTAACAAAAAATTTATTTTTTATTAAATTTAACATTTTTTTATCAACTTTTATTAAAATTAATACTACATTTAATAAAAATTATTATTTTAAATACAATTTATTAAATTTATTCACTAAAATAATATTATTGACATTAAAATTAATTATATATCTTCAACTTTTTATAATAATAAACTTTTCATTTAAAACTAATTTAATATCTATTTAATACTATTAAATAATTTAAACACAATTCATTAAACCCATAAACAATGCTAAAAATTTTTATTTTAAAATTCCTACTTAGGACATATTTTTTAATTTTATTTTATGTAAAATAAATATAGAATAATAATAATAGTATAAAATGACACAATAATAGTATAAAATATATAAATATAACAATATATATATAAATAAATCATTCATAATAATTTATACATTAGAGAGTTTAATTTTATTCATGAAAATTTTATTCCTATTATATAATTAATAATTTAATTTCTTTAAAATTATTTATAATTTTAAAATGAATGTATTATTTAATTAAATATATATACGGTATATATAGTTAATATACGGTATATACAATTTATTATAATTATATTAAATTGGGAATAATAAGCAATAAATATAATTAATATTATATGTTTGATATTTAATTGAAATATGTATGATTAAATAAATTTATATAAATTATAAATTATAATATAACATTCTTATATAAATTATAAATTATATAATTTATTTTTTCAAAAAACTCATATTATTTCTTAAAAATAATCACATAACTAAAAAAAATAGATATTTTAATGTCCTCTGTTTTAAGGCCGTATAAAATAATACAAATGTTAAATTATCATTTTGGAATTAAAAAAATATCATATCTTAAAATAATCTTTTATTAAAATTTTAATCAAAATTATTTCAAACAAATTTGATAAAACTATATGTTATGCTTATTTATGAGACTATTTTATTATTTTTATTAATTTTTTTTATAATATATGAAAACGTATAATTATTTATCATCTACTTAATTATAAATAATTATTAAATTTTTATTAAAAATTAAATTAAATAAACGTGTAAAGTACGTTATTTCTATTTAGTATATATATATTAAATATATAAAATATACTAATATATTAAAAATTACTTTCTTACTTATTAAAAAAAATAAAGAGTCAGAATAAAGAACAAACTCACGAAACATAGCATTTTTTTATGCAAAAGTAAAAGCTAAAATAAAATATTTTATCTTTTACTTGTTCCATTCAAAAGACATTTCCACATTGACTATCCATTTACTAATCAAAATAATATTAAAATATTACTAATTTAAATTTTTTTATAATTTTTTATTTAATTTATTTTTCTCATATTTTTCAATTTAAACCCATTGAAAATTTTACGAACCCAAGCACCTATAGATTTAGAAATACTAATTAGTATTGCAAATATTATGTAGAAACAAATTGAGAGAGAAATTAATATAAATTATCTAATAGAGGGTGAATATAAACCATACAAATATAAAGAGTCATTACAAGAATAACGGTATTTGCGGCGATCAAAAGTCGCTGCAAAAAGTCTATAAATGGCTGCCAAAAAGTATTTCCGGCTAGAATTGACCGCCCAACGTTAGCCGTTATTATAGAGCCAAGAAAAACTATTTGCGGCTAAAATATCGGTTGACAGAAAAAATTAAACGTTTGCGGCGACCACGTTTCGCCGGAAATAGTATAAATTTTCGCCACAAAACACTTTCCTATCTACAGCGAAATTTGTCATTTAAAACTCTTTTGTCCAAAAATAACCCTGGGCTATTTTTTATTTTTAATCATAAATTTGGACATATTTTTCTAAAATATATATATATCTAATTATTTAACTATATGTATAATTAAATATAAACATTTTTAACTCAAAGAATACAATAACTGTTTTATTTATCTAAAACTTTTCTGAACAAAAGTCATAATTCTAAATAGTCTAACTTTAATTTATTCTCAGTCATCTACTTTAATTTGCTCTTTGTACAATGGTCTTAATCAAGAAAATGTATAACTTTTGATCCATTGAGAAGTACATATATCCACCAACTGAATGTTTTACAAACGATTCAAAAAAACAAAACTTCAACAATATAGTGTCATGCATAGATCCCAACAAATCCTGCAAAATCACAACCAGAAACCACATCAATATCTTAGATGCAATACTAAATTTTGATCAATTCTATTTTTTATATCTACCTATAAGTAGAAAAAAACTTTTTAAAACCTTATCAGGATTTTTCAAACTTTTACTATAATTTTCACCTCTTAAAAATTTGAATAAAAGACATCCATTTATTAGTCTTATATAGTTTGTCTAATCGAAGAACAAAGAACTAAGATATGTACACTGATTCAACTAACATGTCAAAACCCTCACCCAAAAAATAAGGAAATTAATTTAATAATCCTTAAGGAGAAAATAGTTTTCTTACTTTGTCGTTATCTCTCAGATTTCCTATGATTGCAAAATGGTTTTGTATTACATGAAATGATGGATCTTTTAGACCTCTAGCCACAGCCTGTTTCAATATCAAGTAGATCAATAATAATCAAATCATTTACCAAATAACTATGCTACACTTCCACATAATTCACATGCATCACATCCAATACATGATACTCTTATTACATAAAGGGAATTAACCAGATACTTTAGAGATGGCAAGTAGAAAAGAGGTGACTAAATAATCTAACACCTTAAAATTATATCATACACTTGTTTAACATATCATGCAATACCACCTGTGATTTTTCTAGTTCGATGTTATAGAGTGTGATGAAGACACCATCAAAAGCAAGGCTTTTAGTGTTGGCAGCATCTTTCTGTTAAATTGCTAAATTGCTCTGAAATCTGCAAGGATAAAACATTTTATTAAGCATATAGAGGTTAAAGTGACAAGTGAAAACTAAGGACTACAAAATAATTTATATGAAGGGACTTCTTTCATAAAGTTCTGAATGCTAGCAAATGAAGGTAGTGGGCAACAAAGAAAACTTCAGAGATCCAAAACAATAGTAGCAGCCAAATTTACAAATGGAATCACATTTCAAATGGAAGCTTTAGTTGATATAAAACAAATGAAACCAAGAGATTCAAGAATTTCTCAACATTAAGGGTGGAAATTATAGTATGTTGAGACTTGAAGCACACCTCACTCTTGAAATCAAAACACCATAATCTGATTTATCAAACCTAACCAGAAAAGATTCAATTACAAACTTGCTTTCGCTTTAGTAGGCATTAAATTTAGCAGGGCATGGTATTGAGAAAATAACTTTTTTAATGAATATACACTGAGAGCTTTGGTTGTTTTTGCTGCCATAAAACAGATAGAAAATGCTGGTCTACCATCCATTCATCACCTCCAAATTCCAATTAACGAAAGAGCAGAGTTGAGTTAATTTTTCTTTCCTTTCTTTCTCAGTCTGCAATAACTTCAGAGAATCAGAATTTTTTGCTTCCTTGTATAAGATATTACTTCGCCTGAAATTCAGACTCCCCACAATGTTAGACTCCATGTGTCTCTAAACCAATAAGTCCCTGTAAATGAAAGATATATGGCGAGCCCCCAAAATAATTCATAAAAAAAAACCCTTATTTCCTGCAAGAGAACCCCCAATATCAAATAGATGAGAAAATTAACTTTGGGTTAAAAATAAATAATCACTGTGAGGATGTAAGATTATATTAATCACAAAATGGAGGTGCAACTATGGAAAAATAGTTGAGGAAATACCTTCTTGTGGATAGATTGAGTTGTAATGCACTTCAGCTGAAAAATTGAAGAAAATTGCTAAATGACACAAGCACTGCATAAAGATTATTTTATGTATAATATATAATCTTACTTGCGCAAAACTGACAATTATCAAAAGTAAAAAAAGTAAAAAAAAATTGTAGTCCAACAACACAAATTTTGATATTTTACTGATACGATCTTCTAGATTGACTATAAATATACAATCTTGCAATCAGATGACAAAGTACTCCTAACAATTACTTTTTTAGGAAATTATGTCAAATAAAATAATTGCCAACAACGTTTGAAAAGTACCAGATAGGGGAAAAAGAAAATTAAATTATCACGCAGTCAACTCTAATGACCATACATAATGGTGAATTAAGTACAATAATCTAAAATTCCTTTAACAAAAGATATAGCCACATAAGAAGCCATTAAATGCATCAACCTTTGAAGTTTAATAAAGAAACACATACTTATCCGGCATTCGTATCGTTTTTCCTTGATTTAAATCTGGCTATAGTCTCCAGAACTGCCTGATAATGTGTATCTAATAAATTCTCACTTCTTTCACTTTCTTATCTTGGACAAATAGAAAATCAACCTCCGCATGATCTAAAGTAAAATTGACAGTCGCTGGCCCGACATCCAGCACAAGCTCAAGGACTTGATTAAATTTCCTATTGGCATTGCAAGCCTACACAGAATTTGCATGAGATTTTCATTGAAAAATATCAAAAATAAATATCAAACAATAAAAACAGCAATCGTTAAGACATTGATGAGCAAAACAAGATTGGAGAAGAAGCCAAAACAGATCACCTCCATAATAGTAACCCACTGAGGGCAGTTTGACCTATAAATCCCAACCCTGGAGCCCTATCAAAGGAATGTAAATAAAGCCACAAAGAAATTAACTTCTTGAAAAGCAATATATTAATTATGCATCTAGTTGTCAGATTTTATACCTCATCCTTGTAGTCACATAAGATTTTATACCTCATTCAATTTCAATGGCTCCTACATAAACAGATTCAATAAGAGGTTCTTACAATGAACTAAGGAAACGAGGCACCTCTAGGTGAAAAATTAATGGAATAAATAACGTCCCTAATTTTGAATTTCATATTTTAGTGAATTTACCTAAAGCCAAAGATGGCATCCATTTAATTCCCAACGAATTAGTCTATATAGCTAGCTAGATAGCTGTTTTCACAATATCACAAAAGAGATATATCTCTTTACTGCAAAACATAAAATTCAAACCTACTAACCTTTTAGGTATTTGTTCAAGGCTAAACACTATTCTTCCAAAGTAAATTTCCTAGCTTTGTTTCACTAAATTGCCCCTTCTGTTTGAACCTGTAATTAGTAATTACACTTAACCAATTTTCAGACTAAGACAAGGTAAGAAACAAACATACTAAGACAAGTATGGATTGCACAAAGAAGTATAAAATAGCCAGACTAGCTTTCTCCTGCATTTTCAGACTTAAGACAAGGTAAGAAACAAACATACCCCAAGGTGACAACACTCTGCTTTCCCAGAAATCCATATATTTCAAATCTCTATTTGACATATAATGAGTACAATTAATACTGTAATTAACTACTCATTAAAAATATGAAAAATACTAATTATTTAAGTACTTATCAACCTAGTGAATCTATCTTCATTTAGATGTTTAAAGGTATTAGATCAAACAAATGTGTTGATCTAATACCTTGAAATTAATTCCAAATTAACATACAACACTCCTGCACTTTACTTATAACACGAGATAACTAGCATACCAATCACCATTTTTGCATGCCTGCAGTTACAAGAAAATGAACTCACTCCAGACGAAAACCGATCACCCTCAGGAGTGGGAGTAACTAGAGATCGGATTGCATCGGCAATTGACACAGCAGTTGATGCAGCTGAAAATTTTCCCCATTTTTTAGTTGTTGCCCAGATGACTAACACAAGAGGGGGGTGAATTGAGTTGTATTAAAAAATTAACAATTATAAATCAAATATATAATATAAAATATAAACAAAATATGAAACAGTAATAAATATAAAGAGTAAAGGTAAGAGAGAAGCAAACTCAGTATGTTAATGAGGTTGGGCCCCACTGCCTACGTCCTCGCCTCAAGCTACCCCTTGAGGATCCCCAAATCTACTATTCAATCTCCTTTAGGTGGAAATAGAAACCTATTACACCTTTGAGCAGCACCGCTCCAAAGAATCCGTGTAGAACACCCTCTACACTTCCAATCACCTCACACTTGATGATTTAACTATTCCCCGTGTAGAACACCTTCTACACTTTCAATCACCTCACACTTGGTGATTTAACTATTCTCCGTGTAGAACACCTTCTACACACCCAAGGGTTATACGCACCCTCTTGCAAATACAAGAGTTGATAGTAGGTAGACTATCAAAGGACACTCCTCAATGAGTGAGATAAAAACAATACAGCGCAACCTATATCTCTCTCAACAAGAATAAGAATTAAGACTCAAAACTTTATAAAAGAGAGAATGAGAGTTTTGAAAGAATGATGAAAAACTTAGTAATAGATGTGTAAGCTCTTGTTATATGTTTTGCAAAACTCAAGTGAGCTATTTATAGGCAAATGAGTTTTCAATTTCAAATTTGAAAAGATTCCCATGTCAAAAACATCATCATTCACTTTTCAAAAATTTCAAATCTAATCTTTTTACTTTTTGCATGTGACAAAAGGAGCACACTTTACTTTTCAAAAATTTCAAACATAATCTTTTACTTTTTGCATATGACAAAAAGAGCACACTTTACTTTTCAAAATTTTCAAATAAAGACATCTACCTTTTGCATAAGTTAAGAAAAGCATTCACTACTTTTGAAAATATTCAAATAAAACATGCACATGTGAAAGATGACAATCAATCATCTTAATATTTTCAAAATTCAAACATTTAATCATGTCATGCACATGTGAAAGATGACAATCAAGTATCTTAATATTTTCAAAATTCAAACCTTTAATAATGTCATGCACATGTGAAAAATGACAATCAATCATCTTTCAAAATTCAAACATTTAATCATGTCATGCACATGTGAAATATGACAATCAATCATCTTTCAAAATTTACAAAATATTCATGCACATGTGAAAAATATATTTTAATGCTTTATGATAAAATATTGATTTTGAGCCTGAATCCTAATTTCGAATTTTTAAGAGATTTACAAAATTACTCTATGATTTTAATGTGAACTTATTCCCTTCTTACTCATGCTTGCTTCCTTGATGTGCTTGATTCTATTGTGTGGACAACTTGAGCTTGAAACTCCTTTATTCTTTGAATTCATTTGTTATCATCAAAATTCATGTGTAAATTTATATGAAACTTAAAATCTTGAGTTCAACATTAATCAACACACTGCCTCTCTGCAAATCAAAATTTACTTCTTAGCATTTGAAGCTGAAACTCAAATAGGACAATAGCAGACTTTGCAAATTCTTTAAACCACGATAATCAATAGTCATTATTCAGAACAAAAGTTCTCTTTGGTCATGATAATCAAATATGTATGTGATTGATGCCTGTGATATTCAAAAGAAACTCTGAAGTGAATCTGTATTCATTTAGATGTTTAAAGGTATTAGATCAAACAAACGTGTTGATCTAATACCTTGAAATTAATTCACGAGGTACTTAAAACACTCGTGCACTTTGCATATAACATGAGATAAGTAGCAACAATTTATGCAGCGCACATTGAAAAGATCCAATAGCAAAACAAAATAAATACACCATTATCATTGTCCTTTTGGAAATTATCATTGTCCTTTGGAACTGAAAGAGATCTCATATAGCTTATATGAGTAAAAAAGCAAACTAAATGTTGAAGATGCCATGTGTAATTTCAAACAAGTGATCCAGAACTCAGGGTAATTTTACCATAAATATTATTAATACTAAACGAAGCTCATACAAAATGATTCATGTGTTTTGACTAGAGCTTTTTTTATATCAGGGATCGGAGAGAAGAGAAATTGAAAACCTAAAACTCCATTAATGTTCGTATTTTGAAACTTCATATGAACATGTAAGAAATGAAAGGCAAAGGACAACCAAGCTCCCATACCTACTGATAATGTGTGTGTGTGTGTGTGTGAGAGAGAGAGAGAGAGAGAGAGAGAGAGAGCGAGAGTTACAGAGAAGCACAGGGATCGACGAGAAGCAGAGGCGTCGATGAGTAGCAGTGGCGTGGTGAGAAAAAAAGGTGTCGACGAGAAGACGGTGAAGTCTATTAAAATCCTGCTAGAGAGAGAGAGAGAGAGAGAGAAAATGGGGAAAGGGGATAAATAAATGCTGGCAGGGTAATTGGAGATCTTATAGAATTTATTAAGGCAATCTACATGTTGCTGTAATAAGTCTGATTAAAGAAAAATAATGTGTAAACTTTATTACAGCAACAATACTCGCCACAATAACTTACATGTAACGACGACAATAATAACGGCGACCCAAAATCGCTGGAAAAAACAATTAATTTCTGGCCAAATTTCGAATGGACACCAGATTTCATTTGACTTAAGTAAAATTACTTATTTCCGGCTATATTAATGTCACCAGAAATAAAAATGGTCCATATTGCTCATTATTTTTGTAGTGAGTTATTGTAGCTAGCAAGCAATATATTTTGCCTCTTTTAATATAGATCATTTTAAAAGATTGTTAGCCAAATTGTGATTTGTATTTACATTTGACTAAGCAAACGATGAAATGAGAATGCTCTTAGGTTGGCAAAAGTTAAAACTTTTTTTTCTCCTTTTTTTTGAGTTAGCTTCAAAATGAGTAAGTTTTGAAGATCTAAGTTTTTAATTTTTGAAAAATAAATTCATAAATTTTGAAAAAAAAAACTCAAATAAGTAGCTCTAATCTTCCGATAGAATATTAAAAGAATTTGACAGTGTCTATATGTGTTAATCTTCCCTTATTGATACTATGTGTGAGCCAATTAAAGATTGACACATGTTATTAGTATCTCATGCAACAATCATAGATTAGTTTTTTAAATAGAAGATTAACAAAAAAAATATAAAACTATGAATTTTAAGGAAAAAATAATTAAAATTAAGGTAAAATTTTTTTAAAAGGTTAACATTAGCTTCAACAAGTGCTTTTTGTAAGATAAAACCCAACATCTACAACATAATTACAATATTTCATAATAAAGTAATATAATATAAGAGTAATAATATCTTATACGATGGATTAATTTAATATAAATACGGTACCAAAATAACATTTTGAATTCGATGTTAACATATTGGGTGGCACTTTATGTAGTTATTAATTATTATTATTATTACGACTGTTTGGCGGTGTTGGTGTGACGAAGTGCATGGCCCTCGTTATTATTTTGACAGGTGAGAAGAGTATACAGAAAGAGATATGCATATTGCGAATTGGGTCCCCTTCATGCAAATCTTTTATAACTTGATTGAAGTTTACTGCATTATTAATAATTGGCGTTTTGGACTTTTCCCCCACACCTCTGTCAGTATATAACCAAAATGTTTCTTTTAAGCTATAAAAAATAAAATCTTGGTGGCCTTCTTTTGACCGTGTACTTTGTTCCAATAATTTATGCCCTTTAAGCAAAAAACTTTCTTTCTTGGCTTAAGAAAATAATTTTTCACTTTGTAAGCCCTCTCGGTATATTCAATTCAAACGTCGCTTGATATAAAAAATTAGATTTATTTGATAATAAAAAGAAATACATTATATCAATTTATTAATTTAAATATTTTGAAAAAAATATTGCGGAATAGTTTTAGGAAACAAAAAATTAAACAAGATCCTCAGTTTGAGCCATAAAATAATATTAAGATAATCTATTGGCTCTCGCCGTGGCGTATTGACATCAATTGTCCCTCAAAATCAGATTCGAAAAAAATAAAATAAAATAAAAATAAAAAATGATGGGCCCATGCCAAAAATTAGGGTGCCCACTGCCCATTTGATGTTGTACGCACTTGTCGAGTCATCATTGACCAAATTTGGTTGCCGAAAAAGAAAAACCTAGAAGACTTGCCACCAAAGTCTTCGTGCACGGAAATCATAAAGTCCCTCTTACTAAAAATGAATATTTTCTTTTTTTATATAAGTTTAACATTCTATTAAATAAATTAATAGATTATAATATATAAATATAAGAATGGTAGACGTCCTCTACAATTTTCTTAAAAACTAATATATATTACAATATAAAAAATAAAAATAAAAGAAAAATTAGAACTAAATGATTCATTCCTATCTATTTTTCAAAAAGAATAAATCACAACGATTTTAAGATAGTCTGATGAATAATCTATAAGACTAGCAAATGAATCTATGTTGTACCATATTGGTCTAGACTAATCGTGAAAAACTGTCACGTCTACTTTCACTTAGTTAGGAAAAATTAAAACATAGCGTAGCAAATCAAAATCATTGACGGATTGCTGATGAAGTCGATACCAGCTATGGTGATGTGTAGAGGCCATGCGCCACTATTAAAGAGAACCGAGTAAGCAAATCTAGAAGATATGAATCCATTGAGTCCAAAAATGTTGTGCATGGTGGCAAAAAGCTCCCACATGCATAGCCACATGTGAATCTCATGCGCGACATAAGTTGATGTTAGGCCTATGTCTTCAGAAAGTAGTAGATCGGCAATGGACTATGCTACGGGAGAGAAAATAGAAAAATACACAAAAACAAAAAAGATAATGAAAAGCTGAAAAAAGCATGGACATAGTTGGCAAAGAGGGGAGGTGGATGGTGCGAAAGCACCAATCCCCCACCCTCGGGGAAAGGAAAGTTTTTATGGGAGGAGACAATGAGCAATAGAGAGAAAGCAAGGAGGAGAAAGAGAAAGCGAAATTCCTAATGCTGAATTTTTTTTTTATTGAAAATGGATATTGTTGTTAGAAAAATGTGGAATCTCGGTAATGGATTTCGAGAATTTTTTTTTATAACTTTTTTGTTTTAATACTTGCCTAGTTTAGACTTTGAATTCAGATATGATATACGATGACATAAGATAGTTTTAAATGAAAGATAAAAGTTTAATAAAATATTATAGAATATTTTTTTAATATCATTATTATTTAAGACTTTGAAAAAATTGAATTATTTATTATATTTTGTGTAGGAATTTAAGAAAATTTTAATGATGAAATGAGATAAAATGTTTTCCCAATCCAAACGAAAGTTTAATGATTAAGTAAGTATTTTTTTATTGATATTGTGAATTTTATTATTTTTAAAAATATTTTAAAAATATATAATAATAATAATAATAATAAAAAGAAAATCTTAAAACCAACCGATCTGATCTTTCCTAAAGACCAACCGGCCAATAATAATATGACACATCAGCTCCACAACCAACCTTAAACTTTATTTTACATACACCTAAGCCCATTTGAACAAGCCCCACTTACCTCACGAGCAAAAATGTGGCAACTGCATCTATTATTGAACAAGCCTCGTGAATGAACACTAGAGAATGATAAACCAAGCCCTCAACGACCATTAAGTTTGACGATCCAAAATCACTCAACGTGGGTAATTTCTCAACAACGATTTGAATGATCTGCTGGCGTGAACAATTCAACATAGCCACTGAGTTTGATGAACTGAACAAGTTTCAACAGGTGTACACAACTGACTTTCTCGCCATTGAGTTCGACATAGCCATTGAGTTCGACGAACCATTCTCGACCCGAAAGCAATGTAGCGATTTCACGACGACAACCAATAACTCAACCGACGGCAACGCCGTGATTTGAATGATGGGTGTCAATTTCTTAGTTTTTTTGTGCTTGTAATATGGGTGTCGATCTGTGATTGAGAATGATTTTGCTGTGAATGAATGATTTTATAGTTTTATGCTTAGTATTGTAATGAACTAGATTGAATGATTTTATGTACTTGTAATTTGGGCTTCGAGTTGCAAGGCATAGAGTTGCAACTGGTATTCCATTAACGTATACCAACTGTTTATAGAAATGACTTAATGGTTTCAATGTAAAATTTTGATGTAATGAGAGCATTGTTAAGCTGCCATCCTAATGCAAATGGCCCTAAATCAAAGGAAATTATTCCACAAAACCATATTTAAGTGCAAAAAATTTCCTTATGTAAAATTAAAGTGCACTCAATGGAAACTGAGCATTGTTAAATTTCCACATGCACTGAGAGGCTTAAAAATTTGTCATTCCAATACAAATGGCCTTAAGTGCAATTTAAGTGCATTCTAAGTAAATTTTACGTAAGAAAATGACCTAAATAAGAATAAAGCAAATAGCCTTAAACCAAAGCAAGGCTGGGGTGAGATTTTGGCATTTTTAGATGCTCCCAATTGTTATATTTTATTTTATAAGTAAGAAGCTTCAAATTACTCAACGAATTCCATGAACTTATTTTTTTGAAGAACCTCATTTCATGTCAAAGATTAATTGTTACACAAAGTAGAGTGGATACATGAAGGAGCATCCTCCATATCCATAATACAACTTGAGATCATCAAACGTAAGATCATCAAAGCACTTTTTCAAGTGTATGAGCTAATAAATTTGAATCTCTACATATGTGCTTCACATAACAAATCTCAAAATAGTTAAAACAAGTTTTTATCTTATCTATGATCAAGCCAAAGTAGCTTTCATCTTCAAGATGGTGTTGGATGGCCTCTACCGCTCATTTTGAGTCACCTTCAATTACAAGTTTTCTCATGCCAAGATCTGATGTAAATTTTATCGCTACGAGAGTTGCCATTACTTCTGCTTGGTGTACCACTAGAGAGTACTGCAGGAGGTTCTGCCTTAGAGAGGCCAAAAAATTCGATCATCTCTTCTTGATTAAGCTGTCCACTTTTTTCATTGGTAAATAAGATCTCATACCTGTATATCAAACAAATAAAATTTCAATTCCAGATAATAAGTCAATTTCTACAGTAAATCTCACATTTTAAAGATAATTTCCTTTCAATCTGCTATTAGATAACTTCAAAGGAACAAAGAGCATTACCTTAATGTCAGAGATAACAATTGAAACAACTATATTTTGTGGGAATGAAATATTTACAAAATGAAGACTGTCAACACATATAAAGGGGAATTAGCAACCTGAGGTAAGCTTACATAAACAATTGGATTTAAAATAGACAACAACAACCTGTATGTCTGTTTTTTTTTTCGTACAAAATTTTCAATGAACATATTATCATAAGACAAAAATATCAACCCTCTAAAGACAACTTCTTTAAGCTCAGAGTTAGGAAAATAAATTGTACACTAAGTTAACGCTGGACAAAAGCTACATCAAAGAAAAAAGCAACTTTTGAGCATATAGCATCAAACAAAAAAGCAACTTCTGAGCATCAGCAATCCACAAAACTCCCAAAAACATTGAGATTCAATCCACAAAAATCTAATCTTCGATAAATACGCATTTTCTTCAGAACTTTCAAAAGCTTCACAACCAACCCTCCTGTTACATTAATCACAAAACCATTAAATGACTTATCTCCAATGACTTATCTCCAAAATATGAAAAATCAAATTCACATACATAAGAAAATTTGATTAAACATCCATGTCAGTGCACTCAGCCACTGCTGCATGTCCAACATTCCTACAAAAACAATAATAAACATAATATAAAAAAAACTAAAACATAGAATAAAAAACCAATAAATAAAAAACTTGAGGTCTATTGTCAATACCTAGCTGAAGGACAGCCTATAAAATGCTTGGGCGTCTTCTATATCATTAAATTTCATACTGATGAATGGCTTCTCTGGACAACTACTCGAACAAGGTCTCAAGTTCACTCCACAATCTTCTACATCCTCTACATTCACATCATCACTTAGATGAACTTTATCTTTCAAGTTCATCACATCTTCTACATTCATATCTTCTACATTTTCACCTTCTACATATGTTTCACTTGTCGTTATCTCAACTTCATCGCTATCAGAACTCCAAGCTTGATCCTTTGGTATAACACATGAAATAAAAATTCACATCACAAACCACTTCAAATGTTAGAAACTAACAAAGTACTGCGTTACTTACTTCTATTATTTGAGGACTTGGCAAGTAATGGTATTATTTGAGGACCAAATACTACAAAATAATGCAGAGGGGTCCATTAAAAATTATTTGGACGTTAATTCCCATATCCATCATGATGAGGCATTATAATATATATAATCAATGTTTAATTTCTTTAGTTATCGTACTCCACATATAATATATATATATATATATATGTATATATGTGTATAATAATTAAATGGTACTACTCATGAGCATTGATCAATATGACCACTCTTGCGTACCTAATGATGAGACGGTCATAACCCACAAACCCAAGTCACAAGATTTGTATAAGCAACATAATATTCACTACAACCTAATTTTCACTACAACCTTACATACAGAATATTCACTACAACCTGATATTCACAGGATTAGTATAAGCAGCCTAAGAATCTTTCACAAGTATCATGGGCACAAATAAAAGACATAGCCACTGAATCTTTTCCTCAATGGCATTTTCACAATACTTGTGGCCCGTGTATGAGAGGAGCACAAAATAAATTCGAAATTGCACAAATTCTCATCATTTAATCGGCTTCTGTGGTGGGGAAGCAGCGCAGTGGGCTATGATCGATGTGGACTTCTGTTTTGGCGTTGGGATGTGAAGTAGAAGTTGATTTCACGGTTGGTTTCGGCAACTATTCATGGCAATGGCAAGGACGTAGGTCGATTGTGTCGACGGAAATTTTGCTTTCGAGTAGATTTCATGCGAGTTTTGGCTCTCAGATGACAATATTAAATGCTAGGCTTTCTTGTGTTTGGGGGGCTATAAGAAGAGTCGAAGATGAGATTTTGGGAGGGAAATGGGGGTTCTTCTGTATAATGAAGTGTATGCTTTCTATAAATAGTAAAGCTGATGTATCAATTTTTCATAAGGTGGCTGGTCATCCTTAAAGATCAGTCGAACTGGTCAAAATATACTCTCTAATAAAAATTACACTTCTTGAAACCCAAATTTAGATCTGTAACGACAGAGCCAACCTTGTTACCCTCCTCCAAATGCTTTCTGTAAAGTTTTTAATTTTTTTTTCTTTTTTTATGAACTGTAAAGTTTATTTTGTTGTTGACACCAAGGTAATTATACATGGAACTCTTTAATAATTATTTTACCATATTTTACAGCCAACTAATGTAATTGTACTCCCTATTTGCTATTAAAAAAAAACAAAAACAATTTTAATTTTACATAACTATCATTTATTTAAATGTGTTTGGTTACACATAAGTCAGTGTGACACATCACTTATAATAGAACTGAAAATTAAAATATCAATTATTTTTTAATATAACTAATATGAAAAACTTCTACATGATCAACAATGCGTTGATTGTGTAAAATATAAGAGTTATAAATATATCATGTAAAATACTGTTATAAAAAAATTAGAAATTTATCATTATTCAGCAAAGCGAAAACTCCAACCGATAAGAACAGTGCCATTGGAACCGATGTCCAACCGATATTTTGACCGATGTTGTGCATTTTCAGCTTTTTTATTTTTATTTTTTATTTTTATTTTTATTTTCTTTCAAAAATTTCTTTTTACATTTGCAAATACTTTTTTCTATAACAAAAAATTAAATAATATTCACTTTTTTAATCACTAAAAAAAAACACAGAATCGATCAAACATCCTTATATTTTCGGTTCAATAAGCATTTCTCCTAAAATAATGATAGGAAAAATATCACAAACTATATTAGAAATGGGAAAAGTTTAGAAAAAAAATCCATGAATGATACAAAAATCAGAAAAACAAAAACTTACGCTGTACATTTCTAAATTTCAACCTAAATAATTATAAATGGAATAAAAATAGTAGAAAAATACTGAATAATGAAATTTAAAATTAGTCCTAATAAACAAATATATAAGTCTTTGAGCATTAATGTTCGCAATCTAGAAGGAACCTGCATACAATGAATGCATCTCGTTTGGTTGACATATTTAATTGAGATTAATTTAATTCAATATAAATTTAAATTGAATAATATTTAAAAATATAATTATTAAATTATTAAACTTATCTCAACTTAAAATCTCTTTACACATAAGATCCATAATCTTTTCAATTCAGCATATTTTTATATGTGAAATTTACAATCTTTATTAATTTCTCATAATTACATTTAAATTCATCTTACATTCATGCACATTTAAACTACTTACGGTTATATCAAACTCTCCTCTTCGAAATTGTTTGAAATTGAGACGTTTGGATGCTTAGAAATGACTTGTGATTTTGTGAATAATAATAATAAACTATTTTGAATTAAGATGTTTTATTGAATTTTAGAAAATGAAAAAGAGAAAAGTTGAATAAAAATATTATAATTTTTTTCACATATTTTTTTAATTTAAAAGAGTTGAATTATTTTTATTTATTGTTTGGAAGTTTAGAAAATTTGTAATAAGTAGACAATGTTAGATAAAAATTCGAAAATTCGAAAATATTTAATAAGAGAAAGACTCTAGTTGTAAAATAATTAAACACAAAAAATCTCACAAACTGATTTGACTTAATATGGTTTATCAGATTGTAAAATTATTTTTGTTGTAAAACAGATCTGATTAATTACATAAAATCATATCAATTTATGGAATTATTTTTGTATAATCTCTTTGTAGTTTTAGAAAATGAGTACAAACAATGATTAGTTGAAAAAGTTAAAATTTAAAATAGAAAAGTGTTTTATATTTTAATAAAAGAAATACTCTAACTACAAAATAATTACACACAAGAAATCTCATAAAGTAATGTTGCTTGATATGATTTACAGATTGTTAAATCATTTTTATTGTAAAATAGATCTGACAAATCAAATAAAATTACATCTGTGAGATTATTTTTGTTTAATCTTTTTGGAGTAGTGATAGGCTTATCACTATTTTACCACTACTTTACTATCTATAATATATTTATTTTTTATATATTTTCTTTTAAGTATTTTTTCAGCATCTTTAATTATTAAAAAAATTTAAGATATAGAATTTTATTAATAATTGCTTCCTTAATTATTAAGTAAAAGAAAAAAAAATTAAAAATTAAAAAAAGTGATAAAAAAATGATAAAAAAATATGTAAGTGTAATGAAACGAATATAAGTGGAGGGACGGCTGCCGCTCCCTGTCCCATAACTAAAATTATGTGAATGACTCCACCACTATTATTTTAAATCTTGCATAGCGACTTGCATAGTAACTTGCATAATAATTTTAAAACCTATAAATAGGGGTTTCAGTTGTTATGAAATTTATAAAAAAATATAGAGAAGAAAGTTTCAATTCTTAAAAGTTGCAAAAGAGTTTCTTATATATTTCTCTTTTGCAATAATACTTTCTTTTTTTAGTTTTATAACACATTATCAGCACGACGGTTCTACCAATTCTGAAACTAGTGGTCTTATTCCTTTGTAAGTTTTTTAATATATTATTTGCAGTTTTTGATATATTTTATTGATGATAATTATTATCTGTGTGAATTTATAAATATATTTTTTAAGATACACATATTTATTTTATTATTTATATGTGTAGAAAATGACAAATCTTATAAAATTGAAATTTGTTGCTTTTAACATATCTGGAAAAAATTATTTATCCTAGATACTTAATGCTGAAATCTATCTTGATGCAATGAACTTGGGTGAAACAATTAAAAAAGTAAATCAAACATCCCTGCAGGACTGTGCTAAAGCAATGATTTTTCTTCGACACCATCTTCACGAAGAATTAAAAATTAAATATCTTACAATAAAAGATCCATATATTTTGTGGAACAGTTTAAGGGAAAGGTATGAACACCAAAAGACTGTCATTCTCCCAAGAGCTCGTTTAAAATGGTTGCACCTGAAGTTGCAATATTATAAAAGTGTTAGTGAGTATAATTCCGCATATTTTAAAATAAGCTCAGTACTAAAATTATGCGGTGAGAAAATCACCGATAATGATATGTTAGAGAAGACTTATACTACATTTCATGTCTCGAATGTACTCCTATAGCAGCAGTATCGAGAGAGAAAGTTCAAAAAATATTCTGAACTTATATTATGTCTTCTAGTAGCTGAGCAGAATAATGAGCTCTTATTAACAAACCACAAGTTACGCCCTATTGGCCCAATATCATTTCCTAAAGTGAATGGTAATAGGTTTGCATTATTCCCAGAAGTGAATGGTATATCATTTAGAAGAAATCGGTGGCATGGACGTGGTAAGAGAAATTATAGAAATATTGGTCCCAAAAGTGACAATATTAAAAGGAAGAATAATATACCGTATCACCAGAAGTAGTAGAATTCAGAAATGGGTAAAAATCTCTAAAATAATATTTCAAAGAAAAGTGAAGAGGTGTGCCATAGATGCAGAATGACTGGACATTGGTCACGTACTTGTCATACGGCTAGGCACTTAGTTGATTTATATCAAGCATCTATTAAAGGAAAGAATAAAATGCATGAAACAAATTTAGTAGAACCATCAGATGATTTATTAGATTCAGTAGATATAAATGTTATTCATATTGATGTCTGTGATTTCTTTAATCATCCTGAAAGTAGAATTGACCACTTAATTGGAAATGAAAATGTTTCGCTCAATTAATGTATTTTCTTTCTATTATCTGTAATAAAAGTTTTGTATATTTTTGTAACATCATGTATCACATTGATGAGTTTTTTTATCTTTGAGTTGAATGATAAAGATATATGTCTAGCTGACAGTGCTATAACTTACACAATTCTCAAAGAAAATAAATATTTTCAAAATCTAACACTAAGTAATGTCTATATCCATACCATATCAAGTTCATCAGATTTAATTGAGGGTTCCGAAATAGCTTATATTGTATTGCCTAATGGCACCAAATTTTTTATTGATGATGCTCTATTCTCTTCACAACTCAGAATAAATTTATTGAGTTTCAAAAATATACGTCGTAATGATTACCATATTGAAACGACCAATGAAGGCAGTAAAGAGCATCTTCTTATTACCAAAATAATATCGGACCAGAAGCTCATATTAGAAAAATGGTCTGCTCTATATTCTGGATTGTATTATACAAAGATGAAAATAATTGAATCATATGTGGTAATGCACCAGAAGTGAATTGACTCCAAAATATTTATGACTTGGCATGATCGCCTTGGACATCCAAGATCAATAATGATGAGCCGAATTATTGCAAATTTGCATGAGCATCCCTTAAAGAATCAAAAGATATTTCTACCCAATGAATCTCTGTACTCTGCATGTTCTCAAGTTAAGTTGATTATCAGACCATCTCTCTTAAAAGTCATTGTTGAATTTCTATCATTTTTACAAAGGATTCACGGAGATATATGTGGGCCTATTCATCCATCAAATGGACCATTTAGATACTTTATAGTTTTGATTGATGCATCTAGTCGATAGTCACATGTTTGTCTACTTTCCACTAGAAATGTTGCATTTGCTAGACTTCTTGCTCATATAATCAAACTATGAGCACAATATCCTGGTATCTAATTAAGACCATTCGATTGGATAATGAGGGTAAATTTTCATTTCAAACTTTTGATGATTATTGCATATCAATAGGAATAGATGTTGAACATCCTGTTACTCATACACACACACAAAACGGTTTAGCTGAATCTTTGATCAAAAGGTTTCAACTAATCGCTAGACCTTTACTTATGAAATCAAGACTACATGTTTCTGCTTGGAGACATGCTATACTTCATGCAGTATCTTTAATTCGCATTATACCACCTGCATATCATAAATATTTTCCATTACACCTTGCATTTGGTAAACAACCAAATTTTCTCATCTTCGTACTTTTAGATGTGTTGTATATGTTCCAACTGCACCTCCACAATGTACAAAAATAGGCCCTCAATATAGATTTGGGATATATGTTGGTTTTGATTCTCCATATATTATTAGATACCTTGAACCCAATACAGGGGATATGTTTAGAGTACGTTTTGAGGATTGTCATTTTGACGAATCCACTTTTCCATTAATGGGTAAAGAAAAGTCGGTGCCTGAAGCATAACAAGATATTATTTTGGATAATAAAACACTGTCTCAATTTGATCCTCCTACAAATGAATATAAACTGGAAGTTCAGAGGATTATTCATTTACAAAATATTGCAAATCAATTATCGGATGTATTTGCTGACACTAAATGTGTAGTAAAATCTTATATTCTTGCTGTTAATGCTCCAGTAATAATTGAAGTCCCTGAAGGACAAATTGTCAAAACAGCAATGAGTGAGTCTAAGATACGCCTGAAGTGTGGTAGACCTATTGGTGCAAAAGACCAAATTCCCAGAAGGAAAAGAATACGAAATGGATTTGGTGTTCTTGAAGAACACGTTTCCACAATACAGGCTATAAATATAATTGGTACTCCTAAAGAGCTCAAATCTTCTATTCCAGAATCTCTTAACGAGGAAACTCCTGAATAGTATAAATCTCTTGAAAATAGACCTCCTGAAAAAGTGTTTCCTGAAATATTTTCTCCTGAAGAGGAACGGGTACCTGAAAATAATGAGATCTCAATACATTTCATGAATATTGGAGAAATTTTGGATAGAAATAAAACTGTTGTCGACAACATATTTTCATATAAAATGACCCTTGATATTACCAGAAGTAATGAAGAAAGTAAGCCAAAAACCGTAAAAAAATATCGACATATAAATGATTGGCCAAAATAGAAAGCAGCTATTGAAGCTGAATTAAATTCGCTAGCAAAGCGAGAAGTATTTGGACTTGTTGTCCAAACACTAAAGGGTGCAATGCCTGTTGGATATAAGTGAGTATTTGTACAAAAACGTAATGAGAAAAATAAAATTGTGAGGTACAAAGTATGGTTTGTCGCACAAGGTTTCCTCTAAAAACTCGGGATTGATTATGAAGAAACATATTCTCCCATTATAGATGCAATCACATTTAGATTTTTGATTAGTCTGGTTGTTATAAAAGGATTGGAAATATGGTTGATGGATGTGGTCATTGCATATTTATATAGATCCTTAGATCATGACATATATATGAAAATCCCTAAAAAATATAAAATGCCTGAAGCATCTACAAGTATATCTAGAAATATGTACTCTATCATACTATAAAGATCTTTATATGGGTTGAAGCAATCCGGACGCATATGGTATAATCGCTTAAGCGAATATCTATTGAAAGAAGGATTTGAGAATAATTCTATATGCCCATATGTTTTTGTTAAGAAATTAGAATCCGGATTTGTCATTATTGCGATTTATATTGATAATTTAAATATTGTGAGAACTATTAAAGAGATCTCAAGAACCGCTACATATTTAAATAATGAATTTGAAATGAAAGATTTTGGCAAAACAAAACTTTGTCTTGGCCTGCAACTCAAGCACTTGTCAAATGGAATTTTTATTCATCAGTCCATGTATATTGAAAAAGTCCTAAAGCATTTTTATATGGACAAATCTCATCCCCTGAGTACTCCAATGATTATTCGAACACTTGATGTGAAGAATGATCCATTTCATCATTGTGATGACGATGAAGAAATTCTTGGTCCAAGAGTGCCATATCTCAGTGCAATTGGAGTTTTGATGTATTTTGCAAATTGCACTCGACCAGATATTACATTCTCAATTAATCTACTTGCAAGATATAGTTCTGCACCAATTCGAAGGCATTGGAATGGTATTATACATGTCATTCGTTACCTTCATGGTATGGTTGATATGAAATTATTTTATCAAAGTGGATCAAGTCCACAATTGATTGGGTATGCAGATGCAGGTTATCTTTCAGACCCACACAGAGGTAGATCTCAAACTTTATTTACTTATAGAAATATTATCATATCATGGAGATTTGTTAAGTAGATACTATCTGCTACTTTTTCAAATCACTCAGAGATCATTTCTATTAATGAAGCAAGTCGAGAGTGTATTTGGCTGAGATCAGTAATTCAATATATCCAGAAAAAGTGTGGACTTCCCATGATCAATAATAGCCCAACAATTTTATATGAAGATACAACTGCTTGTATCACTCAAATCAGATGATGATATATCAAAGGTGATAGAACCAAACATGTTTTACCTAAATTCTTTTATATTCATAAACTTCAAGAGAAATGTGAAATTGATCTCAAGCAAATACGATCTAGTGATAATCTGGCAGATTTATTCATAAAGACATTACCAACTTCGACATTCAAGAAGATTGTGCATAACATTAGAATGCGAAGACTAAAAAATTTATTGTCATGCACTTTTCAAGGGGAGTAAATGTCCAAAAGACTTGTGCTAATTGTACTCTTTTTCCTTCGCTAAGGTTTTGTCCCATTAGATTTTCCTTTGCAAGGTTTTAATGAGGCAATCTTAAAACACTTGTGGATACATGAAAAGACTGTACTCTTTTTCCTTCGCCATTGTTTTTTTTTCCTACTAGATTTTTCCTTGGTAAAGTTTTAACGATGCCCCGTATCCCATTACTAAAATTATGTGAATGACTTCATCACTATTATTTTAAATCTTGCATAGTAACTTGTATAGTAACTTGCATAGTAATTTCAAGGCCTATAAATAGGAATTTTAATTGTTATGAAATTCACAAGAAAATATAGAAAAGAAAGTTTCAATTTTTAAGAGTTCTAAAAGAATTTTTTATATATTTTTCTCTTATAATAATATTTTTTTTCTTTAGTTTTATAATAATAAGATTATTATTCTTTTTCTTTAAGATGGTGAAGGGACATGCATGAGAATGAGGCCACTTGGAATATGAGGATGATATGACAAGTGCTACTCTTATTGGTACAATTAAGGGTTTATTTTATAATGAATGGTTTTAGATATTTTCAATATTTTTTTAAGCATCACTTTAACACAAAATATTTTATGATTTCAATTTTTTTAATTTTTAAATTTAATTCTTATCTAGTTATTCAAATAAAAAATTGAATACAATTTTTTAAAACTTTTATAGAAAATATAAAAAATAATATAATTTTTTTAAATCTCAAATAAAAATAATTTTAAAAAGTAATATTCAAATAAATTTTTAAAGTTATACTTATTTTATTTTTCCATCCTACTTTTCAAAAGAATAATGATAGTCTTAAATCTTTTTTAACACTCTTTTTAATTAATGTTTTTAATTAATAATTAAGGAAATGAATATTCGTTAAATTATATATTTTTTAGATTTTTTTAATGATTAAGAATGTTAAAATAATATTTAAAAGAAAATATAAATAATAAATATATTATAAATAATAAAATAATAATAAAATGATGATAAGCCTATCACAATATATATATATATAGTTTATATGTATAGTCCACAAAACAAGCCAGTACGAGCAAGCCAAGGCAACCTCAGGGAAACGTTGTCTATAAAGTAGTTTTATGTCAATCGAAACTAGGCAGACGTATCATATCAAAAAAAAAAAAAAAAAAAAACTAGGAGTTTTTTTTATTTTTTTTGAAAAATAACGCTTTTATAAAGCATTTGGAATCAACTGGACTATGCCCATTACACATGATCTCCATTACTACTCATAGACAAGCACTGGAGATGTCTACCTCAACTAATGACACGAATTCATAGGGGATTTCTTCTATCTAGTGGTATCATTTTTAGATTGCACTGCCCTCTTGGCTATGCTGTGTGCTACTTGTATGTTTGCTTTGGGTACCCATGTTACATTCCAGCTTGGTCTGTTTGATAACACTTCTTTAATATCTTGTATCTGATGAGTGTTGCTGGTCTGATCATGCTTTGTACAGGTAATTTGCTTGACTAGCAATTGTGCATCCCCTTCAAAAATTGCTTACTGAACATGCAACTCAGCTGATATTCCCATAACTTTCCACCGTGCTTGTGATTCAGCCATATCACTTTCACCTGTGAAATGTTTCATAATAGAAGTCGCAAACATCATTTCCCCTGTATTGTTCCTGGCAATGATTCCTATTCCCAATTTATTATTTCCCGTGTCAATGGCTGCATCATAGTTTATCTTTGTGGGAGTTATTCCTGGTGGTAGCCATCTTGTGTCTTTGTTAGTAGCCGTTGCTGGATGTTTTTTTGCTTGATTTTTCTGCTATGCGTCATTAAACAGATTCAACATATATTTGGCTCTTTCTATTGTCATCATTGGGCTATCAAACTGCTACTGAAACACCTATTTATTCCTCTTGTTCCATATGCCTGCCAAAATCATTACTGTAACGTCTTCAATTTATGTTCGAAATTTAACATAAACTGAAACGTCAGGATAAGTAATACTAGGCTATTTACTCTCGTACATATCAAAATTTAATGCATGCACTTAGACGTACTAGCACATGCAGTAATGTAAATCGCAACATAGAGGGTCTAGATAAAAATATTTAATCACAAAAGTCTAATAATCACATAGTAACATACAATTACAATATTCACATCATTCCATTCATTATACCATTACATATCATAACCCAGTTAGTTTTCTTATATACAATATTTACAAAACTTCTCAAATATCATCTTAAGGCCACCTCGACTCCTTCATTTCTTGAAATTTCCTCCCATGCCAACACCGATTTCTAATACTACTAACTGATCAAAACTCCTAGGGAAAGTACTCAAAAGGCCCCTCAGGGTTCTTCTAGGTCTCTCGAGCGGTTAGGGTCTTGCCTATATCAATTATCAAATCCTGCAGCGAAATTTAAATTTTCAAAAATAAAAGATATACATAAGAATGAAATTTCCTTAAAAATCTCAGTAAGTACACACTTAGTTTAATAAAAATATAGACATAACAACATATCCACACATAAGATAGACAATAAGAACATGCAACTCATGAGATGGTTCATGCGACTCATGCACAACTTATGTTCCTAAACTTACACCTTATATGTACTTATCACTTTCATCCTTAAAAACTTATTTTCTCTGCGTTTTATTTCTTATTCTTATGAGTCTTACTTATTTTTTAACCTTGACGGGAGTTACATATCGCCATCCTCGTCGGGTTCTTCACAATTATCACCCGTGGTATGGCCTTATCCACTATTGTTACCCGTGATTGGGTCATATACACTATTATTATCTGTGGTTGGGCCATATCCACTATTATTACCCATGGTTAGGCCATATTTACTATTTTTACTCCTGATTGGGTCATATCCATTATTATTACTCATAATTGAGTCATATCCACTATTATTACTCGTAGTTGGGCCATATCTACTATTATTACCCGTGGTTGGGTCATATCCATTTTCGAACCTCGACAGGCATTACGTATCGTCGTCTTTGTCGAATTCTTATTTTTGTCAGTTATCCAGTCGTTACGTATCGCCGTCCCTGGCATGACGTGACCAACTTTTTAATCTTTTCACTTATAAAGTTTTATTATCTTATTTCTTAAATGCTTGTCATGACCTATGACTACACTTATATGACGACTTGTCTTATAAACATTTTTTAAAACGGACGTCATGACTTATGACGACACCTATATGTGACGAAGTACAATATATACATAAATTTAGAATTATGACATGTATGTCTCATATCTTCATAACATATCACAAGAACATATATCACATGTGAGTGCACTTACATCATACAAATTCATAATATCAAAACTTAACGAATAATACTTAAACAATTAAATAAAATATTAAAATATTATCAAAACTCAAGCTGGCCGAAATTCATGGGATCCAAATCTTATTTATTTATTTATTTAATTCCTTCAATTCAAGTAAAAAATTCACATATTTAGCATATCAAAACTTCCCTTAATCAACGTATACATATTAAGTTGTTTTTCTTAGTATTTCTTCTATAATTTTTAGCAAAATGATTATTGAAAAATTTCTAAGTATCTTAGTGTTTCTAAACTCATTATAACCACTAAAATATTATGCAAATACTTAAAAACCAATAAACAAAATTTAGAACTAGAATTCCACCAAAAACCCTATTAAGGCCTAATCATCCTAGGGAGTGTTTCTCAATTTTTTCTCAAATCAAGATATCATATTTTCTCATAATCCTCTTAAAATATCATCATAAAATATAATTCTGAGATCCTATATTTTTCTAGCATTTTTCCATAACAAAAACCACTCTAAAATATAATAGGTTTCAATTTAACATATAAACAAAGTTTAAACTCAAACAAGTATCAAACATAATTCAATCATCAAACCATTTATTATATGCCAAGATTAGGTTATGAAGTGTACTTAAAAATTTTTCCAAAACTTTATTTGATGCTTGTGATAGGTTTTGAACAATTTCTTCTCCGACACCCTCAACTAGCTCTTTTTGGTGCTTTTGTGAAGTAAATGGGTTTAAGTGACTTTTTTTGGTATTGTTTTCACTATGTCCATGTGGTATATCTAAAAGGGATTGAAGGAAGCCCATGCTCCTATTTATACCCATAAGAGGCGACCCAAGTCTTGGAGGAATGCCTTGGGCATTCGACAACTCCATTCGGTTGCATAAGTAAGGTGTCCCCTACCCCTTATGCTTTATGATCACCTCTAGCCCTATGAAGATTTGCTGATATTTTAATATAATGGTGAAACTTAATCCATCTATAAGATAATATTGATCAATGGCTCAAAGAAAACCAACTCATGTGGAGTAAAAACAAAATAGCATGATGTGTGATCTTAGGAAATTCAAATATGACCATTTGACCTTCTCAAGGGATACACGGTAGCTCATGGGGTTTTATCTCATTTTTCCACTTGATTAGTCCCTCATTGGTACACTTGGAAGGTTTGTACAAGTTTTCTTCAGGTTTAGTTGGCTATTGGTTAGCAACAAAGGGGTAATTTGACTGATTTGGTTAGTTCTAAATTAACCAGATTTGCTTCTACTTCTTTCATGGTTATAGACTAATTATCCTTATAGAAACTCTTCCACCACATGACACCTACCTCCTTACACATGTATAGAAGATAGAAATGGAGAGAACCAATCAAATTTAAGCTCCTAAGGTAAGTCGATGGTGTATTTTATTTTCGGGCTCCAGTTTTCGCTCAATTCAGGTTAGTCTACTTCCAACCCGAATAATCCATTGATACACTTTGATTATCCAAAATCTCAAAATATGAAAGTTCTAGATAATCCTCTTAGGGTTCTATGGGATTTTGAATCACTTAATTAAAAAGTCATATGAGAGAGATAGAACCATTTTACCAACACATGTTGGACTAACTCGAGAACTCAATTCCGAGCTACATATGTGTTTTTCCATTCCACTTCTAACTTTCTCAATTTTCTTAATCTCCTTGATATAAGTATCCTCCAAATTCAAACTAAAATAGTTTAATTTACACTTTACTCAATTTCTAGAAATTTGATAAAAAAATCACCATATTTCATCAAATACCTTAAATATTTTCAATCTAGACTTTAAGTCTAAATGTCATATGTTTTAAAAAAATTCCTTAAAATCATAAATCAATTTATAAATGAATATATAATCTAAGGAAATCTTTTTAAAAAGGAAGAGTTATTACAATTGCTACCATTGCTATCTTCTCATTATCCATTCTTGAGGTGATTTGCTTCCATAGATCCCACAAGTTTTTTCCTCTGAACTTCATTTTGATACTTAAGTTACTCTCTCAGTCCAGACATCATTTGTAGGAGGACAATTCCATAATATGTGCATCACTATTTCAGTTTGTTGATCGCAGATAGGACATGTTGCTTCTAAAATGATCTTTCTTCTGTGTAGGTTCTTCTTTGTCAACAAGATTGAGTGAAGACATTTCCATATGAAGTGTTTAACCTTGTTTGAAACTGTAAGCTTCCAAGTGTTGCCATATGTTCTTTTTTTTCCTGCCAAGTTGAACTTTGTTCTGTGATTATTGTTTCGAATAGGACAAACATGATAGTTATGACTATTTCTATTACAAAAATTGTAAATAATATGTGACATATTTTTAGGAAAAGAATTTTAAAAATCTGAATTTGATTTAGTAGGTTTATCAAAGAAGTTTTTATAGGGTTTAAGTTTTTCTGTTGGCATGTATACTAAGTCTACCTTATCAAACACATATTTGACTACCATGAAATTTTTCAAAATTTCTTTTTCCATTTGTAAAGTTTTCAATAATCATTTCTAAATCGGCCACTTTCTTTTTCAGCTCATCATTTTTATTTTTTAAAACTATATTTTATTTTTTTAAAACATCAATTTCATTTTTAAAGAAGAATTTTTCTTTTTCAAAGTGGTATACTTGATACCCAATTTTCAAATTCCTCATATACCTCTTCCAAAATATTTTGTAATTTTTCATAAGAATGATTTTTAATATTTTAAAAATTTATTACCTCAAGATCATTTTTAGCCATAAGACAAAAATTTATAGATTCTTTATTACTTGTATCACTGTCTGAGTTACTTGAATCATAATTTTATATAACTTTCATTATTTTCTTATCTTTGTATCGATCTTTCTTTAACAGAGGACAATCTACCTTGATATGTTCAAGTTTTTTTACATTTATAACAAATTAATGAGTCATTTTTATTTGTATTTTTGTTGGAAGACTTTTTAAAAGATTTTTTTGGAAGAGTTTTATTTTTTAAGAATCTTTTAATTTTTTTTGTGATCATTGTAATTTCTTCGTAGTTGTTATCGCTATCTTCATCTTCATCGCTTTTACTTTTACGGAGAACAACTTTGAGTGTCAAGCTCTTCTTTTGCTTTCCTTCTTCTTCTTCTCTTTTCAATGTGTACTCATGGGTAATAAGTGACTGGATGAGTTCATTTACTTCAAGTTTTTTAAGATCTCTAGTTTTAAGAATTGCCGTCACTTTTGATTCCCAACGTTTTGGCAGAAAGTTGAGAATTTTTCTTACAATCTCCAAACTGAAATAAACTTTATCAAGAACTGTCAAACTATTTATAATATTAGTAAAACGAGTATACAAGAAGATATAGATTTATCATCATTCATTTTGAACATTTTATATTCATGCGTAAGAATATAAATTTTTTATTCTTTGACTTTCGAAATTCATTTATAAGTTACTTTCAAGTTATTCCAGATTTATTTTGCTGTCCTGCAAGTCATTATTCTGTTAAATTCATTGTCATTGAGAGCATTATATAGCAAATTCATAGCCATTATATTCACTGTATAAAGTCTATCATTTTCACAATCAAACTCTTCTTTTTCCTTTTTTACCTTTACTCCATCAACAATTTTTTGTTGGAATATAAGACTCATTTATAATGCATTTCTAGATTTCTCGACCTTGAAACTGAAAAAATATTCTCATTTTAACTTTTTAGAAAGTATAATTGTCTCAACAAAATAGCGGAGGCCGACTACTGGATTGACCTTCAGCGAATATAGCTGCAATGTTTAGCTATATGATCTTAACTCAACAGATAATTAATCTTATAATAGAGCACTTGCATTGAAGATGACACTCAATCATCTTTCAAATTCAAAATTCAATTTTTTGATAATGTCATGCACATGTAAAATATAATTTTCAAAATTAAACCTTTTGATGATATCATGCACATGTGAAAACATAATTTTCAAAACTAAGATTTTTAATGATGTCATGCATATGTGAAAAACGAAATTTGATACTTTGTAAGATAAGATTAATTTTGAGTTTTAATCTAATTTCAAATTTTATTAAGAGGTGTACAAAATTACTCTAAGAGTTTCATTTGTAAACTTATTCTTTTTCTTGCTCATGCTTGATTTCTTGATGTGTTTAACTCCCTTCATGCATAGATAACTTGAGTTAGAGTTTTGAATTTATTTGTTATTATTAAAATCTATACGTAGATACGAGACTTGAAACTTTGAGGTCAACACTTTATATTTGGCATTTCCAATTATAGTTGGCAGTCCAAGGTACTTTCCATATTCACCACAAATCATTGCTTCTGCTTGTTGTATGATTTTTTTTCTTGGTTTCCATACTTGTATTAACGCTAACTAAAATTGAAGATTTATGCTTGTTAAGTGTCTGGCCCGAGGCTTTCTCAAACTATTGTAACACCAATTGAATTTCATTCTAGTAAGCAGGTTGAGCTTTGGCAAATGTAACACAATCATCAGCAAATAATAAATGAGTAAAGCTTTATTCCCCCAGGTGTAGCTGACACTCCTTTCAACCTGCCTTTCTCTTCAGCTTTACTAAGCATAGAGCTTAATCCTTCCATACAAAGAATAAAGAGGTAAGGTGATAAGAAATCACCTTGCCTCAATCCTCTTGTTGGAAGAAAAGTTTTCCCTTATTTGTTATTAACCAAAACTGCATATGAAACTTTAGCGACACATTTCATCATTAGTTTTACCCATCTTGCTTCAACACCAAGCCTGACTAGCATATTTTCCAAAAAAGACCACTCAAGTCTATCATATGCCTTTAAAATGTCTAATTTAAGTGTTAAAGAACCAATCTTCCCCTTCTATCTTGTCATCATTGAATGTAACAATTCAAAAGCAATCATAATATTATCAGTTATGGCTTTCTTTGGAACAAATGCACTCTGCCATTTTGATATAATACTAAGAACCACTTTTATCAACCGATTGACTAATACTTTTGCTACCGTTTTATAATTTACATTGCAAAGTGAGATCGGTTTATAATCATTCGCAGACTTTGGTTGATTGACTTTTGGTATGAAAGCAAGCTATGTAAAATTAAGAGAGCTAATATTATGATCAGTATTCAACAATTCTAGGATAGCTTTGCATACCTTGTTCTTTATTGTCTGCCAATGTTCTTGATAGAATCTAGCTCTAAACCCATATGACCCTGGTGACTTCCATGGATTCATTTGGTTAAGAGCTTCTTCTATTTTTGTTTTTACCTTGGTGTTTATAGATTTTAGACATTGTTCTTGCTCTTCTTTGGTGGGAGTAGTAGATGTGTACACTTGTTGCAAATGTTGAGTGAACATATCTTTAATCTACTTCTCACCTGTTATTTGAGCTCCTTTGTCATGTAACAAATTAGTAATTCTATTCTTTTTTCTCCTTTGGGATGCACAAGCAGGAAAATATTTTAAATTCCTATCTCCATGTTGGTACCAGTCTACTTTTGCTTGTTGTTTCCAGAGTTTGTTCTCTTGCTTTAACAACTCTCTCAATTCTGTTTTCAGTCTTTTGATATCTTGTATATTATGCAGTCCATCATCTTGTAAATCTTTTAGCAGGGTTGATCTGTCCTTAATAGTTTTTCCAAGCTCTGATCCTTTTGTTTTACCCTACTCCTTCAGCACCATTTTACTCTTGATCAGGCAAGACAACATTTCTACCAGGCTATTATTCTGTGATTCTGTATTTGTCCATATCTAAAATGACTTTGGTTTGTTGTTGGCTACCTATTATCTTTTGTTTTGACATTTAGTAGCAGAGATCGATGATCTGAAGTTCTAGCTTCTAAAACTTCAACTCTTGACCCCTTAAACACACTGATCCATTAGATATTGGCCACTCCCCTATCCAATCTTTCTTGGGTAAATGAAGAATCCTCATGGCCATTGTTCCAAGTGAACCTTGAGCCTATCTAACCTAGATCATACAAGTTGTAGCTTTCCAACACTTGACTAAACTCTTCCATTTGATGTTCACTCCTTGCACATCCTCCCTATTTTTCTTGTTGTGACAAAATTTCATTGAAATCTCCACAGAAGATCCAAGGTTGTTGTATAGTTGGTTGTTGAGAGAGCAAAATTTCCCAAGATTCTTGTCTTTTGCTAGTCTCAGGCTGTCCATAAAACCTAGTAAACAGCCAATCTTAAGCATCTACTTCACTTCTTACTTTAGCAGTGACATGATATCTCGAATATGTACAAATAATTACAACTATACAATCTTTCCATAGTAGCAATAACCCACCATTTCTACCTTCTCAGTTGTACAAGCAACCACCTTTGAAATTTCATCTTTTGTTGTAGCCATTGCCATTTATGTGACTCTAATTTAGTTTCCATAAGGAAAACTAAATGGGGCTTCTTTTTCACTACTTAATTGTAGAGGTCTTGAACTGCCCGAGGATTGCCAAGCCTCGACAGTTCCAATTCAGAATTTTCATGGCGCTTGGCGGTGCCGCCTAGCAGTCACCGCCATATCCTGAGTAGATTTCTCATTTAGTCCTCCTCCCTCTTGCTTAATTTTTTTTCTCCATACTTTGTGCCTTTGCTTCCTGATTTTTTGATTCCAAAACTCTCTTTTATACCTGTAATGTAGTTTCAGTTAGCCCTCTTCTTCCATACTGTCTAGCTTTCCTTTTCCAGTATCTTTTCTTGTTTTCCTCTAGGCTTATCATTCCACCAGTTTCGGATGTAAGTCAATCCTATTTTTCTGTGGTTTGCTCACTAGCAGTTTTCTCTTCATTCATTTTTGCTTGAGTGTCTTTATCCTATTCCTCACTGTGTGCTTCCATTGTGATTGTTAATAGTTTAATTTTATCTTCACCTGACACTTCTTGCCTTTCTAGAGTTCTCACAATTGAATTTACTTACGTTCGTGGGCTTCATTTATCTTCTTTCATGATGAATTGCCCTCCTACTCTCGAACTCATGCTGTATTCCTGACCATATTTGTCACTGCTACTGCCCTTTGGGGTGGTGTCTTGATCTGTTTTCCAGCTTCCTGTTTTGCCATAGCTCATGTCTGCATGTAACCAAGGTCCATATTGGGGATTCTCACTGATTTCTCTACCTTGCATCAGTTCCTTCG
Source organism: Platycarya strobilacea (assembly GCA_036898215.1). NCBI lineage: Eukaryota > Viridiplantae > Streptophyta > Magnoliopsida > Fagales > Juglandaceae > Platycarya > Platycarya strobilacea. The sequence continues at coordinate 32,588,580 of CM072549.1, read as the reverse complement.
CAGGGCAACCTTCATCTTGATGGATAATCACTCCACAACTGAAGCATAGTTTAGGTAATTTTTTGTATTTAAAAGGTATCCATATGTGTTCACCTTGTACCTTTATTGTTCTGCCTCGTGGAATCTCCTTCATCAAATCCAATTCTATCTTTACCCTCAGGTAAGGGCCCTAGTTTATTCCATTTTCATCAACATCCACATCTAGCACTTTTCCTACCAAAGCACCAATCTTGAAACCACACTCCTTATTTATGATTGCAAAGGTAGATGGTAAAATTGAACCTAGAAGGTTTCTTTGTCAAAGAGCATCTTCCTAGGTTGAGTATAACCATCAAAATCTTTAAGCACAAGCAAATTGTTTTCAAACAACCATGCTCTTCCTTCAAAAACTCGAGTTTTATCTGCATGGTTTGCAAAGATGATTGTGTATGAATTAAAACCACAATCCTTAAAAATTCCTGGTCTATTAATTCTCCATACCTTTGCCATCGTTTTTGCAATTACATCCTTTGAAATTCCTCATAGCATCCACAACTTGCCGATTTGACTTCTTCCCCCAATTTCGTGTGCTTCCACCATTTCCTCTGGTTCAAGCGCAATAACCTCTGCTTCTTCCTCATTTAATTACAATGCTCTCCATTTTTCCATTAGTTCTTCCACGGCTTTCTGTATAATCAGTATTGCAACTTGATTCGATTAATTATCTTCAAAGACTTTATCTTGAAATTTAAGGAAACCTGAGTAGAAAATTGCCTCCACCAACTCCACTGCTAAAGTCGTGGAACTTAAAAATTGGATAGTGACAACAATTATAACACACAAGTTTTAAACTATGTAGTTAGATTATAACACACAAATATAACACACAAGTTTTAAATTGTTGTTGTTGTTGTTGTTAATATTATTATTTTAAAAAACTATATTTAAGATTGTAATTTAATTTGAGTGGGATTCTTCCACTCTCTGCATGTCCTTATATCTCTTGATTTTGATTTTGATTTCCTAGTTTGAAACCTTCCGAATTGGTAACCATTGAATTTTCACGCATCAACATCCTTACATAAATACTCTCTTTCTCCATAATATTCCTTCCTCTCACCAACAATTTTCTCCCTGCCAAACCTATTCTCAAAGCAACCAGTGTAGCACTCTATCTTTAAATTGAGACACCACGTCTTTCAAAATAATACTGTTCATCATTCTAATTCTCATTATCTTTTCATCATCTTATGATATAGTCTTAGATAATTAGAAATTATTTATTATATTTTATATGTAAATTTATCATCTAATACTACATCATAAAATTATGATAAAATAATAAGAAAAAAAAAGATGAATATATTTTTAAGTTTACCTTAAAGTCGGTTAGGCTTGTAGCTTAGTAAAAACAGCCCGCCAATAACATTGGGCCACGTACGCTACACACCCTATGAGGTAGACATCCGCGATGCACACGATTGAAGAAATTGATTGCCTCTATCTCAACATCCTCCCATGCCCTTCTCTCTCTGTGAACCCTAAGAAGCCGAACTGCCCCTCTCACCCCCTGTTTCGTGATGACAGCCCGGACACATGACACTAGTGGTTAAATGACCGCCCTTTCTCAACTGTGACCACCGACATCCTCTAGGGATTTCTCTCATCGCCCTCTTGGCATTGTGACCATCCAACACAACATATATACCCTTCCTCCATTTCTCTTTTTTAAGTTGATGATTGGGGAACAGGTTGAAGATGGATGGAGCAAACGGGGTTAGAGGGGGGGAGGGGGGGGAGTTGCATCATCGAGAGGGGGCCTGCATCGCGCTAGGAGTTTTCCTTGAGGATCCAGTTTAGAAGGACTAGAGGAGGGCAAACCCACCCCCTGTCGGCGATGCGAACCCCCCTCCTCTGATGTGATATCCTCCCTCCCTCTTGTGACAACCCCAAAATTACCGCATTTTATATTTTTTAATTATACACATATGGCTTAGTGACTTAGGCAAATTAGTGGCTAAAGCCTTAAGGAGATGGACTTAGGAGTTTGAGGGCTTTAAGGTCATGGCAAGAGCTTTGGGCCTAAGTGGAGACAAGTCCATAGGTCCATGAAAGGAAGCCCACTAGTCAACCCAAACCCATGCTTGATGACACATGTCAAGTTAGGAAGAGTTTAGTAATTTGAGTCAAGACTAATAGTTGAGAGAAGAAAATGCTAGTAGGTAAGCTAGTTGACTAGTTGTTTTGTTGAAGGAAGAAAAGAGAAGACATGAGTGGAATCTTCCATCTTTTCCTACCTAGATAAGTGTGTGAGGTGTATGATTTTGCCAAATAAGATCAACATAGGATCCAACCATATCTAGTAAAATGATGTAGAAAAGACTTGAAAAGATTTGGAGATGAGAAAGGAAGGGAGGGTTTCGGTGGGGAGGCTTGGCCGAATAGCCTTAGGGCTTTTCCACCTAAACTTTTCCAGATCTAGGGGAAAGGACATGAAGTATTTGTGTAGGATTGGTGTAAGATTGGATGATACATGAGGTGTAAGAAGAAGTGACATGGGATGAGAGATGATAGAACAAAAAGTGAAGGAAAGGGATGAAGGTTTTGGACATGCCTTAGCCGAATCCCCACCCCCTTGTTTGACTTACTTTTGCTACCAAATCTAGATGAGGATTTGTGTAAGAGTGACATGACAAGCTTGTATGAGATGTGAGGTGATTGGTTGGTGGAAGAAGCATGTGGCAAAATAGAAAGGAGAGTGAGATGAAGAGAGGATTTGGATGGAGGATGGGGAATCCGAAACCCCTTTGGGTGCTTCCCCAAGAATGGATTCCCAAATCCATTTGAATGACATGTGAGGGGATTGTTGGGGAGTCAAGAGGGGATGTGAGGTGATGGAAAGGGGTTGGAACCCTAGGATGTGTGGCCGGCCATGAGGAAAGAAAAGGGGAGCAAATCTCCAAACCTAGGATGGGATAGATTAGGGTTGATGTGATCAAGTGATAGGAGTCACTCAAGGGTCTTTCAAGCCCATCACAAGTCACTCAAACATAGGGGAATGAGTGGCCTAGGAGCTAGGAAAGTGCCTTGGCCGAATGACCTAGTTCCCTCACCCTTTTGGCTTGCACATTTCGGATACACACACACACACATATCTCACTTTGCACCTCACGGCACACTCCTCATTTCTCTCCACTTTGTTTCACTTCTTTTCACCACTTAGAAATCTAAACACTTCAAGTTAAGAAGGAGAAGGAGATAGTGTTTGTGGAAGGAGGAGAAACCTAGAAGAGGTAAGTAACTTAGTTACTTTGAAATGAAATCTAGAAGCATGAGGAGGAACCCTATGTTCCTACCTTTAAAAAAGAAAACATTTTTTTTTTTGAAAATGGTAATCTTTTAGCATGATCTAACTAAGCATTTCTTTTAATTTCAAAAATTTATATAAGCTAGGAAGATTGGTAAGTATATTCTTATTTTGTCTTTAGCATTTTTTTTTTGTATATTTTGGAGTGAATGTGCTTGAATGTGTGTATATGCTTGTATATGCTTATATTGTTTGGTTCTTGCTTAGCATTGCCATGATGAAAACTTGAGAGTAGAAATGTTATTTTGATTAGAATCCATGTGTAGAACTTATAATCTTGTTGATTAAAGAGTTATGAGATGATTGATGATTTTGGTGGTTTGATGAGGAAAAGCATGTAAGCATGAATCGTTGAGTCAGTTGAGTATTGGTGAATATGGATATATATATATATATATATATGATATTTGAAGAAGTATCTTGATGTTTAGTTGTAAATATCTTGCCTATAGAAATGCCATACTAGGATGAACATATATAAAGCATTGATGGAAAATAGTCATATTGATCTTGGAAGATATTGATGTTATTGTTGCTTGATGATTATAAAAATGCATGCCTGTGGAGTTATGTTTTGGAGGAATTTCTTGAAGAGAAAATCTTGAAGTTTTAATTCCTTATTTATTTAATATTCGTATTTGGATACTTGGGAGAAATAGAAATGTGTACGTGTTGGGGGATGGACATGTATGGATTCGATTTCATATAGAGTATTCAAGTAGGATCCTAGCTTTGAAGGGCTAAGAAACAAAAACACTAAACTTAAGAGCTATAGGTTTCGGGTTTGACCCTTTGTAAGGCTAGGAAATTATTTTAAATATTGAACTAAGGCTAGATGGTGCTAGGAAGATGAAAGGAAGAAGAGAACATCAATGGGAGACAAAGTAGGGTCTCGGCCCAAATCCTAGGGGTGGAGGCCGAGCACCCCATTAACCTTAAGGCACTTATTCGAGTGTTTTAGTATAAGTATGAACTTAGAGGAAGTAGGTTTTGGAGGAAAAACAACCAAATGTGTGTACTTGAGTTCGCCTTGAGTTTTGCATTCACAAAGTCAAAAGTTGCATGTCCCATGTATAAGCACGAAAACCCATGTTTTGAGTAAAGTGTGTTTTCGAAAGAAATAAATTAAAGTTTTCGAAGAACCCCAAAGGCTGGGATGGGAAAGTGTCCCAGTGGAACTTTCTGTTTACTTTGGAGTGTTTAAATTGAGTGAAAACTTCTGGGTCGATGAAGAATAGTTGGCTGACCATGTATGGCTCCAAAAGGTGTCCGGAGCGTGGTCGCACCTAATGCTAGTGGGTGCCCTATAAACGGTGCTGGCTTAGGCCTCACCATCTGATAAGGTTGTAGTTGCTCGGAGAGAAATCCCCGAGTGATGAATAGCGCGAAAGGGCGCGAAACGTAGTCACCTAAGTCGACTTGGTCGCCGGGTGTGACGGTAACTAGCGGGGAGTACACGGTGCATAGGAAAACCGTGAGGTGTCCAAAATAAGAAGTCATGACGAAAAGAAAAAGGGATTTCGAGCCATATACGATATGATATGATAAGTGGCGCCTAAGATAAGAAAAGATGAAAAGTTTTTTAATAAAGTGTCTTTCGAGAGAATATGCATTAAAGAAACTTTGCTATGCGATTTGAACAAATATGTTTTTGGAAATTGAGAGAAGGAAAGGAAAGATGAAATTTTGTCATGAGCATGTGCATCAGTAAGCATAAGTCTTATGTCAATGCATACGTAAGAAAATTGTTTGTTATTCACTTGATTATATGCCTAAAATGCTTTCGTTAAAGTATAGATGTACTTGCTGAAATTTCTCCCGAAATCTCACCCCACTCTTTATATCCCTACTATCCTTCCATCTTGGATAGAAGTACTTGCAGGTGAGAATGGATCAGATGGGTATGACCCCGGTGATGACGCCTCAGATCCTCGAGGGTCCGATTAAGGCCGCCCTTAGGGGGCCAGTGACTCTTGACTGCCCGGGTTAGTGGGAGGTGGAGTCACTGAAGGTGACCATGTACAGTTCCATCGGTCTATACCCTTCGGGGTGTTGTTTAGTACTAGGGGTTGACGAGTCCCTTCACTTGGGGCGTATTTTTGGAACGCCTTCTAGGGCGATATGTGAGGTAGGGCCTAGCTTGGACATGGATCAATTTCGCTGGGGCCCGAATCTTAAGAAAGTGAAGAAGGAGCCCGTTGGATGAACATATGGGCAATGTTAAGACCCATATTGTATTTTGATGCCCTGTACTGATGATTTTGGTAAAGTCTTCCCGCATGTGGGAAGCACTATTTTGATTTCTCGGACAAGTTATGTAATGATTACATCCTGGCTATATATAATATTATGTTTGGGATCCATAGCGTAACCATGTGATGTATGTTATAGAAGGCTTGGCCTTTTTATTCCGCTGCGATGATGTTTACTTGACGTTTAAAAAAAATGCATAAATGTATGATATGACGAGGGGTGAACTTCCTTGCATTGTTCGTCCCCGACGCTTCTATTCATGTGCGATCCCAAGCATGGGTTGGGGCGTCGACACCCCCCCCCCCTTTCTGACTTTTTTTTTTCCCTTTTAGTTATTCATTTTTGTAAGTGGGTTTATTAGAGTTGCTTACTTCCATTTTCCTTATCTCCCTTCCATTTTCTTCGAGCATTCTTCTTTATCATCAAGCATCGATTCAATTAAAGTTAGGTATGTTTAGTATGTAAGATTCCTCCCTCCCCAACGAGGGTTATGTCAAGAGATTGCATTATAAAATACAGTATTATTTGGTGGATTACCATAAGATGGTTGATGGTTTATTGAAGAAACATCAATTCCAACTGCCATTTTTTTTCTTTTTCTCATGCATCTTTCTACTGTTTTTTTGAAGATGACTGTATTTTGTGGGTTGTTTTGTGCATCTTTCTACCTTTTTTTTTCTCCTTTTTGTGGTGTTCTATATCTTTGTATTTTGGGTTTATCTTGTCATCATTGGAATGCCTCTTGGTGTCGAGGTGGGCATCAGAATATGCTTGGGCGGTGTGAGGGAGGCCTTCCTACTGGAAACTAGGCCTTGGGCCCAGTCTTAGGTAACAAGAACCGAAAGGGGAGAGAGGCCCAAGCCCGTAACGAGGTCCAGTCTCAAGTAACAAGAACCAGAAGGGGACAGAGGCCCAAGCCCGTAAAAGGTAAGAGATGACTGACGAAATGAGGCGAGAGGTAACCAACAAGGGCAAGCGAGAGAGCAAGAGGGTGAGAGGGAGGCAATCAACACAAAGAATTGAGCCACAATTCGGATAGTTAGAAACACAAACGTGCCCACTTCGCATTTAATGTGGAAACTTGCCATGCCTACGACACATTAAATATTGTGTTCGGCAAGGGTGCCTGAGACCCCTGGCACGCCGATCTCTGGTAAGTCCTTCCTCATCGCATTAAATGTGAGTCATGAGCCTGAACATGCTCCTACAGTAGAAAAAAAGGAAGCCCTCCCACACTGCATTAAATGCAGATCAAGAACTCGAACATGTTCTTGCGGTAGAAAGGAAGAAAGCCCTCTCTCACCACATTAAATGTGGGTCAGGAGCCTGGACCTATTCCTGCGACAGAAAAGAAGGTTGATACATTAAAGAAAAAGGGATAGCACGTTAGGACAGAATCCTGAGGGCAGGAAGATCTACTCGAACTCAGCAAAGGGAATGATGGTCTGACAGGGTAGGAGGACAACTACCACGCCGTCAGGCAGCTTGGTAAAGGCATGTCAAGTCCTATAAATAGCCAGAAATTCTACCACCCGAGAGGTGATCTATCTCTATTATATGCTCTCATATCTTTCATATTTTACCTCATGCTAATTTAACCATCAGAGTTGTCTAAGGGCACAGTGCCCCCACCCATTAGTCCTTTGTGCAAGCGAGAATTGTTTAGGCCTCGCCTAGTAGTTCAGGCTGTGGAACACGACAACAACAATGGCATCGTATGTGGAATCCTATTAACGTGTACTCTACATGCCGGCAACGACGCAATCCCAAAAGACCTGGAGAGAAGAACTCGATGACGGCATAAAGGAAGCCAAACTCATAGCAATAGAAGAGACCAATAGGAAATTGAAGGAAGAAAATGAGAAGTTGCAAAGGACTACAAGGAACGCACAGCCCACCACGAGCCATCCACCAGTGAGCATGCAAGCTCCCAGCAGAAAGAAGAAGTCCCCGACCAAGCAGAAGAAGAAAGACGTAAGTTGCACTTAAAACTCAAGGAACTTGGGGACAAATACATTGAAATGGCTAAACTAATCGTGGCACCATCCATAGCCGGACAACTCCACAACAATTTCGGAACGCCATACAGTGCAAACGTGATGGTCGTACCCCTTCCGCCAAAATTCAAAATGCCTCAGATGGATCTATATGACTGGGAAAAAGACTCATTCGAACACTTGGAAGTGTTTAGGACGCACATGAGCCTACACAGCTACCCGATGAAGTTGTGTGCAGAGCCTTCCCCCACACTTTGAAAGGGGCGGCGAGGGGGTGGTTAGGAACCAACCCCACAGGGACAATCAACAACTTCGATTGCTTAGCTTGTCTATTCCTGACCCAATTCCTAGAAAGTTGCAAGAGGAAACGTCCCGCCGCCTACCTCCTCATAGTCAAACAGCACGATTGAGTAAGTCTGAAGAACTACCTTTCCCGATTCAATAAGGAGATAATGACCACGGATGACTAAGACGAGAAAATCACCCTAACCACCCTCCTAGGTGGGATATGGCCCAAGAACCCCTTAATGGCAGAAATTGGGTGAAAAATCTTGGTGATCCTGGCAGAGTTCATGGACAGGGTTGAGGGGTATATAAATGCAGAAGACACCCTTCAGGCCCTCATCATGCCCAGACGCAAAGAGGCTGAACGAGCGGAAACAAGGGCCGCAAACTAACAAGAGGGCTCCTTAAGGGACGACAAAAAGAGATGAGGTCCTAACCTTATGAGACAACGAGAATGGCCTAACCAATGGCCCCAGCCACGCCTCCATGCTATTTTGGCAATCAAAAGAGGGCGTGAGCTTGGACCCAGCATAGACTACACGTGGCAACCGCCTGCGAAGGTGTATTGGTGAGTACCATTAATCGGGAAGTCATAACACCCAAGACTACAATGCCCTCAAGAGAATAAAGAGGGACAAGAAGCAGCAAGGCCCCAGGTATGGAAGAGGACACTTGCCAGACCAACACTGTACGACCCCACGAGAACGGCAGTCGAGGCGAGATGACTGCCAGAGCCCACCCAAGGGAAGGGAGCTCTTGGGCCAAATCAGAACAATCACTAGAGGGGTCCTGAGAGGTGGAGCAACTTCGTCGCCAAGAAAGGCATATGCAAAGGAGGCGCGCTATGAGAAATTGTTCACAGCTCGATACGCCCGCGCAGGGTGCCAGACTCAGCGAAGCCTCCTAATCACCTTCGACGAGCAAGATAAAGAAAGGGTGTTCCACCCTCACGACGATGCTCTAGTAATCTTCCAAGTCGCCAACTTCACCACCAGAAGGATCTTGGTCGATAACGAGAGCTCCGTGACATCTTATAGTGGGAAGCCTTCACCAGAATGGAAATCGAGTATGACAGGCTACAACCTGTGCCAACCCCTCTCGAGGGCTTCACCAGCGATGTGATCCAACCAATAGAGCTAATCACCCTTCTGGTCCTGGCCAGGGCTACTCCAAGTACGGCAATGACCATGGCAAACTTCTTCGTGGTTAAGGCCCCGTCCACATATAATGCGATCTTGGGACGCCTCACACTAAACTGGCTGAAAGCGGTCACCTCAACGTGCTACTTGAAAATGAAATTCCCAACCAACGAAGGAACGGGAGAGGTCAAGGGCGAGCAAGTCCTTGCACGAGAATGCTACACCCACGAATTGAGACACGAGTGTTAGATGATAATCGTCGTCAAAACTAGCGAAGGGGAGACTAGTCAACTTGCACCCTTGCCTTTGACTGAGTGAGATGATGAGATATGGGATGAATAGTCCCTCAGGCACGACAAACCTAATGACCCACTGGAACTAGTCATCCTCGATCTGGCTAGGCCCAAACGAAGGGTTCAAATAGGCACCAAGTTAGCCCTCGATTTGGAGTTTGACCAAAAATGGCTCTTAACCAAGCACATGCATGTCTTTGCTGGGACTCATGAGGACATGCTTGGCATAGACAACTTCGTGGCCGAAAGAGACTGAACGTCAATCCCAATGCCCAAAGAATCAAGCAGAAGAGGCGAAGCTTCTGCACAGAAAAGGCCATAGCGGAAGAGGTTGATTGCCTCTTGGTGGCAAGGTTCATTAGGGAAGTCCACTATCCAGAGTGGCTCTCCAATGTAGTACTTGTAAAGAAGACAAATGGAAAATAGCGGATGTGCGTCGACTTCACAGACCTCAACAAGGCATGCCCGAAAGACAGCTTCCCCCTACCCCGTATCGATCTAATTGTCGACTCGACTGCAGGCCACCATCTCCTCAGCTTTATGGATGCCTACTCAGGGTACAACCAGATAAGGATGAGCTCAGAGGACTGCCTTCGTCACTGATAAAGGGTTTTACTACAACAAGGTGATGCCTTTCAGACTCAAGAATGCGGGGGTGACTTACAAGCGCTTGGTGAACCTCATGTTCAAGAAATAAATCGGGTGAAACATAGAAGTCTACGTTGACAACCTCCTAGTCAAAAGCAGCTCACCTGAGCGGCACCTAGACGACTTACGAGAAGCTCAACCCGGCCAAATGTGCCTTCGGTGTAAAGTTTTGCGAATTTCTGGGATACATGGTCTCGGAGAAAGGAATCGAGATGAACCTAGAAAAAATAGAGGCCATTGCTCGAATAGTCGCGCCACGCAACCACCATGAGGTACAACAGCTAGTGGGCAGGGTAGCCGCCCTAAATCGCTTCATCGCACGGTCGACTGACCGGTGTCTACCCTTTTTCAAAGTGCTGAGGAGGGTCTAGGGATGGGACTCAACCTGCGATGATGCGTTCGACGGACTAAAAAGGTACATGACGTGTCCCCCTCTACTCAGCCAAATAGAGTCGGGCGACGTACTAACGATCTATTTGGCGCTCTCACAAAATGCAATCTCGGTAGTCCTGGTCCAAGACACCGCTGAAGGGCAGAAACTTGTGTACTACGTCAGTCAAGCTTTCTACGGCGCCGAAGCTAGGTACCCATAAATAGAAATACTAGTCTTCACCTTGGCCATTACAGTGAGGAGACTTCGGCCCTACTTCTAGTCCCATAGCATCCAGATTCTCACGGATCAGCCTCTTATATTCATACTATAGAAACCAGATACTTTGAGAGGGTTGGCCAAGTGGGCAATAGAGCTCAGTGAGTTTGACCTAAGATACGTCCCGAGGATGGCAATCAAGGGGCTTCCCAGAGGAACCCCCCTCGTGCCCTAAGGTAAACCTTGGACGATTTATATGGATGGCTCGACGTGCAAAATCGACGATGATGTAGGGGTGCATATCTTGACTAGTGAGGGGAAGTACCACATTTATGTGGTTAAGCTCGCATTAAAAGTCACTAACAACGAGGTTGAGTACAAAGCCTTGCTGGCCGGGCTAATAGTGGCATGGCTTCTAGGAGCAAAGGAGGTAGAGGCACGCACAGACTCCCTAGTTGTAGTCAACCAGGTTTTAGGGGTCTTCGCCACTAAAAGAGAGCGACTCAAGAAATACCTTCAGCTAGTGTGTGAGCCTGCAACACTTCTAATACTTTAGCATCCAACAGCTTCCAAGGGTAGACAACTAGCAAGCTGACCAATTGGCGAGGGCCATCTTAGGACAAGAGGGCGTTCCTCTCCCAAAGCATGCTGAAGCAAACGTGGTTGACAGACTGTCAATAGGGCCAGAAGTGTCAAACGTGGTGGTTTCCCATCCTGAATTGGCTCAAGAAATCATGGAATACGTTGCGAGACAAAAAGCTTCCTGTAGACCCGGGCGAGGCATGAAAGGTTCAGAATAGGGCCGCAATGTTTATTGCTCGAGAGAGTGCTGTGCAAGAAAGGCTTCTTCGAGCCTCTCCTCAGATGCTTGTCCATCGAGGAAGCCCAATACGTACTAGCCGAAATACATGAAATAATCTCTAGGAGCCACTCGAGAGGACAAGCTCTGGTCGCGAAGGTGGCTTGGGCGGGCTATTACTGGTTGGACATGCTCAAGGATGCAGAGAAATTCGCTAGAAAATGTCCTCGGACCCAGGAGCACACCCCTGTGCCCTACTGACCGCCAAAAGAACTGACCTCCCTCACGGCACTGTGGCCTTTCGCCTAGTGGGGACTAGACCTTATAGGTCCCTTTCTAACTACCTGAGAATGGGCCAAGTTCGTCATGGTCATAGTCGACTACTTTACCAAGTGGGTCGAAGCAAAGGCCTTGGCAGACATCTCCTCCCATGTAATTACCAAGTTCATCTGGAAGTCGATCGTGTGTAGAGTCGGGACTCCTTAGAGCTTTATACCGAGCAACGGGAAGCAGTTTGACTGCTCTCACTATCGAGAATGGTGCGCAGAGCTAAAAATTAAAGTAAAGTTTTCCTCGCCAGACCACCCCCAGGCCAACGGACAGGCAGAAGCAACAAACAAAACCATACTATCCATACTCAAAAGAGGCTGGGATCGCACAAAGGAGGGTGGGCAAACGAGCTCCCAAGCATCCTATAGGCGTACAAGACGACAATCCAAACCCCAACGGGAGAAACTTCATTCACCCTTACCTATGGGAGCGAGGCAGTGATACCCGCAGAGATAGGGGCACCCACTCTCTGAATCCAACAGTTCAAGTCGACAGCCAACAACAATAAACTAGCAAAGCAACTTGACTTCCTTGACAAAAGGAGGGCGGATACGGCAATATGAATAGCCTACCACAAGTGAAAGGCAGGCCAATATTTTAACAGGCGAGTTAGGCCATAAGCGTTCAAACTTGGTGATTTAGTCCTGAGGCAGACGTGAGTAACCACAATAAAGGAACGAAAGCTAGGGCCACGGTAGGAAGGCCCTTATTTCGTGACCTCCAACAACTGGCTAGGGTCGTACCAACTCAAAGACAGCCAAGGAAAGGAACTCTCCCACCCATGGAACACGAAACACTTGAAGAAGTATTATGCACGATAGAGTGACTTAGTGTTATGTGTAACCCTGTTGTTCTATCAATAAAATCGGGATGAGGAATTTTTCAATTCTCTGACCTATGTCAATCAACTAAAGCATTCGAATCGCGGGGTTGAGTACCAAGCTCTTGCCCACTCCTAAACCCTCACACCGCGTTTTCCTAGTGGTTAAGGCTCGAGGCTAGGGCTCCAGCCGGAGCACACTCATAAACCATTTTCGCCTCCTCTTCAACGAAGAATTTGAATTGGGAGGTTAAGTCCTAGACACTTTTAAACCCTCGCACCACGATTCGCCCATAGGTCGAGCCTCAAGACTAGAGCCCCAGCTTGAGCGAACTCGTAAACATTCTTCACCTCTTCTCCAACGAAGCATTCGAATCGCGGGGTTGAGTCCTGGACTCTCGCCCACTCCTAAACCCTCGCACCATGATTCGCTCAGAGGTTGAGGCTCGAGGCTCGACCAAGACCCTTGTTAAAATCTAGACCCTTATTATAAGGATGATAAAGGGAAATGAGGTAGAAATGGATGAAACCCAGACCCTTATTAAAATCCCTATCAGAGGTATTTCGATAGAGATTTGCAGGGTACTAAGGGTACATCAGACATTAAAAGAATAATGCATGCAAGACAACACAAGTAAAAGGAAATGAGGCATTTTATTAGTACTAAAGGTACATAAAAAAGGGTACATTACAAAAAAAAAAAGATAGAAGGATCATCATTTAGGAGGCGGGAACTTGCGAGGATCATGATCCCTGAAGAGAGGATAACTCGTGGTCCCAATCAACTTGGCGAATGACCGGGCGATGGCATCAAAACCAAGTTTGCGGGGATCCATACCCCTCAGGTCGAAGGAAGGATTGCCTAAAATCCCCTCCCTCAACCCTCTCAGACCCTCTACATAGTCGTAACCCCAAGCCGGAATGCTAAGGACATGGGATTGGACTACTTGGGGCCTAAGAGTCTCCAGTTAGGCATTGGCCTCACCCAAAGCAACCCGAGCGTCGTTCAACTCAAGTCTGACGCCTCTTGATTAATCTGAAAGGTCTCAAGCTCATCCTCACTAGCAGATCGCTCCTGCTCAGAGACCTCCAAGTTGGTTTGCAGGGACCTAACCTCATAGGAGGCGGTGGCAAGGTCATCCTCTCGGCAAGCAAGCTCCTTATCAGCAAGCTCCTAACCGTGGTCAGCCTCATCGCGGGCATCCTCCAGGGATCGGGTCCCCACTCGCAAAACTATCACCTCACGCAGCAGCGTGGCATTGCTCTTCACTAAGTTGGCATTCCTCACCTTTAAGGTGATCTTCTCCCCCTCAAGGGCCTCCTTCTCGGTCTCCAGGACAACATTTGCCTTCACCAGGTCCTCATTTTCGGCAGTCAAGGCGATGACAACCTCGGCCAGTTGCTAGTGCTTCATCTTGAGGTTCTTATGTAATGCCTTAGACCTCTTCAGCAAATAACGACTAAGGAGGCACGCCGAGCTAAACTTTTGATTATACTCAATGAACTTGGTGATCTTAGAACCGACTGCCTTAGTGATCTGACCAGTGACCTGTGCACAACTAAGAAAGTTAGAAAAGAGAATAGACGTGAAAGAGCCAGATCAAAAGGGAATAAGGGACTTGCCTGAATGTGAAGAGGTTGGAGCAAGCGAGCTACATTCTCAATCGCCGCGGCCCGAGACCGCTCATAGTTGGAGGAAGGTTGACCGTCCATAAAAGTCTCCCCAAGCAAAAGAGCCCCGCAACGAGACTGGAAGGGCGAAAGGGGTTGTAGAGAAGCAATGGAGTAAGGAGGTGAAAGAATCCAAGGCGGCGATTGAAAAGGAGTGTGGGGAGGACTCTCATGGTTGGCTCTGGCACGACGGAATGGCAGATATGGTGCTGGTCGTGAGTTCTTGGATGGCACCCGCTGGAAACGACGCTACCCAAGTGTGTCTGGCAAAGCAAGAAAAAATTGAGGCTGCCAATGTTGATAGAAACAAAGTAGAACCAAGGAAGAAGGAAGTGGTTTCAGGGTGGTGAAACAAGGAATGAGAAAGCAAAGATTCGAAGATGAAAGGCAGAGTGATGAGCAAGGTGGTAAAAATGGTTTTGGGGGAGTCACCCCTTATTTATACTCAAAGGAGAATAAATGTTTGTGGGAAACGAAGCGACATGATAGCCCACGCCATGTCTAGTAACCGTTGGGAATGCGAGGCAACATGTGAGTGGTCGAAATGAGCCAATGGGGACCAAGGAGCGTGGACGTGAACCCCGGAAGAGTAATAATTGACCTAGGACGTCAAGATCACGCACCAATCAAAATCTAAGGACGTGAAGTGCCTACTCGAGGAAGCCAAAAAGACGTGCACACACAGTAATGGCAACCGTCAAATTAACCATCGGGAAACTCAAGCGCCCACTCGGGAAGTCGAAAAGACATGCATGCGCAAATTGCGCAGTAATGGCAACTATCAAGCCCAACTGCCGAGAAGACAAGACGTTGCATTGGGAAGTCCAAAGGCCGGCCGCCCACCAACATGCGTTATGCCCACGGCAGGCGGGAAGACCAAAGGTCCTACAACTCTTCCTGGGACAACCTTAACAATTTGCCAACAAGCGAGCCATCATCCTAGATTAGAGTCGAAGGGTGACCAGGGAAATCGCCCGATAGGCGAGGGATGCGACAAGATAATTCTTGCATCAATTCTCTCGATAAGAATTCGCGGGGTACTGTGAGGGGAGGCCCTCCTACTGGAGACTAGGCCTCGAGTAACAAGGATCGGAAGGGGAGAGAGGGCCAAGCCCGCAAAAGGCGAGAGGTGACCGAAGGAAGAAGGCGAGAGGTGACCAAAAAGAGCTGGCGAGAGAGCAAGAGGGTGAGCGGGAGGCAATCAACACAAATAATCGGGCCACAATCTGGATAGTCAGAAATGCAGACGCGCCCATTCCACACTTAATGCAGAAACCTGCCACGGCTACAACGCATTAAATGCTGTGTTCAGTATAGGTGCTTGAGACCCTTGGCACGTCAATCTCTAGTAAGCCCTCCCTCACCGCATTAAATACAGGTTAGGAGCCCTGACATGCCCCTACGGTAGAAAAGAAGGTTGATACATTACGAAAGAAGGGACAGCACGTCAGGACAGAATCTCGAGGCCAGGAATATTTACTTGAACTCAACAAAGGGAATGATGGACTAACAGAGTGGGAGGACAACTACCATGCCACCAAGCAGCATGGTAAGAGCATGTCAAGTCCTATAAATAACTAGGAATTCCACCACCTGAAAGGTGATCTATCTCTATTATATGTTCTCATATCTTTCGTATTTTTCCTCACTCTAACTTAAGCATCGGAGTTATCTCAAGGCTCAGTGCCCCTACCCATTAGTCCTTTGTGCAGGCATAAATTGTTTGGGTCTAGTCTAGTAGCTCAGGCTACAAAATACAACAACAATAGGTGGCATCAGAATATGCTTGGATTGATTCAGGCTGAGCAGAACAAAGGGAGGACTAGAAAATGCTTTAAAAGGGGGTGGAGTTCTTTCCTGGGCAGACCATCAAAGCTTGATTGGGTGTGGATGTGTGTATTGTGCTTGATGTGTAAAAATTGATGTGCCGCTTCATGAGTGAAGGGTTGTTATTGTGAGCTTATAAGCCAGATCGACTATAACCATTTTTCTATATTTTTTCCATCTTCCAAGACAGCCAACTGGTTAGGATCATCTTCCAAGACAGCCACCTAGTTAGGGTCATCACCAAACTCACTTTTCTGTGTGTGTGTGTGTGTGTGTGTGTGTGTGTGTGTGTGTGTGTGTGTGTGTGTGTGTGTGTGTGTGTGTGTGTGTGTGTGTGTGTGTGTGTGTGTGTGTGTGTGTGTGTGTGTGTGAGTGTTTAGTCTCTATCCGTTGTCGACTACCTTAAGAAGCTAGAATGCCACTCGGGCAACCACAAAAACTACCTGCCAATCACCCTTCATCAGACTCGCACTATTCTGGTAAGCTCATAACAGTTGAACTCATTTTCTCCCTTTACTCCGTTGTCACTTCAGTTTAACAACACCTAAACAATTTTTTTCTCTCTTAATAGTCAACCACCACACACTTTCTCCCTCTGATTTTCTTTAATTGGGCTAGGGTTGAACTTTAAGTTATGCCTAATTTTACTTAGATAAATATGTTAGTTCATAAACTTTATAATTTTTAAATAAAATAATTAAGGGTTTAAATTATATCGCCAAGTATTAAATTATGATTTGATCATGCTAATAAATCACAAGGATTTGAATTTTAAGTAATATAGTCAAGTTTAATTATTGAAATGAATTTCTGTTGCTTTTTTTTTTATCAGGTTTTGATAAAAATAATATATTATATTTTAATTAGAAAATAAAGGAATATGCTACAAGTTTTAAATAATATTACTATATATTAACTTTAGTATGTATATGAATATTGAAATCATTCTCCCTAATATGAATTTAATTAAGTAGAATGTTGTGACACATTTTAATTCTAGAAACATTGGTGACGATTTGTATTGTGTAGGTAATGAATTGCGAAATGAGATTTTGAGAGCAGTGCCACGTAATAAGTAGCATGATTATAACATTTATGTATGCCATACCTTTTTTTTTTTTTTTTTATCTTTTATGAAAAGCGTTGTTCACCTATGCTATTATCATTAGTTGCTTGTGATGCAATTACGTATGCTGCTGAATTGTATGTTTCTTATGTTATGTTATGGAATGTTTATGTCATGTGGTGCTATGTGACGACACTATGTCATGGCATGTTATGTAGGTTATGTCATGTTATGTAATGCTCATGTTAATATGTAAATATTAATGCTATGCCATGCATATAAGTAAGACATGTTATGAAAATCAAGAAGTCAACATGTTCATATGAATTATCATAAGATAAGTAAGAATTCATCATGTGAATGATAAGTAGGGCCTGATTTATTTTTATAAACAATCTCATATTATCTCATCATACTATTATTCATATTTTCATAAAATTAATAATAATAATTCAATTTTTTCAAATCTTAAAACAATTTTTTCAAATCTTAAAATAAAACTATATTAAAAATATATATTATAATAATATTTTATTTAACTTTTAACTTTTATCTCATCTTATTTCATCATATAAAAACAAATCAAGCGTAACTTTTAATATTGACAATTATGTGTGGATGTATAAGTCATGAATCTAAACGTGATCCACCATATGCTATGATGTATGTAGTGACATTGACCTAAGCATAGTCCACCATATGATATGCCATGATGCATGTGCTAATACAGACATAAGCGCGCTCAACGATGTGTTATATTATGATTATGCGATGTTATGACCTAAGAGTAGTTTACCATATGATTGATGCTATCAACGACAACTGTAGTGATGTGCATGTTATAACCAAAGTTTTGAATTCCGTTCCGGTGGCCGTTCCGGTTGAGGCACTGGAACGGAATATTTCGGTTCCGTTTCGTTCCGGTGTTCCGTTTCGGGATTAATTATATATTATAATAAATATTTATATATATAAACTAACAATTAATAAAATAAAAACATATTTATATATAAGTGTGTATCATATATATGTATACATATTAAAAGAATTAAAAATTTATAAAATGATTGGAAGTTGAAAAAATATAAATTTGAGTTGAAATACAAAAATAAATAAATAGATAAAATATTAAAAATAATGATATTTAAAAAAAAACATATTTAAAATTACAAAGCATATAAATATATTTTATATTCTAAAATTAATTAAATACCATCTAAATTTAAAATTAAAAAAAAAATATCATTCAAACACAAAAAAATTATAAAAATAATCTAAACCGGAATTTGGACCAGAACGGAATAAGGTGACATCCCGTTCCGGTTAAGGCACTGGAACGGAAGAAGCAACCGCTCTTTTCTCTTGATTGTTCTCTTGATTGGTCATGAGTTTTGCCTTTGCATTTAAAATCTAGAAGCATTTTATTTTTAAATATGTCAGATGATTTTAAATTGAGTCAAGTGTTCAAAAATATTCTAAAAAGTGTTAAATGTCCAAAATTATTTTAATGGGGTATTTTTACCATTACCGAATCAACCCTAGTTTCAAACAAACCTCTTTATATTTTGAAACCCAAAAATTGTATGGTTTTAAGGAAATCATTTTATTTAAACGATTCTTAATTCCTTAAAAGAATGATGTAATATTCACTATTTTAATTTACGTTGAGAATTCTATCTACTTAATAATTTTACTCCATTTGAAAATATTTAGTAAGCTTTATTATTTATTTTATGATGAAAGAATATTATTTTAGAATTAAAAAGTTGATTTTAAATTAGTTTTATTGTAATGATACTTTTAATGATCTATTTTAAGTTGGTTTATTTCTAGGTTTAATCTCTACGGTTGGATCTAGATTACAAAATCATAAATGAAAGGCCTAGACTAAGTAACAAAAGGGAAATCTAGATTCCCACTTTTCCCTTTCCTTCTCTCTCCTCCAAGCAACTGACACACATTTTCCTCCCCTCATAGGCTCTATTTTCCCCCATGTCATTGTCGCTTGTAGGCAAGCGATCGTCGCTTGTGGTCAACACCGCTATCAAACCCTTCGTTGGTGTCCTCTGCCCCACTGCCCAGCAGCCAAGCCCCATCTCTTTTCTCTCCTATCTCTTGATTTACTCAGGCTCAACCCTTTTTCTAATGCCGCCGCATCCCAATCCTTACCTTTCGCTTCAGCTCACCAACGCCACCACATCCTCCTTCCCTAGCCCCGATGCTGAAGCGCTCTCCCTCTCCCCCAGCTTCTCCCTCCCGATCTCTTTTTTTCCTGTTCGACTTTTCTATACGACAGCGGCATGTAACACCCCGCTCCCCAATATAATTATTTTTAAAATTTGTCAAGGAGTTAACTGTGCTATTAAACTTGACTAAAAACTTTTTTTTTTTTTTTCAAGAATGGGCCAGAAACAAAAAATTCCATAAAAACAAATTTTATTAAATCCTAAGAGAGTTTTATGATTCAACAAATAAGGTATTTTTATGATATCAAATCTCTTTAGCAGACATTATACTACAAATGCATGTGACATTTCTAACCTACGGGAAGGGATGTTATAACAAAGAAGCATTACATACTAATGCTGATCTTGCTCTTCATGAAAGAATGAAACAATATGGAGATCGATTGCCCATTTAGCCTTTGAAAAGTTACAAGCTGGTGTGATTTAAGGCTTCATAATTCATCTCAGCATCAACTAAGTGATATTTTTACAAAACCTTGGCTCCGCTCATTATAAGTTGTTGATTGGCAACATGGATGTTTTGAAAAATTTAGCATATGGTTTTTCATTAAAAAATATGAATTGAACCAAGAATATAAATACAGATATTCTACAAAAATAACTGTAATCATCGATGGGATGGTAATCCAAATAAATTATGGGATTCCTGCCAGACCTATACCCGATGCCACATTACTTATCTTTCATCCCAGAAGTCATTACCTGTGTACTTCTAAGAGCCAATAATCTAAGCTAATAATTAGCTTTTCCAAATAGAAAAAAAAAAGTACTACCCAAGTCCCAGATTCCATTCTAGGCTTAATTACCAATAATCCGAACAAGAACACTTCCCACTGCTAAAATGGTGAAACCGGAATGGATCCCTTAAAATGATTTTCCGTCCAACAGTTCCACTAACAAACTTGTAAAAAGAATGGCAATCACCACAAACACGAAGATTCTTGAAGATCCTGATGGGTGAACCTTCTGGGGTATAGATCAACCCAAATGCTAGGGCAATTCTCTCACTGTGGTTCCAAAGATTGTGCTCTTTTTGTTCTTCATCCATATCTTGCAGTGAATAGGTTATATCAGCAACATAACCTGCTTCTTTAATCATCTTCCTAAGCTCTCCCAACTTGGAGAATATTTGCTTGCTCTCTGGATGGGACCGATCTCCCATTCCGAAAGAACTCACCTTATTTTTCAACTTTACCCAACTGCACGCAGGTTGCTTCCTTATGCTCTTAGATCCCATTAGCCTTCTGACATTCTCTACGTCCTCCCATCTCCCAGAAGTCGCGCAGGCATTTGAATAAAGAACATAGGCTGAGTCATCTGATGGAGCTAACTCAAAAAGATGTCCGGCAGCTTTCTTTGCAAGCTCCACATTGCCATGAATTTTACATGCAGCCAGCATGCTCCGCCATACCATATCATTTGCCGGGACTGGCATCTCTTTGATAAAAATTTCAGCCTCGGCAAGCCTTCCTGATCGCCCCAGAAGGTCTATAATGCATGAACAGTGCTCTATTCCTGCAGGGATACCAAATTCTCTAGTCATTGAGTCATAGTATGCAAGACCCTCACCTACAAGACCCGCATGACTGCATGCAGATAGAAGAGAGACAAAGGTAACATGGTTAGGTTTCAACCCCAGCATTAGCATTTCATCAAAAGTATCCCTAGCCTTCTGGAAACATCCATGTCTTGCAAAAGCTGATATCAAAATGTTCCATGCTAATCGTGACCTGTAGCCTGGTAGGGGAAGTACTCGTAGCACATCGTCTATTTCTCCACATTTTCCATACATATCCATTGCAGTATTTATAACATAATGATCTGAATCAAACCCAGCTTTAATTGCCAAGCTGTGAAGCTGCTGGCCTTCCTCCAGCATAGCCAAATCAGCACTAGCAGCAAGAGCTAAAGAGAAGCTGAACTGATCTAAATCTAGTCCAGCATATCTCATTTTGGCAATAAGGATATAAGCCTCCTCCCCTTGGCCATAATGGGCATTTGCAGCAATTATAGAATTCCACGTGATAGAGTTCTTAACAGTTGAATGACAAAAAATGTAATTACTTGAAATCAGGTCCCCGCACTTGGCATACATTGTGATAAGGGAATTTTGCACGTATATGTCTGATTCGAATCCTGTCTGAACTATATGTGCATGGATAGGCATCCCATGTTTTAGTAGATTATCAGCAGTAAAGCAAGCACCAAGAACATTCACAATTGTAATGTAGTTTGCAGGTATACCATCTTCTCTCATGAATCTAAAAGCTTCTACTGCTTCATCCGGTTGTGCATTTCCAGAGTGACCACCTATGAGTGCATTCCACGTTACTTCATCTCGCTTGCAAATTGTTTGGAATACTTTTTTTGCATCAGCCATCATACCAGATTTTCCATACATAGAAACTAATGCATTGCCAACTATAAAGTTGTCATGCAAGCCAGCAAGGGTTACGAGGGCATGAACACTCTTGCCTACAACAAGAAAATCAGGATCTGAACAGGCAGCCAAGAGATTTGTAAAAGTCACATGATTTATTGCTTTTCCCACCCGAATCATTTCCATAAAAAGTTCCAAGGCATACAGGAACTTGTGATCCTGAACGTAGCATGTCATCATGGAGTTCCACGAGATCAAGTCCTTTTCTGGCATCGCGTGAAATACCAGCTCTGCATCCTCACTTCTTCCAGCCTCAGAGTACATATTTATAAGAGTATTGCATACACAAACATTTGTTTCTAGCCCGATTTTTACAATTAGACAGTGAATACCTCTGCCCCACTTAAGATTATCTACAGAACCACAAACTGTTAACAAAGTTGAGAGTGTTGTAGAATCTATCTTGTTATGGACATAAGACATCCAATAAAAATATCTTAACGATTTGCCAAAAAGTCCATTATGTGCATTTGCAGCAATCACTGAGTTCCATGATATAGTGTCATGTTCATCCATGTGATCAAACACATGGCAGGCTGCCTCCATGTGGCCAAAACTACCAAACATTGATATGAGCGAGTTTCCCACAGAAACATTAGTCTCTAACCCGGACTTTACAACATCCCCAAGAACTTGATTACCCAATAGTTCATCTCCAAGCATCCGACAAGAACTAATTACTGCAGCATGTGTGTTCTCATTGCAACATACTCCTTCACCCTTCATAAGCCGATACGTATCTATAGCTTGTCCCAAATCTCCGCTATCCGAGAATCCAACAATCAACGAAGTCCAAGTGACTACATTCCGCTCAGGCAACTCCTCAAAGAGCTTCAGAGCGGAAGTAACAGACCCATAGGTGAAATAAAAATTCAAAAGAGAAGTCCCTATAAAAACATCACATGGAAATCCAATCTTAACGGCAAAACCATGGACTTGAAGGCCTTCATCTAACATACAATCCGACCTCTCACACGCCGTTACCAAGCTAGCAATCAAAAACCCACTTGGCTCGACTCCATGTACGCACATTCCACGAAAGAATCCAAAAGCTTCTGGGTACAGACCCACTCGAACAAAGCCTGACATCATGTTATTCCACGAAGCTTCGTTTCTATGAGACATTTGATCAAACACGTCCCAAGCCCACCGTATATGACCAAACTTTGAATACATATTTATTAAAGTGTTCGAATGAAAGATACTCAAACGCACTAATCCCTTCATGCAGAGTCCATGCACTGCTCTCCCAACGATTTCCTGGGTAATATCTGAGAAACCTTTTCGAGCAAAGCTCGAGATTTTGGGGTTGGGATGGTTCGAGAGGAATGGAAAGCCATGCGTTGCGGGCTCTTCTATGCATGGGAAAGAAATGCGTACAGTCCTGAAATGGTTGAGGAGAGGAAATGAGGGTGGAGAGATGATTGTGGAGAGTGTGAGAGCTGGGGAGAGTTTTCTACAGCACCTAGCCAGCTCTGGTGTTGGTCGTTGAGACTCGGGAATGACAAAGGGCGTAATGAATAAAAAAGAACAGAAAAACAACTGTTTCTTCGATGCCTGTTGTCAAGCGACGCTAACCATGTCGCTTGACGCTTGTCTTGATGAGCAGCTGAGTGTCACGGACTTAGAATTTCTTCACACGTCTCGTGCGGCCTTATGAGGGTTTGTCCCGGATAAAGCTACCACCTTAAAGAACCATCCTAGGGTTTACTATGTACTTTACAATCTACCACCTTCTAGAAGGTGGTAGGATTCTCTAGAAAAATCCAGGTGGTGACATGAGGCTCTTCACTTTTTTATTTTTTAAAAATAATTTTAATGACAACAGTAATCAATATAACGGTTTCTCTCCCATGAAGGGTAAAAATAATAATATGATTTTTATTTTTATTTTCAAATTGTGTTTCATTCCATCAATTGATCATGTCCCATTTTGCTTCTTCGGAAGGACATCCTCCCACTCCCTCATCTTCTATTTCTTTACAAAGAAAGAAGTATGAGGGTCTGCTAGTCTAATCTCAGTTGGAAAAATTTTAAAGATAAGCTCATATATCTAGGGGTGATCCCCGCCCTATCGGGGGCGGGGTCCCCCTATCACCGCCCCCGCCCCCGCCTGGGCGGGGGATCAACCTTTAAAATCCCCACCCCGCCCCCGTGTAGGCGGGGCGGGGTACCCCGTCCTGTAGCGGGGCCAGCGGGGGAGGCTCCTTCCGCCCGCCCCCCGCTTCCACCCCCTATTGGGCCTGCCCACATATGAACAGTTTTGGGCCTTTCGGCCCAGATCAAATTTCTAGGCCATTTTTGACCCAGAAAATTATCAAACCTGATTTAATTTCACAATAACAAATATCATTATATTAAATACTAAGTATTTATCATTACTAAAGTCTAAAGTGACAAAGTCATTTAAAAAAAAACATCACTAAAAATCTAAAAGTCAAAAATAGTAAAAGTTAAAGTTTAAAAATAAAGATTACTAGAAGTCTAGACTAATTACTAAACTATTACAATTTACAAATTTACAATAATACAAATTAATACTACAAAATACAAAATTACAAATTGTGCTATTAACTATTAGCATTATACAATTACAAATTTACAATTTACAAGATCATAAGAAATAAGATTGATAAAATTGGTCGTTGGACACTAGTGATTGGATTTTGGGCCGTAATACAAACTTGGATGGAGACTGTGGGGTTGTTGGGCCTTAATCTTAACCTGCAATAATAAGTTAAAAAATAATTAGAGTACAAATATAAAGTTATAAGTTATAAACATGAAAAAAAAAATTTATTAAAAATACTAAGTTACTAACCAAGATTAAATTGTGTTATTAACTTGGAAGATGTGTTGACAATTGACATACAAAATGATACTGTCATAGAAAATGTCAAAACTCATAATCAATAATTACAAAATAATTAGATACTAACATTATAAATATTATAAAATTATAAATGTAAACAACAATTGGTAAAATAAATTGTGTAAAGTGCAAACCATGGTGAATTGGTGATGGACAGGGACTGGTAGATGAGGTAGGTCATACTGCAGCGGAGATAGCTGTTGATGGTGTCCCAGGTGTTGGCATCACAGTCGCTACAAGTTACAACAAATAAATGTAAAATCTCTGTAACATTAAATTTAATTAAATAAATATAAAATAATGTAAATATTTATTCAAGTGACAATTTACCAGATCCAGACTGATCAGCAGCCTCGTCCTCGGCCTCAACCGGATCATAATCAAGAACCTCTGGAATATGAATTTCAGCACCCGTGATCCAATTCTGTGTACAAATTAGAGACTCAACAGTGATATGATCTAATGAGCTCCGGAAAGGATTTAATACGCGCCCTCCAGTGCTAAAGGCCGACTCTGAGGCTACTGTACTGATTGGGATGGCCAAGATACTGCGAGCAACCTTTGAAAGTACGGGGTATTTGTGGACATTCATCTTCCACCAAGCTAATATATCAAAATCTCGTACAAATGGATGGAGATCCAATGCTAAATATCTGTCTACCTCTGACTAAGCATCTGTGGTGGAACCCATAAAATCCAAGGGGGTAGACTCCATCTTGTCACCCCAGTTCATTTTACGTTTTTTTCCACGTCTAGCATATGCACCTGATGGGGGGATACTTGTGGTTGTAGGTGCTGCAATACTACCACCTCTCACGATAGTGAACTCATCAAATAATCTAACAAGCGTTTCTTGAGCCCGAGATGCAACAGCCGACGCACAATCCTTGCCAATTGCATCAGTCAACCTAAATACCATGCCTTTCACCTTAAACCGTGGGTCAAGGACACATGCAACATATAACAAGATATTGGCTTTATCAAACTCTTCCCCCCAATACTTGTCAAATTTTTCAATCATGGTCCTAGACATCTCCCGCAATGTGGTGTTACTACCCGCTGCAATATCATCTAATTTTTCTTTCACTTTGGCTATTTGTTGACAAAATTGATGTGCCGTGGGATACAAAGAACCAGATAAAACCTTAGTAACATCGTAAAAAACCCTCAGAAACTCTACAAAAATAGATACAACCTCCCAATCATTAGACAAAGGGTGCCCCAACTTTTCATCAAAATACTTGACATATTATATGTCTTCATTACCCAATGTATCAAATGCCAACTTATGCTTCTGGGCCGCCTCTAACATCAAAAAGGTTGAGTTCCACCTCGTAGACAAATCAGTGCAAAGACCTTTTTTACATGTTATACCCACAGTAGTTGCAGCAACTTTGAACCTAGCCAATCTAGCAGGAGAATATCTGACCCATCTCACAGCAGTCCTGACCCGAGCAACCGAGTCACCAAGCTTATCCAAGCCATCACCCACAATCAAATTAAGAATATGTGCTGCACATTGCACATGCAAATAATCCCCACCCAAAATTGTTCTACTCGCATTATTCATGAGAATCTTAAGCTGTCTCATTGCAACATCGTTAGCCCCGGCATTATCAACTGTGCAAGTACAAACCCGAGTCAACCCCCATTCTCTTATAGCGGCCTCTAAGGCCTTCCCTATCGTCTCACCTTTGTGATCAGTGGTTTGACAAAATTTAAGGATCTTCTTATGCAATGTCCAACCCCCATCAACCCAATGCACAGTCATACACATAAAATTAAGATTATTACAAGAAGTCCAACAATCAGTGGTGAGGCAAACATTCTCCCCTGCCAATAAACCCCTCAACTTCTCTTTTTCTGACCGATAAAGTTTTTTAACATCTCTTGCCACCGTGTGGCGAGAAGGAATATTAAATCTTGGTTCCAAGTACCTAGAATAAGTTTGGAACCCTTTCCCATCAACCACTTGGAAAGGCATCTCATCTATATTAATCATGCGAGCTATGTGTGTCCTAACCTCGTTAGGATCGTATTTTGTGTACCCCTTTAATGCCAACTCTCCACTACTTCCTTCACCCATTTTTTTAAATCCAACTTCAAGCCTGGATTGGGTCTTCTCTACCAAAGATTTTAAAATTGGGGATTTCTTGCACTGTTCCTCCAAGTGCAATTTTATCTGGGAAGTGCCATGTCTCTTGTAGTGACACCCATAAATTTTGCCACAATAGTTGCATTTGGCTTTTGGATCATTGGGGTCACCACCTTCTATCTTGGTGACATGAGCCCAAATTATGGATGGGGCTTTCTTGCTAGACTGCTTGGGGGCGGGACAAGTGGTAGTGGTAGGAGTAGGGTCAGGGGTCTTAACCGGAAGGGGAGTACTAGTAGGGTTAAGGGTAGTGATAGTAGTAGTGGTATTGGTCGGGATAGGGTTAGGATTAGGGCCGGAGGTACCCAAGGCTCCCTCCGGGGAGCTCGCACTAGAGTCTACTGGACTTTCCATTTACTTAGAACAAATCTGAAATTATAATAAATGCAACACAAATGGTCATACAAAATATCATAGACTCAAATCTCAAGCCTAGATAATTATTTTCAATATTTTGTAAGTTATAATAATATTTTATTTATTTTTATGTTTATATATCAGTAAGTCTATACACACAATCTTCTATGTGAGGCTGTAAATAAAATTTATAATTATTCTTAAGTTGCACTATAATTTACATAATATCTATTATGAATGTATAGGTTTTTGTTTTTGTTTTTATTATTAATTAATCTATCATATAGTCTGATGAGTATTAAATATATTGATACTCACCATATATTTTTATAATATATACACTTATCAAAAAAATATATAAGATATTTTATAATAATATTATAAGATGAGGATGCTTTTATAAAATAATGTTCCTTTTATAAAGTGTTTTACAAAAAAATATTTTATTTAAAATATTATTGTGAAAATGTAATAAAAAATATTGTGTATAAATTATTTTTTATAAAACGACGCCATTGGACAACAATAAAAAAATAACAGTTTTTTGTTGCTTTTCTTTCTGAGTAATTTTAGAGTCTTTGGACTAGTTTGGCTTGTTTTACATTTTATTGGACCTATGTTTTGCACTTTTTTTTTCATGTTATAAAAATGTTAGCTATAGATGTTTGCACAATTTGGACAGCAAAGTTTCAAATCTTAAAAAATACCAAAATTTTCATTATCTCAACAAAAGATAGCTTCAACACATTCTAAATTACATCCAATCTAAAAAACTATGAAATACATTCAGCCATCCAATCTAACAAAACCAAGGCATCCAGCCATCCACTCAACAAAAAACTATGAAATACTCAACAAAAAACTATGAAATACATTCAAAGGTTGATCGTTTGAGACTTTGAGTACATTCAGATTCATATAACAAAACCAAGGCATCCATGATCTAGCCATCCACTCTCAATTACATCCAATCTAAAAATAAAAAAAACTATGAAATATTATGAAATAAAAGCAGCAAAGCTTCACTGATCACTCCATTCTTCAAAGCTTCAATCCAATCTTCAAACCGAAATGGAATCGGGTGTCTCATAAAAATAATTGTAATGATGTAATCACACAATCAAATAATTGTAATTATAATAAAATAAACTCAAATCAACAATTTAAATTTTAATAAATTAAACACAATCACATAATCCAACATAATCACACTTCACAGTTCAAACACATGCACAATCGGCCTCCACAGCACACGGTTCACAAACACCAAACCTATCCTCCATCAACTTCTCTATTTCCATATGTTTTCAAGAATCAAAACGAAATAAATTTTCAAATTAGGGTTTAGGTGAAACGGAATCACTTACCTTGGTGGAGATTGGAGGAATATCAGAGAGGGAGAAACTGGAGAAATTCGGGGACGAAGGAGATGGATTCTTGCCGAGGGTGGCGTGGGGATGCGAAGGCGGAGTGGTTGCAACGGCGTGGCTGATGGGGCGATTTTAGGCTAGGGTTCGGCAATTTTAGAGAGAGAGTGAGAGGGAGACGAGGGAGAGAGAGAGAGACTCAGAGATGTGTCGATGAGGTCGGGGGCTGGGGGGTTGTAACGAAGCTTTTATATAAAACGATGCCGTTTTATTTAAGGAAATTTTAAAAAAAAAACCTAAATGACAAAACGACGCCGTTTTAAGTCATCTGGGGTTTTTTTTATATATATATATATATATATAATATATTAAATATTTAATATATGCGGGGCGGGGGCGGGGTCTTACGGGGACGGGGTCATTTGTATACCGCCCCCGCCCCCGTCATCTGGCTAAATACCGGGTAGGTTTTACCCTGTTATTGTTCATCGGACGGAGTAACCCGCCCCCGCTATGCGGGGCGGGGCAGAAGACGGGCGGGGCAGCGGGTGCGAATACCCGCTGCCCACCCCTACATATATCACACTCTACGTTTTTTATTTATTTATAAAATATATAGTATGTAAATAATGAATTAAAGAATTCAATTAATCCAAAAGCTTTCAAAAATTTTTAAATATAAAAAAGAACTTATATACAGTAAAGCTCTTTGAGTGCATAACTGTCCTGTAATCTTTTTGAAAAATAGTACAATCTACTATAAAAGAAAAAAAAAATTAACTTCCTTTCACATGAGTACATTTTATTCATTTTTTTAAAATAATTACACTTCAAGATTGTATATATATTTTCTCTTAAATAATTACGGATAAACATTAAATTCAGTGACCCATTTTTTATGACAGAACAAATAAATCTTTCAAATTGGGATCCGATCTAGTACTTGAAACGCAAAATTATTAAAACCCTCAAGTAGTCAACTATTTGAGCCTACATATTTATCCCAACCAGTACTTGTGGCTGATTTAACTCTAAACTCATTGCTCATTCCTCAGCTGAAAAATGACATCTGAGAACCATAACATTTAATTTCAAACACGGAAAATAAAAAGCTCTGATAAACCAAATGATCAGCCTGCGCTCCAGTGTTCTGAGATGAAAGGCGCTGCATATCTGTGCGACTTATTGAGTTTGGTTAATAGCAAAACAATATTGAAGAAGTACTGATAGAATATTAAATAATAATAAATAGTAATGAACAAGTTTAATGAAAAGTATATAAAAAGTAATAATAAATAATAAATAGTAGTTGAACATTCTGAGAATGCTCCACTACCCAAACTACTCCCCGTGTAATGCATAAACTTGCAGCATTAACCATCCCAACATTTCTGCCTAACAAAACTATGATATTCCTTGGCTTTCCCCTTCACCCATTCCGAGATTCCCTTTTTCCTTTCTTTACAAGCGCACTTCATGGTGAAACTATGGATTAAAACTGCTGAGAACATGCATCGAGAGTATCATATACATCAAGAAAATATAAATATTCTTCCTAAGCACACTGGAACTCCATATCCAAAGGAAAAAAATATATATATAACGTGTAGGAATTAGCCAGTGCCATACTTGCTACCCTTTGATTTTCCAGTGATGGGATGTCCGGGGCCCTCTGGTAATGCCCTCATAGTAACGGGAGTCAAGCTTTCGCTTGTTCCAAGCCTTGACAAAGTCCGAGAACAGTTCGTGTGCAGACTCAGATGAAAGCTCAGAGAAAAACACATTTTTCTCTTCTTTCAACCAGGTAGCAAATTCATTATTCTTCAAGAAATAGTCATCATTGCTCAGCTCTTGGACCTCGTGCTTCTGAAAAAGAACATAAAAAAACGACAAGCATCAGCAGATAGATGCTCATGGCCAATGGAAAAATTTCAACATCGGTAAAACCATACACTACCTGCTTAATTTTCAACTCTAGTAGAGATAAAACAGTAAAAATCTCCATAATCTAGCAATTCCTTACTTCACTTATCTAAGACCGCAATAGCCTTCTCAAAAAAAAAATTGAAAATTTTTCTCTTCTTAAAGAGACTATTTCTTCTTCTTAAGCAGAAATAGTCTCTTTTATGCAGTCTGCGTTAAAGATAGTCTCACGATATCAATCAAACAAAATAAGAAAGAGAGAATTTCTGTTTCAAAACCTTCAATTTTCAAGTTACATACTCTGCTTTATAATCTAAACAACAGGTGCTCCTTATCTGGATTCTGGCAGCTAAAATTTTTGATGCGTGATAACAACAGGAATGGCAAACAACGAATTAATCTCAGACAATCTTTGCAAACAGTAGATGATTATCAATTAAACAATGGGAAGGTCTGAGTAGCAAAGAGAGTACAGAACCGTAACAAATGATGCAAGGATTTTTTCTGTATATAACATTTGTGCAAACTTAGGGAGTATTGAAGTCTAAGATGACTTACCAAGTGGCGATCACTTTTGTGATTCTTACTTTTGTGTTTATCTTTGGACTTCTTTTCTGAGGCAACAATAACAGGTCAATAAGAAAATTTTTCCATGAAGAACCTTAATCCAACAGTGTAAGAAATGAGCAACCTATAACGACTTGTATAATTGGCACAAACGGATACTATGCATGAAGGACAAAGATGGAGTAATTACTAGATATTAATATATAAATATTTGACGAAAGGAAACTAGAAAAATCCCCCCCGCCCCCCTTTATTTCTAGGCATCCATAAGATAATTCAGTGGAACATAATAAGATTGGTAGAAAAGTCAATCATCGAAAGTTACAATTCTTGAAATATAATACGCAATCAAAGACTCTTTCTAAATTACGTTGTCGATCCCACTGTAAACAAGAAAAAATGTACTTATTAGTTATTTCTGTCAGCAGGTATATTTTTTGGCTCGCTTGCCACATGTTTGTTACTCTCAAGGATCCCAACCATACAGCAAGATTTGCCAATCCATTCCAGGCTTTGGCCTCCAGAACCTGAATCATATCAATCCTAAATGACTTGCCAGTTAGACCATTAGGCCATGCAATCAACGGCCCAGATCTCATTAGGAAGGGGATCATTAAGCAGAGAGACTGATTTAGCTGAGGGCAAGGCAAGCCCTACGCAACACTTAGCCCCCCCAGTTGGATACTTAGAATATCTCAACATATCTATGAATGGTAGTAAAATGGTTTGAATAAGATGTTTATTGGGTTTTGTGAAAGGAAACAGAAAAAAAGTTGAATATATAAGTATTATGAAGTTAAAAAAAATATTTGAATATAACTTTAATATTATTTTTGTTTGGATATTTGAAAAAGTTGAATTATTTTTATGTTTTGTTTGGGAGTTTGGAAAATTTGCAATGATTAGGTAATGATTAGATGAAAAAATGTTTTGCGTTCTCATTAATAAAGATGCTTTTTACTTATCCAAAAAAAAAAAAAATTGTGTTTTAGTAATGTTTGGGAGGAAATATCTGGAAATATCTGAGAATACCTCAGAATACTTGCACTGCCAAACAGTCTCACATGCTTTTTGACACGCGGAGAATGATTCGTAGTACATGGCTTAATTAGATGTTAATACTAACGTTCTTGCTCTGCTTATTTCTGGTCATCACACAGCCATTACTGCCTGCACTTGGTTGATTTCATATATTTTGAATGCTTTCCAATTCAAGACATAAACTACCAATTTCTTTGAAGCTACTACCACTGCCAAAGCTCTATTATTCATATCAATACTTTGTTTTCCAAGACCAACTCTTGCAGCCACACAAATATCCATCCCCTTCCAACTCTTTCAGCCACACAAATATCCAACCCCTCTGTGCTTTGCCTGCCACACCGTGCACTGGCAGGTAAGGGCAATTGTCAAGTATCATGCTGAGCTTCATCATATTTATAAGGGGGTTTACAATAGTAAATATCATTTCTAGTTTGTCTTTTGCAGAACATGATCTATAGCCTAGAAAACTTGCCTAGATCTCATATGATCATTAACTCCACCAATTTCTTTCCTATTGTGAAAAAGGAAATCAGATAGATTGATTATAGGAGATTTTCTGGGCCAAAAAACCCAGAGAGTTTACCCATGCCTGCCATGCCCAGAAAAAAGAAACCCACAGATTGATAAATTAAGTTGGACTGCAATTATTTATGACTCATTCCAACTTCAGAGAAAAGGCTAAAACAAAAAACCTTCAATTCGGTGACTTTGGCCCGCATCTACTAAGACCTTTGATTTCATGTAATGGGTAGCTTATCAATTGATGAGTAGATATATGCAACAGTACCCAATAATCTGAGTTTTAACCTAACAGTTCAAATGGCATTATTAAGGGCACTGCTAAACATTCTAATTATAAACGCACCCTTTTAGAAACATACTAACTAGAGAAGATCTGCTCATCCTAGATTTTGAAATAAAAACAAAAATTATAAATAAAGTTTAAACCTTTGTCAGAATGGCGCTTGGTGTGGTCATGATTTTTTTGCCCCTTGAGCCTCTCCTTCTTATCTCTCTTTCTGTCCCTCCTCTCTTCATCTTCTCCTGTCCTCCGCCTCTTTCTGTTCTGCTCATCTGCACTTAAAAAAAATAAATAAATCCAACCTAATACTCTAGTTTTACTGGTGAGGAAGTGTAGGAAAAGAGAAGAGAAACATAACCAAGGACAGCAGAACGAAACTAGAGAAAAGAAAAAAAAAAAAAAAACTATTTCATCTTTAGGGATTTCTCCGGCTTCCTCGGCAATTAATAGGGTAGAAAAAAATGAATCGGGGAGAAACAAATGGAAAAGGGCTGTGTAAGGAAATTTTTTAAAGTACCTTCCGAGCCTGAAGAAACCGAGTTTCTTTTCTTGATGTTCTTCTCCTTCGACTTCCTCTCGCTTCCCATTTTGCACTTTTTAGTTTTTCACACAGGCAGAGATTGAGAAGGGGTGGGTTATGGGCTATATATTAAAGGCTCGGCCTTTTGGACACGAAGGTGGTCCGATGCCGTTGTATAAACAAAGAGGAATAATTATATTTATCATCCTAACACACTACAAATTACACTTATTTTAATTCTTTTTTATTTTTTCTATTACAAATATATAATATATAAATAATAATAGAACAATTCATTAAGTTAATAAAATAAAATATAATAAAAAATATTAAAATATGTCAAATTTGTGTTGTGGAATAATGAATAGCAAGATGGGACACTTGAATATGTTTGGACACTTAAATGGAGATTAGGGCATGATTGAACATTTGGGTATTCTAGAACTTTGCAAATAATAATAAAATAGTTCGGTTAGAAATATTTTATTAGATTTTATAAAATCAAAGTGAAAATTGAATAAAAATATTATAAATTTTAAAAAAATATTTGAACATAATTTTTTAAAATTGGTTTTGTTTTAAAGTTTTTAATTTTTATTTATTTTTTGTGTCTTGTCTTAAAACTTAAAAAATTACTTGAATTGATTTTTGTATTTGAATAATGATTTAGGTAATATTAGCTAAAGATGTTGAAATTAAAAATTGTTTTGGGTTCTTGTGATATTTATAATGAAATTATAAAAAGATTTAAAACTTTTTAGAGGTCTCATTCATCCAAACTTGTCTTTAAGAGCACTCAATAATTTTTGTATTTTGTTCTTTAAGACCTCATTTGGTTACTTATATGATATAAAATAAAATAAGAAACAGTAAATAATAGTGCGATAATTTGTGAATAAAAGTAAAATAATTTAAGTTAAAATTTTTATAGAATCTTGGACAAAGAAGAGAGAAAATTTGAATAAAAAATTTTAGAGTTAAAAGAGGGTAATAATATAATTTTTATTTTAAAATTTGAAAAAATTAACTTTTGTTTAGAAGTTTGAAAAACTTGTAATGCTTAGATAATGATAAGATGAAAAATAAAAATGTAAAAATATTTATATTTTAATAATATTTAGATGTTGAAATGAAATGAAATATAATGAGATAATTTCAAAGGTTTGTAAAATCAAACTAGACTCAAATACATTCGAAAATTCACTTTTATATTGTAACTAATAATTTTTACAATACACTATATATAAATTTATCTATTCTTTCTATATATATCATTTAAATATTGTTTTCATTTGTTTACTTATTTTCTAATATTCTGTCTCAATGTTTGTCATATATTGATGTGAACACAATCTTTTTGTTGTCACAATGACATCATTAACTGAATAAAAAGGAAAAAAACACGTTCAATTTTTTTTTTATCCTTTTATCATGTTTTTAAACTTTTTACCATGAGTATTTCTTTTATTAAAATAAAATGTTCTAATAATATTATAATTTTTTCATATTTTATAAATATAAATGTAAATGTGTAAAATATAAAAACAAGATTAAAAAATAATAAAAAATATTTACATAAATGAATAGTGTATGTTAAATATAGAGAAGCACTTTAACTCGTATATATCTTACATTGATTTTACATAATCTAATAGAAACGTTACTTTGACAGTTTTTTAATTATTTTACATTGAGAGTGCTCTAAAGGAAGAGGAGACCCACAAATACTCTAAACGTTAGATGGAAAAACCTTAAAACAAGATGCATCATAAATGGCCTATTTACAACCATCAAAAGAAGTTAATGCCCTCACTTTCGGTATAATGGGTAGTGATACCCATACAACCTAGATACTCCTTATTTACTATTCTACATGTATATTTTTTTTATCATTTTCTTTTAAATTTTCTCTAACATCCTTAATCATTAAAAACAAATTTTTAAAATATACAATTTCATTAATAATTATTTCCTTAATCATTAAGTAAAAGATTTTTTTTTTAAATTAAAAATAAGTAATAAATGAGTTGTAGACAGATAGTAAGAAAATCATTTTTCTTAAACAATTGGGTAATATGACCACCCAACGTTTGCGACAAGGCTGTCAAGACCCCATCCAAAATCATCCTAGGACAAGGACCTAGAAACACATGGACAGTCGAGGCTACACCACTTTTGGGGGCAAGTATAGCTTTAGAGGACTTTCCTAGAGGTCCAGAGTATGCCCTAGAAAGTTTGGAGGAAACGCACGCAGTCAATTCGGAAGTAGTATAAGTTTTCTTTTTTGACTGTGTCATGGCTCAACCCAGACAACCCCTCGACACTACCGTTAACAAACCCGGACAGCCTCACGAGCCATGCCTTGACAATGTCGTTGACAACCCTTGACAGTCTTATGGCCTTTGTCTTGGCAGCCAACGAGGTTAGTGACATGCCCCGCAGTCTAGCGAGGTTAGTAACAAGCCTAGTAGCAGGCCCCTAACAGCAGCCTAGCGCGCACCAAGCACCCATACACAACAACATGCACAACCTAAACACTAGGTGCACGCAGCGCGTGCCACAACACCACGCTGCATGCGTAGCCCACACACGCGACGTGCGCGCAGGCAACACGTGCTCCCAAACACAAGCCATGCGCCCAGCACCAGCCTCGGTCATGCCCAGCGCCCCATAGCCCATTCCCACCCACGGATCACTCTAGGCCAGCGACAACCATGCCCAGGCACCATGCCTGGGTTATACTAGCTAATCAGCCAATGCACCAGTTAGTTTAATTATATTTTTATTTATATTTTTAGGGGGCCCATTAGAGGTTTTCAAGTTGTTATGTTTTCTTATAAATAGAACCTTAAGTAGTTTATTTTATATCTTTTGAATATTTGTCATATTTTCCTAGAGAGAAATAGATTGTTTGAGAGATCATCCAAGTGCCGTTGCACTTAGGCTTTGAGGGTGCAATTCGTGAATCTCTTGAAAAGGATTACACCATGCAACTCGTGAATTGATGTGTTTCATTTATCTTTTGTTTATCACCTTGCAATTTATGAATAGGTGGTGAGTTATTTATCAATTTTATGAGTAGTTTCATTTCTACTATTGTCTTTTCATTGTTCTTCTATTTCCTAGTTTGTTCTTAACTTTGCGCTCATATTAAAAATACCGTAAATATTTTTTTCATATTTTTTGATTTCTCATATATCCTAAAATACCAAAAAGAGTTCCCTTTCATAAATCCAAAAATACCAAAAAGAGTCTTATTCTTC
Source organism: Platycarya strobilacea (assembly GCA_036898215.1). Lineage (NCBI taxonomy): Eukaryota > Viridiplantae > Streptophyta > Magnoliopsida > Fagales > Juglandaceae > Platycarya > Platycarya strobilacea. The sequence continues at coordinate 32,551,961 of CM072549.1, read as the reverse complement.
TATTTGTCAATTTTAGCCAAAGTGCCCATTCCACCAACTCCATAAATTTCCATGGCCATATTTTCCCTCACTTTCTCACCCACCAAACACTTCTTATTATCCCATCCCACCATATAATCATTTGCCAACCAAACATAACCCTAGAAAATACTTTTCCAATCCTCCAAACACCACTTGGTCATATCCTATAAGCCTAGCCTTAGGGTTTCCTACACTTTGAAAACCCAAGACCAAAAAAAAATTCTAATCCAACTTCAACTCTTAGTCATTACCCAATTCAAATATCTTATCCATTAATCCTATTCCAATACAACCTTTTATTCCAATTCAAACTCCTACAAGACCAATCATTTTTACATCCAAATACAAGAGACATTTTTCACAACCAAAACCTAATCCTATTAGGACTCCTATAAGTTATGAATCCTAAACCTATCCAACCTTACCTAAGTCCTATAATATAGAGAGTGACCTCAACCAACTTAAACTTAACCTTTCTTATACCCTATACCTTATCTAAATTATCAAAACCCTAACCCTAGTCCATAATCTCAAAATTCCCTTAAATCTCCAATAAAATCCTAGCTTCACTGCACCTTCTAAGCCATAAACCTTATCAAAAAGACCCCAACATATAAACCTATCCAAAGGCCATTTCTTTGAACATTTTCTACCTCAATTAACCACTTAGACCACTATATCTCCTTACCATATCAAATTTATTCATAAACACCATAATCACATAGCCATAGCAACTCAAGAAAGTAACGAACAAGCCAATTTCAAGCAAGTTGTTGAGGAACTTTTAGTCATTAGAAGGAGTCATGCGTAGAGAGGACCACATTGTTTAGAGAATGTGCATGGAGATGGCCTTGTCAAGCTTTGCAATACTCCCCTCCAGTGTTTCAATATGTCCCCAGTTGAAACGTTCTTGATCCTTGATTTCATGGGAACCACGTTGCATGGTGGCCTCATGAATGTCAAGCAAGTTAGGCTCTCAATAGAAAACCTCTCAATGAAAGCACCAATTTATTAGGAACCTCAGTTTAGTCCCTAAACAACATGATCATCTCCACGTACGTCTCTTTCTAATGACTAAAAATTTCTCGACAACTTGCTTGAAATTAGCTTATTCATTACTTTCCTGAGTTGTTATGGCTATAGGGTTATGGTGTTTATGAATGGATTTGGTATGTTAAGGAGATATGGTGGTCTAAGTGGTTAATTATGGTGAAAAAGGTTCAAAAGAATGGTCTTTGGGTAGGCTTATGTGTTGGAGTCTTTTTGGTAAAGTATATGGCTTATAATGGAGGCTTTGGTAATTTGAATAAAATGTAGGGTATAAGAACGGTTGAGTTTAAGTTGGTTGAGGTCACTCTCTATATTGTAGGACTTGAGTAAGGTTGGATGGGTTATGATTCCTAACTTATAGGAGTCCTATTGGGATTAGGTTTTGATTGTGGGAAATGTTTCTTGTATTTGAATGTAAGAAGGATTGGTCATGGAAGAGTTTGGACTAGAATAGAAGTTTGCATTGGAATAGTATTGAGGAATAAGGTGTTTGGAATGGGTAAAGAGTTGGAGTTGGAGTTGGAGTTGGAGTTGGAGTTGGATTTGGTCTAGGGTTTCCAAAGTATAGGGAAACTCTAAGGCTAGGCTTATGGGATTTGGCCAAGTGATATTTGGAGGATGGAAAAGTATTTTCTAAAGTTATGTTTGGTTGGCAAATGATTATATAGTTGGATGGGATAATAAGAAGTGTTTGGTGGGTAAGAAAGTGAGAGAAAATATGGCTATGGCAATTTATGGAGTTGGTGGAATGTGCACTTTGACTAAGATTGACAAATAGAAGAATAAAGACTTTTTTTGGTATTTTTGGATTAATGAAAGAGAAACTCTTTTTGGTATTTTAGGATATATGAGAAATCAAAATATATGAAGAAAAATATTTATGATATTTTTTATATGAGCACAAATTTAAGAACAAACTAAAAAATAAAATAACAATGAAAAGACAATTGTAGAATGGAAACTACTCATAAGATTGATAAAAAAAATTCACCACTTACTTACGAATTACAAGGTGATGAAAGAAAGATAAATGGAACACACCAATTCACGAATTGTATAGTATAATCATCTTCAAGGGATTCACGAATTGCATCCTCAAAGCCTAAGTGCAACAAGTGCAATGGCACAGCGATGATCTCTCAAACAACCTATTACTCTCTAGGAAACTATGCAAAATGTTCATATTTATAAACTACTTAAGATGTAAAATAAACTACTTAAGATCATATTTATAAGACAATATAACAACTTGAAAACCCTTAATGGGCCTCTTAAAAAGATAAATAAAAACATAATTAAGCTAGGACTCTACTTGGGTTGGCCATTGGTTGGCCTAAGATGGCCTATGGGCACGCTGGTGCATTGGCTGACTGGCTGGCTGGCATGGCCTAGGCAGTGTGCCTGGACATTGCTGGTGCTAGGTGCATGGTTTGCGTATACGTCGCACGCTGCCTGCGTGCATGCCGTGTGTGCGTGGGTTGCGGGCATGCGCTGCGTGGTGCTGTGGCATGCAAGGCACCCTAGCCATGGTTTTGGCCACATTGTAATGGCCAGAACCACACATGAGGTTTTATGGAAAAAGAACAATGGGTGCTTCCAAATCATTTAAAAAATGGACATTTTTGTCATGGTGAGGAGTTTCTTGCCTCCCATGGTGATTTTCAAGTTGGCAAACACTTTCTTTTTCTAAAAAGATTGTTGAGGTGGCGACCGTCATACTCCTTTAGGTCACTCGCCTAGGTAGCGAGTACTTTTGCTCTCATTGGTGCCTTTTTTGCTTGATATTGCGCTCGCCCGCGAAGGGGGGGGGAGCTTTTTAACTCTCCATGACGCATGCCTTAGTTACAAGCACTTTGTTTCTTCAATGCTACCATAGGGTGGCGAGCACTTTGAGTGTGTGGTGCATTTCTACATCTCAATAAATTTTGAACCAAATTTGCACTTGTTGATCTTCCAGAGGCGTCTTCTCAAGGTCTTGTCCTAGTTTCCTCATGTTGTACAATATAATATATTTCTATCTGAATTCTAACCATGTGTTGTTTGGAGTTGAGCTTTGACTCTGACTACAACTTCGAATCAGAGAGGATTCCAAATCCAATCAAAGTTAATGAAGTCAAAGTTAGAGTCAGAACGTCGAAAAACACAAATATAAATTGTCCACAAATTTTTTTAAAAAAAAATCCATATATAATTGTCAAAATCATCCGCAAAGGTTATAGGATTCACCCATAGAAAGAACTTATACGCACAAATAAAGCTATGAGGAAAGAGTGGTAATGAAACACTTGATTTGAAGATAATATGCAAGGGACCAACAATGAAAAAGAACATGCGCATGACTTCCTTATAATAGAAAAACACTTGAGTTGAAGATAACCTGACCATGGGCTGGATTTTGAAGCATTCGAAACCAATCAAGAGAACTCATTGAAGACGTGAAGAGGGAAGATAAACAAGACAAAGTAGATAAAGAAGACAAAGTAGATAAAGAAGACAAAGTAGAGGAACAAAATGGAATGGTAGACGTAATGGAAAGAGTGGAGGCACTGGAGGGAAAAGAGAGAAGAGAAGAGAAGAAATGCATAGAGTTTTGAAAAAGGTAAATATATAGCCTATTTAAAATGATTTGGTTTAAGATTTTCTTACAAAAACATTTGGAAAACGTTACTAAGGACTCAAACGTGGGTTCACATGTTAACAAAGCACCATCTCAACCATTAGACAACCACTCTGTTATGTATATAATAATATTAAATGAGTACTGCTATAGCCACACAAAGATTATACAAAAGTAATATCACAAATTGGCGTAATTTCATGTTATCTGTTATATCTACTTTACAATAAAAATAATTTTACAATATGACGAATCATATGAAATCACATCAATTTGTAAGATTATTTTTTTTGTTATCTATTTATAACCAATGTATTTCTCATATTAAATAGACATTGAAAAATCACTAATGAAGGGCTCTTATTAGAATCGTACGAGGAGAATTTCGAAGAAAATTCTGATCAAATATGAGCATTTATCAAATTTTTATTTGCATGTGGGTTACTAGGTCACACGGCACAAGCTTGTCCTATGCATGCAGCAATCCTAGAGCAGTCGAAGTATGAGCCTTGGATGAGTGCGGAAAGGGATGACCACGTCACAGGCAAGAGCTTCCATAGAAATCGAACTGCTTCTCCAAGCTGGAAAATAGTGGCAACATTATTAACATCTTCGTTGGAATCTCCAATGCTAAATCGTGGAAGAATCAAATGAAGGGGAGATAAGTAATGAGTGATGCTCTTTGTCTAGATTAGTGGAAGTCGAGGAAAGGGCAGGTGAACAGTGGGCCAAGACATGTTTTGCCAATCCATTTACTCCTACCAATCCAACACTAATTGCCTCTGACAGAAACCCATTCCGAGCCCTTCAACTCATTTAACTCATGTGATTTTTTGCAAAGATCATCAGGTGTAATCCCTTCATCATGGATTGTTCTCTTCATCAATGCAAAACCATCGTTCCCTTTTGAATCATACTAAATTTGAGCCCATACAATCCTCTAATCATAAGCCCAATGCCCAATTGATTTCTAATCCTCCGATTTACCATTGAATTTTAAGACTTTTGATTTTCTTAAAGGCCCAATTTATTACGAGCAACCCATCATTCAAAGGCCTAAAGAAATTAATTTGGAGACACCCCATGGGCCCATCTTAACTGAGATTTCAAACACCTTTCCCCAAGCCCATCTCCAACTAAACCCACTCGATAACTCTGACCCTCACCATGCAAACCCCCAGAAAGTCCATCAATATAATCTTTCAATTGAGTCAATCTCTCTCATTCCCTTTGTCGAACCCATTTCACATATCAAATCCCCTTCGCTACTTTTTGTCCCAACTGAGCTTTTTGACGTTCAAAACCCTTCAATCCAAACTCCTCGAAACACCCTAAGGGAAACCAAGCGAAAGCTACTATGCGAGGCTTCGATCACTTTGATGTAAAGGTACCTCTGAGAAAAAAAGCAGTTGTGCTGCGTGCAAAAATCTCGTGCCCTAATTCCCTCTCAGAGATTGGGGACATCAAAGATGTTGGCCAATCCTTGCTAATAAAATAGAGAAGATTAAGAAGGTTGATTAAGGTGGAGGACAATGTGTAGAAGCTGAAGGAGGTAGAAAAGCCAGCAGAAGTCGAGAGTGAAGCAGTGAGCGGTAATGAACTTCTTGACTCTTCTCATAATGATGTTTTTGTTGCAAAGGTGGCTGACGTGGCAATCCCTAACTTGACACCACCCTAGAAATGAGACTTTTCTCTTGGAATTGTATAAGTTTAGCCCGACCTCTAGCAATTTGTGGTATGAGGGTTCAAATCATGATACATCACCTTGATTTAATTTTCATGTCTGAGACTTTATTAAGTGATGCTAACTCTTCTAGTATTGTAAAGAGTCTTGGATTTTATAAGTTTGTGCATGTCCCTCCCCTGAAGAAATGGAGAGTTTGTTATGTATGTAGCGGTCGAGAATGGATATTGAACCAGTTTATGTTGGTACTAATACAATTGCTTTGTTAGTTTACTCTGATCCTATACATGTGCCATGTCTTTTGATATTAATCTACTATCTAACTCAATTACATGAGAAGCAACCATTATGGACTCTAGTCAATTCAATAGCATCATCATTCCCAGGTCTTATTGTAGCCTTAGGAGATTTTAATTATGTCCTTAGCCAATCGAAAAATTTAGGAGGAAAACCTTTTGCGTCCTCTTCAACCCTCTTGAGACTTAGGTTTATTATGAAACAACAGAATTTAGGAGATCTAGGATATGTAGTCCCAAAATTCACTTAGACTAATAGGAGATTGGGGAAAAGTCACATTAGAGAGACTTGACAGGGACATAGCAAATTCAAGCTGAAATCTTCTTTTTCTTGATGCTCGAATCAAGCACATGCCTATACACATTTCTGATCATGCCCCAATTCCTTTAGAAATACCTGCTTCCAAAAAAGCCTGTAAGTCCTCCAAGTTTGAGGAATTTTAGACGAGGGACCCTAGTTGTCTCTTTGTCATGAAGGAGATTTTGGAGAAATTGATCACTGGATCACCTTCCCTCATTTTGTCTAAAAAACTTAAAAAACTGTTAGTAAAGCTCTTAGCATCAGGAACAAGGAAAGCTTTGGTCACATTCAATCCTATGTCAAGTCCATCAACGGTCAATCAGCTAAAATTCAATTAGAGGATCGTTCATATTCTTCTCTTCTCATAAAGGAGAATATGAAATAGTGAAACTGTGCCTTTATGAATAGCTGAAAAGAGAGGAGATCCTCTAAAGACAAAAAACTCGACTGTATTGGTTAACCACTATGGATCTTAATACGAAATTCTTCCATATGACAACCACAATGAGTAGGAGGCAAAATGACATATTCTTTCTTAAGGATTCATCAAATCAGTGGATTAATAATCCTACTACCATAAAAAATATGTTTCTAGACCGCTTCAACCGGATTTACATCTCTTCCTGTCCGAACTTTCCCATGGATCTTGAGCATTTATTCCCCCCAAACATTTCTCCATATGAAAAATGATATGCTTTGTAGAATTCCATCCAAAGATGAAATCATGGCTACAATCAAACAAACTCCTTCTTCAAACTCTCTAGGCCTAGATGGGTTTACTAATCATTTTTACAAATAATACTGGTAAATAATGCCATCAAGTATTTATTTCTAATTGGAATTTTCTGCAAGAACTTAATCATATGCACATTGCCCTAAAATTGTTCATCAGTGCTGGCCAATTAGTCTTTCAAATGTGTGCTATAAGATTAGTGCAAAAATTTTAGCCAACATATTTAAAGTAGTCCGTAATAGTTTTATCTCCCATTTTCAATCGGCCTTCATTCCTAGTAAAGTCATTTAAGAAGACATGATTGCTGCACTAAAAATTTTCCACTTTATGAAAAACGCAAGGAGGAAAAAATGTTTGTTGAAAATAAAAATTAACATGGAAGGGACATTTGACTTCATGAAGTGGGACTTTCTTATCAAGGTCTTAAATTGTCTTAGATTTCATCCAACCTGGATCAACTGGATTAAAACTTGCATCACAATTGTCTCTTAATTTGTGTTGATTGATGGAGATTCATATGGTCACATCCAACCTTCTAGAGGATTAAGGCAATATGACCCTCTCTCTCATTTTCCATTCATCATAGGAAGTGAGTTCTCTCTTGACTAATCACTAGGGAAAAAAGCTTGAGACATTTGAAGGGTATTAAGATGAGGAGTAATGGTGCCCTCCTAACTCATCTGCTTTTTGTGGATGACCTCATTCTATTTGATAGTGCCTTGATTAGAAATGCTCAATCCTTCTTGAAATGTCTTGATAAACACATTGCTTGGTTAGATCAAAGAGTTAGTAACAACAGATCTTCCATAGATTTCAAAAAATTAACTCCTCTATATATCAGTAGAGAAATCAAGACTGTCGCAAATTTTAGACTTCCCTGAAGAATCTTAAGTACCTTGGCCTTCATTTGCATATGGATGTAGCAACAAAAATCTTTTTAAGGATAGCAAGGAAAAAATTCAAGATAAATTGGTTGGATGGAAAGCAAAGTTTCTCTCACAAGCTGGTAGGCCCCACAATAATCAAAATTGTTGCAAGTTCAATACTAGCGTATGCTATGTCTAGCATTCTCATTTCGAAGACTGTTGCTACATTAATAGGTCCTTGCAAAATTGGTGGGGGTTTGATCCCAAAAAATCTCATAATTTCACCTCCAAGTCTTGGATTTCCATTGTAAACCTAAATCTTAGGATGGTTAGTAATTAAGCTAACCTCCAATTTTAACAAGTCTCTTCTTTGAAAGTTAGGGTGGTCGCTTCTTAACAAGAGTCTAGTTTTTGGAAATCGGAATTCTCAAATAAATATTTGAAGAATAGTTCTTGGCTAAATGTTCAAACCAAATCAAGTGATTCGAAACTTTGGAAAGGCTTGGCAAAACAAAAACAGTTTTTGGCCACCACTTTTCGCAAGCAAATAAACAATGGATAACCCTACTTTGGTTAGACTTGTGATACCTTCACTATGTCCTCCCTACTTATTCCATCCTCTCTTTAACATTCCTATAGATCCTTCACTAAGAGTGTCTGAACTGACTTGTGAAGAGCCAAGAATATGAAATACTTTTTTTTCCCAAACTCTATTTTCGGAGTAAACAGTTAGAAAAATTAAAAGAATACCTCTGGCGTAGTATAACTTTCGTAATCTGAGTGATAATGTTAAGTGGCTCAATCATTTCAATAGAGATTTCTCTATAAAAATTTTCTATGTAGCCCTTACCATTCGATCTCATGGCCATGACAGATCACTCACCTCTGGTTTGGAAAAAACTGTAGTCCTTGCATATCCAAGACCGCGTTAAACTCTTTACCTGAAAAGTGCTTCATAATATTCTTCCCACTGGATCATTGCTAAAACAATGTCTCTCTCTCACAAATGATCAAACTCTCTATCCTATCTGTCACTCATCTAAAACTGTCTCCCACCTCTTTCTTACCTATCCATTCTTGAGGATTTTGTGGAGACACTCGCTATGGCCTTTGGTTATTGAAGCCATTGCAAGACAAGATGTCTCAAACTGGATTCTTTCTATCTTGCACCCTGTTATGAAGCTGCACATTTCTTCTAAGGAGTCCCATAATTTCCAAATATTTGCTGTTATATCTCTAATTTCTTTGATGTAGCTGTCCGCCATTCAGGCAATACAGCTACAGCTATGGTAGAGATCACCTAAGGAATTTTTTAGAATGTAGAACCCAATTCACTAGAAATTGTAACCCGAATTGTGGGGAGGCTCTAGCAGCTCTCATAGGTATCATATTAGTAGTAGAGAAAAAGTGAAAAAAAAAATTGCCATTGAAGGGGACTCTCATAACAATCCAACCAAAATTCAAATTGGATCATTGAAGGTCTGACAAATGATGCAAGAACCTTACTTGGCAAATTTAAAAGTTGGGAAGTAGTCAAATTTGATCAGACTCAGAACCATGTGCGAATTTTATTACGCAATAGGCATCCACAAACTTATTGTTTGGAAATATACCCAGGATCAAGATTCCACAATGTCTATTGGAGTTCCAGTGGCAAGGATATCCACCATGAGCACTTGTATAACAATTTAGTTTACTGCTTTCAGCTTTAGTTTTGTTATTTTTGTTTGTTTTATCTGTATTTAATTTGAACTCTCGTTTAAAGTAATGCAAATTCATCTTTTTCAATATATATATATATATATATATATATATCAAATATAAATATCAGAGTTGGAGTTTTGAGGTCGGCCCTCACTAATCCCGACACCGACTTGATCTGAATTCACAAATTTTCTGACTCCGTAGTAGGCGTTGGAAGAAAGTCTCATTCAGTTATTGAAGCAATTAATTCTGGTAACCAGACAACAGACAGACGTATAATTCATTGAAATAAAAAAGTGTTATCTTCATTACTGAAAGACAAAAGAAGAAAAATCGTATGGCAATGAGAGTTACAACACGACCTTTTTTTCTGCACTTCGGGTCCCATATCTTAACTGGAATTAATTGGGCGAACAAAAAAGTCCATACTCCATCTCAATCCTTCTAGTTTTCTGTTAAAAGAGCACGTCACCTTTTTGTTGTCCTGATCAAACTTAATTAATTATTCAAGTCAAGAAGATGAGCAGCAATATCCTTTTCCAGCTTCCTTAATTATGGCCTATCTAGCTAGCTTTTGTATTTAAAACGATATATATATATATATATATAGCAGAAGAAGCTGCCCTACATATATACTCGATGATCAGCATATTCAAAATCACTTCTCTTCGATTCATAAAATCCTGGATAATGTATCATTTATCGTTGGTGGCATATTACATATTCTTCAATTCAACTAAAGTTGTTTATTTTCTTCTGCTGCTCATCGTGGGTTCATTTTACGTGCTTATATTCTTGGAAGGAATGAGGAAGAGTTTTCAGGAAGAAGAAGCAGGTAGGGTTTGCGAGGAGAGCAGGGTTAGGAGGATTATGCAGTTGCATGAAAGTAGAGTACTACCTGCACGTTACGAGTACTCCAATATCTCCTATTCCATGATCTAATTGGTCTCATCGGTGGCGGACTTTATCAGAATCAGATAGGTCATCCTCTCTATGTATAGTGCAGTACTATATATATCGGATTTCAATTCTTATGTTACAATCATTTTGATCATCTCGTGTCAATATTGCTTCTGTTATTGCTTTCATTATTTTTTGTGCGTTTTTCCTCGTATTAATGTTGCTGTATATTGTTGCTATATACCGGGACTTCCTCTTCATGCCAAAAACTTTTGGGTCAATTATTATACAAAGAAGGGTGCTACAGTCACCATTGTAGCACCTCGTTGGTGTGCACGACTAATACATTGTTTTTTACGTCATTTTTTTTAACGCTCTTAAATATTTTTAAAAAAATTAATATAATAAAATAAAACTTTTTTAATTATTAAATACCTCCAAAAAGGGACACTCAAACGGTGTCCCTATCTTTATCCTTATATAGATAAATATATGTTGCATGCAGGGCGGATCAGAAATTTAAGTTGGCCGGACTTGGGAGTACACAGTACAAGAACGGAAATAGATTTTTTTAGGTTATATAAAAACGTTATAAAAACTTATTTCTGGTATAAAAACGTTGCAAATAATCCTGTTGGTTATAATTAATTGATCGCAAATACTTTTTTTCTTGTAGTGATTGGTCGTGTCAATTCGGATTCATGTAGGATTATTTGAGTTTCTGTATTTAAATTCGGGTTGGAATATTATTTGAGTTTCTGTTATGAAGAGGAACTCGCTGATGTATGGATTCTAAAATTGAAAATTGAAAATAAATTTAAATGTTTCAAATTGGCCCAATAAATACCATAAAAACCTCTTGCAATGCTGACTTTGGTCCGGTTTGAATTTAGAGACGAATTACTCATTACATTTTTTCAAATTCTCATATAAAATATAAATTTTAATACAGTTTTTTCAAATTTTAATATAATTTTTTCAAATTCCAAAATAATAATAATAATATTTTATTCAACTTTTAAAATTCATCTCTACTCTAAATCCAAATTGATCTTTTGTCGTTGAAAAAGTGCCATTGACAATTCTTTGATTATCAAGTGACAACATCTTATTTTTGGTGAACAAAATTAATTAATTACAAGAAAAATAAGTTTTTGTAGTTAATTATTTGCGATAAAAAAATTATTAGTGATGAATTTTAATTATAAATAATCATTTTGTTAGAATTATAAACTGACTGAAAATAAAAAAAAATCTTGTAATTAAATATTAATCAAATGAGTCATGTGCATGTAACTATTTGTCGTCGATGCTATCTAACTTATAGCTAGGACAAACCGTTTTATCAAGCTGATTAATATAGAAGTTTGGAAACTGAAATAAAATATCAACATGTTGTTATAACCACTGGCATTATTTATAAATAATATTTACTAGATTATCAAATTATGCATAACTAGCGAGGTTAACTAGAAGAGGAATAGATTTTGGACCCTTGACATACTTTAATGCGTGAATTATTTGAGCTAGAGTAGTGGCCAGTGGGATTAGAAGTGACATTGGATTAGAGTACGGTTTAGGAATCAAGACTTTGGTCGATAGCAAGATGAGATTCGATGGTATGAAATTTAAAAATTGAATAAAATATTAATATTTTCTAATTTTAAGATTTTAAAAAATTAAATTATTTATTGTATTTTATAATATAATTTAAAATTTTTGTAATGATGATATAAAATAAGATGAGCTGAAATTATTTTTATATCCAAATGCACTACAAAAAAAAATTAGTATTTGTGATGGATTATTTATAAAAATAATAATTATTAGTAATTTCAACGCCTATAAATATGGGCATCAGTTCTAATGAAATTCATAAGAAAATATAGAGAATGAAAAAAGTTTCAGAGAGTTTCTTTTACATTTCTCTTGCAATAGTAGTAGTTTTGTTTTTAGTTTTATAACACGTTATCAGCACGAGGTTCTACCGATACTGAAATTAGTGGTCTTCTACTTCAAGTAAGTTTTTCAATATATTATTTGCAGTCCTTGAGATAAATATTAAAGGTAATATTGCTGAATATTACTTGATAAAATTTTATTTTTATTCTCATGATAATGTAAATATATTTCTTAAATTCACAGATTTATTTTTGTAATATAATGTCAAATATTGAAATTTATTACTATTGACATTTTAGAAAAATATTATTTATCCAGATCCTTGATGAGATCTATTTGGATATGATGATGAACTTGAAAGATACAATCATAGAAGAAAATCATGTGTCCCTGAAGGACCATACTGTGTATCTCATGATGAAAAATCATCTTACTATGTGAAATAAATTAAGAGAGTGATATAAGTACCAGAAGATGTAATCCTTTCAAAAGATAATTATGATTTATTGCACCTGAAGTTACAAGATTTTAAGAGTGGTATTGAATATTCTGCACTCTTTAAAATCAGCTCAATATTAAAATTATACAGTGAAAATGTCACTGATGATGATATATAAAAGAAGACATTATTTTTCATACCTCGAATGTGCTCCTGCAGTAGCAATATCGAGAGTGAAAGTTCAACAAATATTCTGAACTTTTGTTTTGTCTTCCAGTGATTGAGCTAAATAATGAGTTTTTGTTACACCAGTTACGTCCTATTAATGATATCGAATTTACACAATTCCCATAAGTGAACGGGAACTAAGGGCGTAGACGTGGTAGAAAAATTATAGAAGTGTTGGTCCCAAAAGCGACAACACTAAAGATGATAAAAATATATCGTATCACCAGAAGTAATCAAACTCAGAGAAGGGTAAAAGTCCTCAGAATAATTCTTCATAAAAAGATGAAAATGTTTGTCATAGATGTAATATGACTAAACAGTAGTCACGTACCTGTTGTACGGCCAAGCACTTGATTTACTTATGCTAAATTTTTATATATAAGCTTATTAATATTTCATCATGTTTTGAAATAATGAAATATCGGTGTCTGAAGCATGAAAAGAAATTACTTGGGATAATAAAGCCCTGTTTAAATTTGATCGTCTTAAAAATAAATGTGACCCAGAAGTTCAGAGGATTATTTATCTGCAAAGTGTTGCAAATCAATTACATGATGTATTTACTGACACTAAAGGTGTTGTAAAATCATATATTACTGCTGTTAATGCTTAAGCAAGAATTGAAGTCCCTGAAGGACGAGTTGTTAAAACAGCAATAAATGAGTCTATGATACACCTGAAGCGTTGATGACCTATTGGTGCACAAGAAAAATAAAAATCGGTGCTCATGAAAAGACCATATTTTCTGTATAAAATATAATCCTCCTGAAGAAAAAACCTCCTGAAAAGGTAACTCCTGAAGAGTGTAACTCCTGAAGAGTATAACTCCTGAAGAGAAAACTCCTGAAGAGTATAAACCTCCTGAAGAGGAACCTCCTGTAGAGGTGTTTCATGAAATGTTTTCCCCTGGAGAGGAACAATGAGATCTCAATACATTTCATGAGTACTGAAAAATTTATGGATAGAAATAAAACTGTTGTCGACAACATATATGATAACACTTGATATTACCAGAAGTAATGAAAAAAGTGAGATCTCAATACATATATGATAAAATCGTCGAAGAATGTCGACGTAGAAATGATTGGCCAATGGAAAGCAGTTATTAAAACTGAATTAAACTCGCTAGTAAAGCGAGATGCATTTAGACCTGTTGTCCAAACACCAAAGGGTGTAATATTTGTCAGATATAAGTGAGTATTTATACGAAAGCGTAATGCGAAATAAAATTATGCGGTATAATTTGTCGCACAAGGTTTCCTGTAGAAACCCGCGAACAATTATGAGAAAACATATTTCCTTAGTATGAATGCAATCACATTCATATTTTTAATTGATTTGGTTATTACAAAAAAATTAGATATGCAGTTAATGAATATGGTCACTGCATATTTATAAGCATCATTAGATTATTACGATACTTGAAACATCTAATCCAAGTACATTTAGGAGTATGTACTTTATAAAGTTTTAAAGATTTTTATATGGGTTAAAGTAATCCGGACGTATGTGGTATAATTGAATCAACAAGTATCTATTGAAAGAAGGATTTAAGAATAATCCTATATGTTCATGTGTTTTATCAAAATTCGGATTTGTCATTATTGCAGTTTACGTTGATGATTTACCTTGTTAGAACTCTTGAAAAGATCACAAGGGTTGCTATAAATTCAAGGAATGCATTTGAAAATGAAAGATCTTATTATTCAATTCATAGATGAGTTACAAGAATTTGAGACTTCTAGTCTCGTCTCTCAAATGCATTTGTTTTTTATAAAGCAACATACCATCCTTATCTAAAGGATTAGGCAATCGAAATGAAGAGGCAAGTAAGGATTTTAAATCCTTATTTTCTTGCTTTAAGTCTGCAATTTTTCTGTCAGACTCTTGAACGAGTCGTTAAAGTACAAAAACCTTCTCGTTAAGCTCCTCAATCTCACGATTTTTGGATTGTAATCGGTTGGAAAATCCAACAATAGAGGAGGAGTATCGGGTGCCGAGAGTCACCAGCTCATAAACAGCTTCACGATCTGACTTATTAGCCAGATCATTTGCTTGCTGCAACATTGCACCCTCGGAAGATGCAGGATCAACTTGTAATTGAGGTGAAAGATACCTCATATGTTGATTGTAAGAAATAGTAAAAGAAAATTGATGAGCCATTGAAAATTTGTAGAATAAGAATACAAATACAGATGAATTATAGATATGAGAAGAAGATTTGATGCGTACTAAATGAAGTTAAAGACGGTTCTTATAGAAAAAGAAATAAGAACAAGACAAACCATCATCTCTTCAAATCTCACTTTACAAGATATGCTGGATGCATAATTTCAAAAGCCAGCGAGATTAATTATAGCTATCCCTATTTTCTTGTAAACGTTGAACCTCTGCCGTTAGCTGCTGTTGTTGACTTTGTATCTGAGCTCTCTCTCTTTCCAACTCTTCTACTCGTGTTTTCAGGTCACGAGAATACCAGTCTACAAGTTTCTTCAGCTTCTTGTTATCTTGTTATCTTGTTTTAAATCTTTATTTTTTCTATCTTTAGTTGCAAGCGTTTGATGCAACTCAGATATTTGATTTTTAAGATGATCAACCTTACTCGTTCTCGCCAATAGCCTCTGAGACATGGTTGTAAGAGAGGCAGCATATTGAGCACTGAGGGTTCTTGATGCTGCAACAATTTCAAGATCAGATTTACTAGATAGATATATCTCTGCTCCTATCATAGTGTTTACAGCCTCAGGAGAAAATATAAGTGGTTGAGGCATAAAAGGTTCATGGTTTAAATCTAGGACATTAGAATTTCTATCAGACATAATATCGTTCTGGATAAACAACTGAATCTATGAGGAATGCGAAATCTTTTTGCTGGAATAAACCAATGGTAAAATTTGTTATATTTAAACAACAACCCGAAACCTTCAAATCTCTTCAAGATCTCGTTTGTCCACAATGTCAAGCGGATTTGATTTTTCGCCGAACCGATAATATTAAATCTCAAAGTTTTTACAGATTTTATCATACATAGATGGTTTCCAATATTATTTCCGCCGAATGAGGGGGAGAAAATTTTAGATGAAAATATTATCATACTCTCTCTAATGCATTATTTAGTTGGAGATCGTGTTTGAATTCTTAACTTGTTATATATACTGAAATCATATTTGCTTATTACTTGAAACACTAACGCATATTATCAGGGGGAGTTTAAGTATTATTGCAGGTATCAGATTTCTATTAAGTTTGTCAACCAGATATTATTTTTCATCTTCAAATCACTCAGAGATTATTGCAATTCATGAAATAAGTCGAGAGTATATTTGGCTGAGATCAATGACTCAACAATTTTATACGAAGATAATGCTGCTTGTATCATTCAAATCAAAGGAGGATATATCAAAGATACGATCAAGTGATAATCTGGCAGATTTATTCAAGAAAATTGTGCAAAATATTAAAATGTGAAGACTCAAAAACTATTGTCATGCACTTTCCAGGGGGAGTAAAAGTCCTGAAGACTTGTGCTGATTGTACTCTTTTTCCTTCGCTAAGGTTTTATCACATTGGATTTTCCTTTGCAAGGTTTTAATGAGGCAATCTTAAAACACTTGTGGATACATAAAGAGACTGTACTCTTTATCCTTCGCCATTGGTTTTTCTTCCCACTGGGTTTTTCCTTGGCAAGGTTTTAACGAGGCAGATTTTTTATGGGTGGTCATTCAAGGGGGAGTGTTATGAACGAACGTCCGCAGTTGCCCCCCTGTCCCACCACTAAAATTATGTGAATGACCTCACCACTATTATTTTAAAATCTGCATAGTGACTTGCATAGTGACTTGCATAGTAATTTTAACGCCTATAAATATGGGCTTCAGTTGTAATGAAATTCATAAGAAAACATAGAGAATGAAGAAAGTTTCAGAGAGTTTATTTTACATTTCTCTTGCAATAGTAGTAGTTTTCTTTTTAATTTTATAACAATATTTACGATTAAAGCAGACTCATTTTAATAAGAATAATTATATTCATAAGAAATACTTGACTACAAATAAATAATTTTCTTACTAGACCTTAAAACCAAGACCCTTTAGAAGGTGCAAACTATGAACCTAATTTATAACCCAAATCGATCGTGACCCAAGAACTTGAATCATCTTGAACAACTGACCAATTGCTGGAGAAAGTTACGCCTAATGTAACACACCAAAGACATCGTAACGCCGCACGTACTCGAACCAATCGATCGCCATATATACAATGGTGGAACCACATTTATGTTTCCCAAATATTTTTGAAAAATTCAATTAGTATATGAAATTCTATCATTATCCTGATACCTACAAACAATTTCCTCATTTAGCTCACCCCAATATTGATATTAGTCCTCCCAAATACGAAGTGCTCTGAAACCTTCCTTATTTTCTAATATTTATAGAGGTTTTTTCTTGTAGACTATGAAAAATTTCCCAAATATGGACCGATTCTTTGGAAATTCTCCAAAAGTCTATCCTTCGAGTCTTTGAAAATTCTGACTATCAAGATTGTTGTGAGCTCGAGACCTATGCTATCAACTATCACTACAACATTTATCAATTTTTGCCAAGGATGATTGTTGTGGCTAAAAATATGTGATTTGTGTGCATAAGCCTTTTGCCACCAAAAGTCTTCGTGGGACACTCATGGCATAAAACTTGCAACTAATAGTATCTTTGCCACAACTAAGAAACTTCGTGGGAAAAAGAGATATGTTGCCATGATGGGGTCCGTGGCAAAATCCAAAATTATTTGTGCAAAAATTATTGGGAATGCTATGGTCGTTGTGGCAAATACTTTACTACCAGAAAGTCTGCTTGTGGCAATTCATTTTTCCACTCGATCCATATCGTGGGCTATTGTCTTTGAATACTGGGTGTTGTTGTGGCTATTACTTTATGCCCACATGGAAGTCTCGTGGCAAAAATATTTCAAACTCTACTCATATCATGGCTTGAAGTCTTAGAATTGCATCTGCCGTTGTTGCCATTATTTTTCCCCACAAGATGCACTAATGGAAATAAGATTTTCATGATATCAATGTTGTGGCATAAAGTTATTGTCTACCAGAATTTAGCAAATTCAATTTATATTATTTTACACATGCCTACAAAACAGAATTTAATATTGAATTTGTGGAAACCTATATTAGCAAATTCATCATCATGCAGAGGATGTAAAATAATATTGTAATTCATCAATGTAATTCATCATTTTGCATAGGATATATGATTAAAGCAACAATCGTAAGTCTTCATTTTTTGTATATCATGATTACATTTACATCAAATTAAACATATGGTCCATTTGTGATAAACTGCACATCGAAATCTGTTGGTTGTCTCATGGATGCTCTATGTCTAGTGGGATACCATTGGCCTAAGCATTTATAACGTTTGCAAAGCATCAAAAGCTGCAAAAGATGCAATTGGTTTGAAGACTATACATATATTGCTCTATGTCTAGTGGAACTTGTAAGTTGGACAGGATTCCCAAGCAGTTGATTGTTGCCTTCACCACTCATGTTTGAAGACATTTAATATATGCAATTAGTGGCCTAGATCAGTGAAAATGCTATACCAAACAAATTTGTAGTTTGATATACATAATCAAGTAACACAAAAAATCCTTATGCTTGTAATTGGTGCAAGCATAGGAAGAAAGATGAATCTAAAACAAAATGTAAACATGATGTAACAAAAGGAAGATTGTATGCCTTCCATTAATCTCATAGCATTATTTGTAGAGTATAAAAGCATAAAATGCCAACTCATTCAAAAAACATCCAATATAAATATCACTTAAGAATTTTTTGATTCCAAATACTTTGCTTGCAACATCATCAGGTAAACTAAATCAATATAGTAGAAATCCCAAATGAAAAATTGTTGGTATCACAACATATGTATTTAGTCAGATAAACATAATGAATACTTCTCCAAAACAAAGAACACAGTGTTCACAAAAAATGCAAATGGGATAAACTTCTGCAACTATATATATAGTTATTTATATAATTAATGACCAAACCCAATTAAAGTGTACACCTTATATCCAGTAACCAATTATTAAGTAGCTAATAAAAGTCTAATGCATTTCAGATCTCTATAAAAGTCTCTAGAGGTGACAAACTGAGGAACTACAGCAAAGTTGGTAACTTACTCTGTTAGTTTTCAGTATGGAAAAGATCTCCTCCATTTATGGAACCTGCATAGAATAAAAGTATATAAGTTGATGGAATACAAATAATAGGCTAAATTATAATAATGCTAAGATGGCGAATTTATTGAGAACAGGCAAAAGTAGAAGGACAAAGAAATACTAATCATAAGTCTCATAACAATATGAGTAAAATATATTTTTTATACAAGTATTGATAGTTAAATCATAATGATGCTAAAATGGTGACTCAGCAAAAGGTTAAAAAACATGAGCCTAATTTTAAGACTACAAGGTAACCCTAGACATGAGCCTAATTTTAATAATGTTATAGTCATCATTGCATGAATGGTTAAAAAAAAACTCTCAAACTTGACTCTATAAAAATACCACATGACATGTGACCAATTTCAACATGAAAGGGGCATATTCCTAGGCATCATGTTTATTCTTTTCTAAAAATCTTGTTAAAGTAACTTATGAAAAAAAAATCCATATTTCCTCTGTAATTAATTGAATAAATGTAGAATATTAAAACAACAAGAGGCCTTAACAGCAGGGCAAAGAGATATAAAGTTTGGGATTTTTGATATATACACAATACTTTAGAAAGATAAAACCACCTCTAGTGTCAATTTAGAACAGGAGATGTAAAAGGTCTCAGCCACATATAGTGTGCATATAGTAATTTAGTTGATGTCTAAGAATAAAATATGCAAACTGCATAAACTAATAAAGCACAGCATACATAGAAGTATGTAGACAAGTTAATGCTGGATGTAAACCTTATAAGTGCAATAATCTTCCCTAATGATTCTAGATGCTGTGTGTCAAACAACAAAGCATATCATTGTTCAATAATTGCAACTTCCCTAATGATTCTAAGTGTTGTCTGTCAAACAACAAAAGAAATGTAGAACCAAAAAACAGAGAAACATCATTATACCTTACTAAGAATGAATTATGGTAGATATAATGTGGCACATAAAAAGTATATCACTATTCACTGTATCTACTGCCAAACAATCATGCTTTCCTATATTGAATACTAAGAATGAATTTGGACAGAAAATACATATTTACTTGAAAGATTCTTTTGTATCTTCTATTCACTGTATCTTATTTTGTCAAATACATACATACATATATATATATATATATATAGTTGTCTCTATATAATTGGATTGTTGAGGATTAGAAAAGTTCAAAGGAGTAGGAACAAATTAAACAGACTACCAAAATTGAAGTTCAAAGTTGCCTCTGTATGTGTATTCCTGAGAAATAAATTAAAGTTCAAGTAATATAACTGGTTTGGACAGTTATAAAAATAGGGATATCCACCAAGCAAAAGAGAGAAAAAGCTTTAGAGCTTTATACTACCAGGCCATAACTTACATCAAATATCATCGAAGCTAACATATACCAGTGATTTTCAATTAGCCAATCTGAAAAAATATATAGGCCCAACTAGCTCAAGTTTTATACACTATCTCTAGTTCTAAAGCTTTGCTTACAAATAAAGTAGCTTCCAATCAAAGTGCATAGTTGTAGACAAATGAAACTTATATTATATTTGGTAAGAAAACCTAAGATCAAGATTAATCTCCAACAAAATAAACCTAAGAATTTTTTTGAAATAAACCTAGGAAAAAAATAACCAAACAGAGATTAATTAATATTATTTCAAAAGAAAATTAGAAGCATTGCACTGTAGATACTCAACAAAACTATAATCAAAATAAGAAAACCTAAAATCAAGATTAATCTCCAACAAAATGCAACTAAGAATTAGTAATCATTAAACAGAAAAATAAAACGCATATAATAAATCTTAAGAGATAATGATGCCGGAAAAATAAAGGAAGAACATCTAGAGATGTATTAACTAATTCTTATTCTTCACAAGATGCAAATTTAAGCATAATAATAAGGGAAATAGAAGTGCACTTACAAAGGAATAGAGGATGATTCTCGGTTGGAAGCATTCACAACATTTTCAGAGCAACCCTAGGTTGCGATGTCGAGAGACAGGGGAATGGAGAGATAGGCAAAAGTGAGAGACGAATGGGGAGAGACAGAGAAAGAGAGAGAGAGAGACTCACCTGCTAGGCTAGGCCGCGACGGCGTGGTGGGCATAGTAGGAGGATACGATAGTGCACAGCGAAAAGGGGAAAGAGCGATCACACGAAACTTTCCACATAGAAGAATCTTACTATTTTGGGGAGATGGGGAAGCAGAGAAGAATTGAACGGGGGGAGAGGCGAAAAGAATCGATGCGGGGGGGAGAAGGGAAAAGAATCAGAGGGGGGGGGGGAGAAGGGGAAAGAATTGACCGTAGGGGGGAAGCAAAATCGAGATTGGGGGTTGGGGGGGGGGGGGCGGGGTGGAAGCCTTTTGTGCGCCAAAGATTACACAAAACGATGGTAATTTGTTGCGTTTTGTACATAATTTTTTTTCCTGCGGTCTGAACTCGCTGCAAATGCATTTTTTTACTGCAGGAAATAGTTGACCCAAGAAATATTTGTGGCAAACACAGTTTTTTATTTGCCAGGGGGCTGTTCGTGTTATATCCACTTATTAGCTACGGGAGCTAGTCCTGGGATGATATATTGGTCTTAAAAACCTCATTATGTTGTAGTGTCAAGACTGTTGTAAGCTCGAGACTTATGCTATCAATACTTTTTCTTCTTCATTTGACAGAAACAAATCACTTTAGACACTTCCAAAAGAAATATTTAACTTAAACATTGGTGAGAGGAAGTGAAATATTTTTTCTTCCTCTGAGGCATTGTGACTTGAGCTATTTTTTCTTCGCGGAATCTTAATGTTGCTGAATGTTCCCAACGTTCTCAAAAAAAAAAAAAACAATCACGTCAAACCTATTCTTTTTTTTGGGTTATTTGAGCAATTTTGAGCGATCTCGATTTTCTGCGAGTCTGCATTGAATTTTCTTGTCGCTGGCATTTACTCTTCAGACTAATAGACCCATTCTTCTTGGCATATTGCTGGGCTATTTGAGCAACAAATCACTTCAGAGAATAAAATCCATTCTTTAGACTAGCGTTGATTTCTTGGAAGTTGGGCGACAAGTTTTGATCTCGAACTCTAAATCCTCTGCTTTGCTCTCGCCTCAAAAGTTTTGGGTGGGGGTGTAACTGGTCAGGTTCGGTCCAATTTTAAATCAAATTTAGAACCAAATCGGATGTACTGGTTTTGTATTTTCAAAAATCAATTATAGACCAATTACTCTTGTAAACCGCTACTTCCAGTTTTATAATATATAATATTATATAATACATAGAATATAATATATAGATAATATATTGTAGTATATTATAATATGTATTATCATTTTATTATAATATAGTGATATAGTATAATATACAACATAGTGATATATTATAGTGATATCGTATTAGCATAATTATTAATACAATGTATATAATTTTTATGTATATTATATAATTATACATACAATAGTTTTGTGTTATATAATAAATTAAAATGTATATATATGAATTGAATCGGTCCAGTCCGGTCCGGTTCGATTTTAAGAAAATAAAAATCAAAACCGGACTGAGTTTGACCAATTTTGAGAAAAATAAAATTGGTACTGAACCGAACTAAACTTGATAGCAGACCAAATGTACCGGTTTGGTTCAGTTTACCGGTTCACCGATTTTTTCTCTCACCTCTAGTTTTGGAGAAGAAACACGTTAGCAAGCTACTGGGTTCTATTGTTCTTTCTTTTTTTTTGTTTTTTGTTTTATAACAGGTTATATTGCTCTCGCCTTTAAGTTTAGGTTTAGGTTTATTAAGTTCTACTTTATGTTTATTAAGTTATTTAGAGCATTGATATTGGTCTCATCAAAATTTATCATCAAAAATTGATGAAAAGTACAAGTTTACATGCATAAAATTTTTTTATCAAATTTGATGAGTTACTATTCAAAAGTCAAACAAAAAGTACTTTTATGCTATTCTTCCTACTTTCTTTTCCTTATTTTTTATAAAATATGACGAAATTTTTTTAATGTGTGTGCAAACTTGTACTTTTTATCAATTTTTGATGATAAATTTTGATGAAATCAATATCAGTGCTCTTAAATTTTTATTGTCCTCGCCTCATAGGTTCTATTATTCTTTAATATATATTTTTTGTTTATTAAGTATAACCACACATTTTTAAGTTTAGGTTTAGGTTTATTAAATTCTATTTTGTCTTTATTAAGTTATTTATATTCATATTGCTCTTGCCTCTTAACAGGTTTTCTTGTTCTTAAATAATTTCTTTTGTTTATTAAGTTCTACTTTTTTTTATTAATATTTCTTTTTTATTAAATTAATTTCTTTTTTATTAAATTAATTTCTTTTTTATTAAATTTAGGTTTTACTTTTAGGCTTTGGCATTACTAATTATTGTTAGATTGTTACTTTGATTAAGTTTAGACTTTTAGACGACTTAGAGAACATGATGTTAGCATTATTAATTTACTCTAATTTATTTAGACAATGGTTACTCTCATATAATAAATTAAAACAAATAATATTCTTAAAATGATAATCTTAAATCATATAATTAATTGACAAACTGTTAAAAAAAATTTAATAAAAAAATCTATCAATTTCTTAGAATTCTTAAAGTATAGAAAAATATGAGTAAGCCAATAACAATGGATTTTTTTTTTTTAAAAAAAAGAAAGACATGGACAAGTCAGAGATAGAGAGTAATATACATTTAGAGTTCTCAATAACAACGAAATGTGATATTTCTATCACTGCTGAGCATCTTTTTAAAAGATCATCATCGAGCATAATTTAAAGGAAAAAAATTTAAGTTGATCGCCTCCCAAACATCAAATCCTAGTTTCACCCCAGCATATATATAACCATTGATCTTCCTTTTGATCGGTTCCAAAAGTCTCCCATCACCTTACCTTTCATCATCATTTTCTTCTCCTTCTTCTTCTTCTTGCTGTTGCATCACATCTTAATATAAGAAAATTGTTTATTTATAATTAGTTAATTTTAATGAAATGATTATTTATAGTCAAATAGAGTCGCAAATAGTCTTTTTAATGTCACAAATAATTAGTCAAGAAAATCCGTTTTTCTAGTAATGTGAAGAGAATCATTAATACGTTAACCGTGACTTGCGGACTAGACCAGACGAGCAACGCAACGCGAGATTCATCGAGAGATTGTAGTTTTGATCATACTGTTCGAGTATGCACTATGCAGGGATTCTTCTGCTGTATATCTTGTTTTTAAATACAAAAGCTAGGCCATAAGGAAGCTGGAAAAGGCCGATGCTGCTCATCCTCATACTTCAATATTAATCAGTTAAGCTTCAGCCTTCCGTGTATAAGTTTGATCAGGGCAACAAAATCGTGCCGTGTTCTCTTTTAACAGAACAATAGAAGATTGGGGTGGAGTATGGACTTTTTTGTTCGCCCAATAAACTCCAGTTGAGATCAGATGGGACCCGAAGTGCAGAAACAAGGCCATGTTATAACGCTCGTATAAGCCTTACGATTTTATTCCAGTCTTTCTTTCTTTCTTTCTTTCTTTCTTTTTTTATTAATTTAATTTTTATGTTTTGTTAAGTTATTCCTGCCTTTCAATAATGAAGGTCACACTTTTTTAGTTCAATGAATTATACGTCTGTCTGTTGTCTGGTTACCAGAATTAATTGCTTCAATAACTGAATGAGACTTTCTTCCATCGGTTTTCATTGTTTAATTTTCTTGGGGGAACATGAGTTTATTAACATGAGACACTTCCCGGCCTTCACGGCCTCTCATTTATTTTACAAATATTAATGCTATATATATGACATGCAAAATTCATGTATTTTTTTTAAAGAAATTTAAAATATTATTAAAAAATTGATTTTAAGATTGGATCCCACTAAACAATTTGTATGGACCATGCACAAAACCTAGCTATCTTCTACATTTTAATGCCATTTTGATCAGAAAGATCACATGCACTTCATATTGGGTCCTCCCTAGTCCCTAGAGCATTTTGGATGCTCAATTAATTGAGTGATCACATTAGACATTAGTGTATAATTTATTAATCAATTAGTTATATCGCGCGTATGATGAAAAATACAAAAGATATAAATCGCAAGTCCTTGTAATTACTTATGAAAATAATAAGTTTATAGTCGGCGATAAAATTAACGTTTTATATGTTTTTAACGTTTTATATGTTAAGACTATAGCATGTCATAACATATCAATTATGATGATATATATTTATAATTATGGAAGTGGTTACTTTTAATTGACATGTTGATATACTTAAGAGTATATTTGGATTGGATCGCACTGATTTTTATTCTAGAAAATACTATTAACTATATAATTTATCCGCTATCCCTAATTAATAGCGATTTAGAGATATTAATGCCGGTAACTCGGATGTGACATATAGCTAGCTTGCTTCGATATAGTGTCGAATATATAACTAGGAATGCTAATATATTTTTAAAATAAAAATATTATTTGTATAAAGCTTGGGTACCTTTTACATATATGTTATATAAAAATGCTATTTTTACGTATTCTCTAATTTAACCATTCGTATTTTTTTTTCTATTTCCTTTTCATTATATATATTTTTGTTTTTTTTAAAATATTTTTTTAATATTTCAACTGACATGGTATTATTGACATGTCATTGATTTTGTAAAGATATGCGGGGCCATGTACCTGTAGTATTACTCATAAATAGTCATTTCAATAGAATTAACTAATTACAAATAAATAATTTTCTTATAATGTAAAAAAGTGACTATTAGTGAAATTGTGTATTTTCATATGGTTAAAGATGTTTACAAAATGATTGAAAGAAAATTAAAAAATTAAGTGCAATTGCACTAATGGTAACTTTGAGAGGCAAAATATTAAACCATGAAGGTACGTATTAGCAGCACCCTAACCTTTTTATATACAAAATATCACATTGAGATAGAATTAATGGGCATTTATTATTTTAAATATGAAGATAAATGATTATTTTAGTAATGATTTTTATTTTTTTTTATAAAAAGGTGAGGGGTTTCTAACCCAAATTTTTTATTTGGAGAACTAAATCATATGCCATCTGCCATTATGAGACTTTTTAACAATAATGAGTTACTATCTTTAGTTTAATCTAGAGAATCATGTGATTTAATGAGTAAAAGAATAAGCAAAAGATAAACTTCATGGGTACTTTAAGACATTAAGATGTAGTAAAAAAAATATAATAACAGTATATTTATATTTTATTTTTTACGGATATTTTATAGAAGGGTCAATTGTAATACTTAGTATGTACTTGAGAGCTAACTCTGTTGTACTTGAATAAAACCTAGAGTGCCATTACTATTTATTGTTGAGTGGATCATAAATTTATTTTTTTTTTGAAAGGAATAACTCTTTTTTATTCTATTGAATCAAAGGAGAAATACATAAATGAATTTCATCCATTGTTACAATTGAGTCATGGATGAAAAGAGAAAATTTTACTAGTAAATGGGCCAAAGTGTTGCCATTTCTCCAACATAAGAAACATCACATTTAGCAAAACCAAAAACTAATTGACGAGCCTTACTCATAATTATGCTTGCGCTCTTCCATGCTTCGTTGTCCTTTGAGAGTGTCTTGATCACTTGAAGGGAGTCACCTTCGACAATGTCCTAGGAAAGGCTTAACTGGAGACCAAACTGAAATATTTGTAATGCTCCCAATGACTCGGCAAGAAGAGGGTCTAGAAAAAGGAGCTTAATGGTCCTTAAGGTTGCAATGATCTTGTTTGAATGGTCCCTTACAATAAATCCTACCCTTACTAGTCCATTGATCTTGTCAATAGCCCCATCCTAATTTACCTTACACTAATTCTGAAGGGGAGCCTTCCAGGTGTTTGTGGATGTGCAATGTGACTTTCAATAGGGAGTTCTCGACGTAACCATATCAGAAAGCTAGGAGAGGATAGATTGGGCTTCTCTAATAATCGTAGATGGGGAGGAGAACTCATCCTTGAATATCAAACAATTGCTTCTCCACCATAGTTTGCACGCCAATGTAGCAAAATCCTAAATTTCCTGGTGATTCATCGAGTTGAAAATTGCTTCAAAAAGAAGAAGCATGAATTATTGGGGAAAAGAGGATTTTTGCAGCCTTTTGGACATAGGCTCCATATTTCCCACAATGCATCACAGCTCCATAACACATGCACTATACCTTCTGGTTCTCTATGAAAAATAGGGCAAAGAGGATCGTCCACAATCTTTCTTTTGTAAAGATTAACTCTGGTGGGAAGAGATTCCAGGTAAGTCCTCAATAAAAACATTTTGTCGGTAGGGGTGACCTAGAGCTACCACAGCTACTTCCACACCTCCTTGAAGGATAAACTACTCGAGCCTTGCGTTTGAGTACTTTCAACTAGTGTGCATTGTAGGTGTATGCACTATGTAACAGTAAAGGAATTGTCCTTAGTGCCTAACCATATAAGTTTATCTTGACTGACGAGGCTCCTAAGAGGAGTCTTCAAGATAATGGAAGCTTCAACAGGTTCAAATATCTCCCTTACCAAATTAGAGTTCCATTGCTTTAGGGTAGGGTCGATCGATTTAGCTACACACGCATTACTCCACAAGATGCTTACAAGGCTCACACAGTGTAGAGGAGGATTAACCTTTGCAACCCATTTGTCCTGCCGTATGCGAATAGCCTCACCATTGCCCACTCTCTATATGGATCCAGCTTCCAGTAGTGTCCTTGTTGAAAGAAAGCCCCTCTATATAAATGAAGGTTTTGACCCCAACTTTGCTTGCTGGAAATTTGTATTGGAGTAGTATTTGACTTTCATAACTCTTGCTGCTAGGGATTCAAGGTGATGGATTTGTCTCCAACATTGTTTAGTTAACATTGCTTTGTTACATGCTTCTAATTCTCAAAACCCCATACCTCCTTCCAACTTGGTTTTCCCATCAATTTCCAAGCAATCCAGTGAATCTTTTGCTCTTTCTCTTGTTGACCCCACCAAAAGTGTTGAAGACACTCATTGAGTTTGTTGGCTTTCTGGACCACAATTTTGATGAAAACTTCCTTCCTTACCTGAGATAAAATTGTGGCTTTGTGGTTTCTAATTCGCATCCTGGCATTATCAAAAATGCTTCTGAAAGATTTGATTCTATTTGTTCCAACCACAGAGGGTAAGCTCAGGTACTTTTCATAGCACATGGATGATTTCATTCCTGCCAGGGATAGGATGTACTGCTGGGCAATTCTTGGGGTATTTTATTGAACATTATGGAGGCCTTCTCAAGGTTAAGTTTTTGGCCAGAGGCTTGCTAGTAGGTTCTCAAAAGACTATAAGAGTTCTGCCCCACTTTAGTGCATTAGCTTTACAAAATAAGAGTGAATCATCCGCAAAGAACAAGTGGGATACTTTGAGCTATCCTTTAGCAACCAGGACACCATGTATTAGGCCTTGGACTTCAGCTTGAGTGATGAGGTTTCTTAGGGCTTCCACACACATGATAAAGAGATAGGAGGATAATGGGTCATCTTGGTAGACTCTTCTTGAATGAGTGAATGACTATTGAGGCTTTCCATTAACTAGAATCTCATATATAACTGTCCCTATACATTACATTACTAGTTCCACCCATTGCTTACAGAAATTGAGTTTATATAGCACAGCTCTTAAAAATAGCCACTTTATGCGATTATAAGTTTTGCTTATGTCAAACTTCAATGCCATATAGCCTTCATTACCTAACATTTTGCATTTCATGGTATGCAATGCTTCAAATGAAACAATAATGTTATTTGAAATAAGCCTATTAGGGATAAAAGTAGATTGATTGCATGAAATGATTTGAGGGCGTATGGATTTCAACCTGTTTGCCACTACCTTATAGACAACCTTATAAAGGACGTTGCATAAGGAGATAGGTCTGAATTCAGATACCTTGGAGGGGCTCTTCTTCTTGGGAACTAGTGAAATGAAGGTATTATTGATCTCTGCAATGCTTCCTCTATAGTTCAGTACCTGCAACACACTTTCACAGATTTGAAGTTTGAGAATGGATCAATATTTTTGGTAAAATGCTACAAAGAACCCATTGGATCCTGGAGAGCTCAAGTCTTCCATTTCAAAGAGTGCATCCTTAACTTCCTAAGGAGTGTAGGGTTATGAGCATCAGTTACACGAGCTTCCAAACTTGATATACATTTAGGAATGTTGGAAGGAGCAGAGGTAGAGAAGAGGTCCATGTAGAAATGCTAGAACATACCACATGTTTGGTCAATAGAATGCACCTCATTCCCCTCATCATCAAGTAACATTTTGACAAAGTTTACTTTCCTCCTTTATGAAGCACATTTATGGAAGAATTTAGTATTTCTATCCCCCTCCCTCAACCACTTTTGTTTTGCATGCTGCCTCCATCTTGTGTTGTCTACTTCTAGAAGTTTGTTATTTGTTGCTGCACTTGCTTGATGGAATCTATCAAGGGACCGTTATTAGCTTTTTATAATTCTGCAAAAAGAGATAGTTGGACAGTAATATCTTCATATGGGCTACCTGATATTGCTTTCTTCCATTGCTGTAACTTCTGGCTACAAACTTGAAGTTCTCATATTAGCATAGCTAAGTTTGTTGGCTGTCATTCTCAGATATGCCCATGCTTCTTCAATCACCTTGTAACAGTCTTCTCTCATTGCCCAAGTAGCGTCATACCTGAAAGGAAGGTTCCTTCTTGCCTTAAGGGGGAGCTGCTTGTCTAGACTGATTCGAATTGAACAATGATTAGAATTAAGAACGGGTAAAGTGAACACTCTTGAGTTGGGAAATGATTATGACCAAGTGGCATTGCATAATGCATGGTCCAACCTTTCTTTAATAAATGCTCCTCCATGCCTTCCATTTACCCATGTAAATTTATGTCTAATGTACCCCATATTATAGAGACCACAGTAGTCTAGAGTAGCTTTAAATTCCTTTATATACTTATATGATCGCAATGAGCCGTTAAACTTCTCACCAAAATTTAAAAGCTCATAGAAGTCACCAATACAAAGCCAGCCACATGGATGATTAGGTTTAAGAGCTTGCAATAAAGACCAACTCTCCATTCTCTTACCCGTGATGGGACTCCCATAAAAGCCAGTTAGTTGCCAATTTGGATTCTCGTTAACACCCTTGACCATTAGAGAAATATGGCTTTGAGTGTAGGAGTAGAGAGTTGCCTCAAGGTCCTCATTCCATAGGAACGCCAATCCACCACTTGACCCTCTACTGTTGACTGCAAAAATGTGATCAAATTTCAGTCTTTTGCGTATAGTTTCAATTCTAGGTTGTTGACACTTTGTTTCCATTAAAAAAAAATGGGATTTTTTTTTTTGCACCATTTGATGCAAATCAAGAATTTTTTAGGAGTTCCCAAACCCCCAACAATTCTAGCTGAGGCCACTCATTGGATATGGTGGGGCTATTCAACAGTCTCCACCTTGAGTTCATTACTAAAGACCAACTATTCAGTTCCATCGAACTTTTGGAGTTTGCTTTTTTGCTGGGAATCACGGTTAGGGTAGGACTTATTACTCTCTTCTTCTTGTTAGGCAAACTTGAGGATATTCCTTCCACTTCAGAGGTCAAGTTCTCGAAGCAGAGGTTGCAAGCTTGTCTTTTCCAAGAAGCAGTTTTTTTGGCATATTGCAGAACATAAACCTACTTGTTGATAAATTGATCTAGAGAGTTTATTTGTTTTAAGAGGTCATTCGGGTCAGCATAGGCCTAAGAAAGATTTTGACCTTTACTGGTATCAAATTGGGACTCAATGATGCCAGTACCACCCTAGGCAAGGGCAGTAGCCTCCACTCCTATCATATAAGTAGGTTGCTCATTTGGTAAATTGTTGTTAGCACCATTAGGCTCCAACTTTACTACCCTTTCCATTTCAAGAAATTCCTTGGGGACAACTTGGTTCCCAATGCTCTATCTGCTATGCTCGATGACAACTTTTCCTTGACATGAAACTAGGTTCTCAACCTCTAACAACCTTTCCTCCTTGGACTTTCCCATGCCTTTCTCAACTTCATCCTTGTCCTAGCTCTACCTTATGATTGAGTTTTATCTGGTTCATCCCTCAAGATCCCTTCTCCATACTTCTTGAAATGGAGATCACTTTCCTTTGCAGCAGGAGCCCTCAACCACACTCCATATTGGAATTTGAGGTTACTATGAAACTGGTTTGAGCACAAACCTTGGGAGTGTTTTAACACACCACACTTAAAGAAAAATGAAGGTAGCCTCTCATACTTGAAAGAGACCTAAGATTTCTTGCATCTATTGTGAGAACGGAGCCCCTAAGGAGAGGTTTGGTGATGTCTACTTCGATGCGGATAAGTAAGAACTTACCCAAGCAATTTCCACATTCTTCAGCATGCACCTCCACAACGTTCCCTACGTAACTACCCAACTAAACTCCAATATCCTTGTTCATGCAATTAAAAGGAACATCATAGGCCTAAAGCCAAAAGACCTCTTTGTTGAAGGGGATTTCATTAATGGATAAAGAACTATTAAACTGCTGCACACATAACAACCATTTATCGAAGGACCACGGCTTGCATTTGACCACCCTTGGCATGCCCTCTTCATTATGGAACTCTATAAGAAATTTATTGGAGCCTCTCTCAGCAAACTGGAGCCAACCTCCGCACACCCAAACTCTTGTCATTGTGTTTCTAAATGCAACCTTATTCACATTTTTATATGCAATAATCATTACTAAGAGGCAAAAAGGGATGGGCTTAGCCGCACTTGATAAGGAAGATGATGGGAGAACCACCCCCTCCTTTTCTTTTTGTATTAAATTGAGTTTTTTTCATTGTTTAGATATCTCCTCTGCCATAGTCTTAAGTTGATAGAATGACAACTTTGCCCAGAAGACACACCCTAAGATATAGAGAAAATCTGAAGGACTTTTGAAACCAATCAACAGTAAATTAATTTGTCGAATGGATCATAAGTAAAGGTAATTTTGGGGTAATTATGAGATAATTTTAAGTCCAAGACATGGCTTTGAAGCTAAATTTTTTTTTTCCGCTCGGTCCTTTTTAAACCCATTGAAAATAGCTAACATTAAAAAGGGAAAAAAACTATTTTATTTGAGCAGAAATTTATATATTAAATAGAATTACAACTCTTTAACAATTTGTTTATAACTATGTAATATATAATATTTTATTTTTTATTATTTTAAATTTTATTTGTACTTAAATGTTAATTTAATGGTTTTGAATATAATAAAATATTATGATATTTAAATTTATATATAATTTATCAATAAGCCTATCACTACGCTTAAGCCTGTTCATCCGGACCAGGTTGTACCTGACCCGATTTAAAATTTTAATATATTTCTTAATATTTTAATTTTTTTTTTCAAAAAAATTAAAGAAAATTTTAAATTCGGATTCTGGATTTGGGAATTTGGAACTCGGATGAACACCCCTAACTATGCTATAGTCTATATTAAACTTATTTTAATAAAAAAAAGTTAAAACAAAAAGGGTAAACCCGAAGGCATGAGGCTATGAGCATGCCACAGGTCTCCTCCTCCTTGTACGACTAGAACAGTTAAGGAAAGCGTGAGTGCCGCACCGTCGAACGCGGCACCCCCCACAAATATTTAGAGAAAGAACAAATAATTAAAATGATCTATTAAAAAAAAGTTTCTTTGGGCTATACATATTGAATAAAAATGTTTTTTTTTTATTCTTTTCACATGAAGTACTTCATACTTAGTACATAATTGGGGTGAAGATCATTCTTGTGAAAAGACCATTAGATTTTTTTATTTTTTTTAATTTGGGATACGCTGAAGTTTTAAGATTCTATTAATCTTTATATATGTACATATAATTTGCAAATATGAGTGAAGCTCCAAATTATTAAATTATTAAAGGAATGTTTAATTTGGTTATGTAGATAAGATGAAAGTTGAATAAATATAAATAAAATATATTATTATAATATTACTTTTATTTTAAGATTAAAAAATATGAAGTTATTTATTATATTTTTTTTGTAAAGATTGAAGAAAAATAGAATAATTAAATAAGATAAAATAATGAATAACCAAGAAGATCTTTAATATTTTAATGTTCACTATTATTGATAGATTTGTTAGATTCATTATTTTATCTTATTTAATATATATATATATATATATATTAGAGAAGAGTAACATGTAAAACATATTTCCCTAGTTTAATAAAGCGATTATTTTTAAGAAATGATATAATTTTTATAAAAAAAATAAATGTTCTAACAAAAATTTGATGGATAATAAAATAGAAATATATTGACAACGAAAAAATTATATAAAAGTAAATCATAAACTAAAATAAAGTGATGAAAGATAACTATTTAATAATTATTATAATTTTATTTATAAAATATTATTATTTAAATTTAATGTTTCATAATGAATTTAAATTAATAAATAAATAATATTTTATTCAAATAATTATATTCTCAAGTTAGATATTATTATAAAAGAATAATTTAACCGAAGTCCCTAGAATACTTTAATGCGTTCACATGGTTTCAAACTTTTAGCTTTCGTTGATATTAATTATTTCAGATATTATCAAATAACTGTTTTATTTAATGTTTTATTATATTTTATAATGGTAAAAAGAATTTTTATTAAAAATAATTGTATTTCTTTCAATGATAATGGAATAAAAAGAATTATTACACCCTTTTTATTATGGATAATTATCGAATGGGAATGCCGGGGGAACAGAACAGATCAAATGTTTATAATTTTGTTGTGATATTGATATTTGTTAGCTTATAATAAACCCAATCCCAATTATATAGCCTACTTGAATATTTTAAACAATTAACTACTTAATGGTTAAACAATATTTGATTACCTTTCATTTTCTTTATATGTGTTCACATTTAAAATTTTCATCCGGACAGAATTAAATTTAATGGAAAAATAAGAAAATAAATATTATTTGATTATTATTTGAAATTAATATTGCATAATAAATTTAAATTAAGAAATAAATAAATATTTGATTCAAATAATCTATTCACAAGTTATATATTATTATAAAAAATAATTTAGCTGAAGTCCTTATAATTATTTAATGCGTTCACATAGTCTCAAACTTTCAGCATTTTTTGATATTAATTATTTCACAATCCCCATAAGTATATGCGTTCACACAAAATTAGTGAGGCCTACTCTTCGATTAGCCACTTAATCGATTTTTTTCGTAAAAGAGATATCCCTTTCCTTTCCAAAGACTGGCTTTGAAGTTAAAGAGTGGTTTTCATGAAAAGGAAGTGAAAGCAAGGTTTTTATTCGAGAAACACTTCTAATCGGTCAGGTTTATAATTGCTTAAAAATAGGCCTCTAATAATCAATTGTCACACCAGATATTACACATAACAGAGACTAGACACACTATTGGGAATGAGTCGGTCAACAAATAGCAATAAGTGAAGTAATGCGGCGGAAAAATAACAGAGAAAAATAAAACAATCACACAAAACATCTAGATACTAAGATTTGAAGTGGTTCGATTTAATACAAACCTACATCAACTGTTGGGTCAGTCTCAATGAATCCACTATAATAACAGAGATAAAGTACAGAGATTGAATCATAAGATTCTTCCACTAGAACACTTAATCTCACTTACAAGTTACAAAACTCTCTCTCACAAACTCAACATTTTCTTCTTTACAAATTCTCTCAACTCAAAATCTAAACCAGAGAAAATGAACTCCTCACAAGTTAAGCGTTCAAATAACGCGATCCTTCTTATAAGCACATACTCGCTCGAGCAAGACTACTCTTTCTCAAGCGAAACACTATTCCAAACTATGCCAACCCTAATATCGAGAACATTAGCTCGAAATGAAATCTCGAGTAAGGCTCAAGCGAACGTCTAGGGTCGACTCTTGCTCGAGCGGGACGTCGAGCGAGAGTCGAGTGAAGTCTCTGTCTGGAATCTCGCTCTAGCTAGATGTCAAGTATCAATCGAACTCTCTATCTGATACCTCACTCGAGTGGGATGTTGAGCGAGGGTCGAGCGAGCACTAAAGATGCGCTTGATTGAACTCAATTCAAGCCACATCTCAACAAATCTCCACCTTGACTTGAATTGTCACAAGCCCCACAAAATACGAAAGACCCACAAATCCCTCGGTCATATCACAAAAGGAATACCCAACCGAAATACAAAATCTATCTTTGAAGAACTCAATTTCCACACAAAAAGTCTTTAACACCATAGACGACTTGACCAAATCACTAGCTTGGTCCTAATGAAGAATCATCATCTTCACACAAACGGCAATGCACCACAATACAGACTGCTTACTTGTACAATGGCATCTAAATACAAATAAAGACAACCAAATATTCTCTACCAAAGTAAGAATTCAATAAAGCCTGCATGAGCATACGCAAAAGGTGGCCAAACTGCCTCCTCTATCTACCAACTGTAGACCTGTTTTCACTGTGCATCAATGCCAAAGACAAAATCATACTCAAACACAAAAGCATGATCTAGAGTATCACACGTACTATGTTGTGAAGCCCTTCTAGCAACTCCACTTTCTTGCTATAACTCTATTCTCCTTTCCTGTAGAAACAAAAGAAAAGAAGGCTCACCTAATAGCAAGCTGTAGTTGACCACTTCAACCACAATCTGTAGACAAGTCTGGCAAACTTAAAGCAAACTGTAGATTTTTCAAGTCCATCTCATTCCATTCAGCTACTCCATTTCTGTTGAGTGAAACAAACGGTATGGTCTGAGCAACGCTTTACCTTCTTGTCTGTAAATCATTTGTCTTATCAAGTGTTTGAACACATCACAAAAATAGATAAACAAAACTAAACTATTCTCCAATGGTCATAAAACAAATATGAGTATAATAAAGCACAATCTTACACAAGATGTATCCCAATCAGAAATCAACAACTGTAGGAACACTTGATTCTTCACTACATCTCAAGAACACAATGCAAACAAAAAATCAAGATTACTGTCTTCTGATTATACCAAGTAAAAGCTATCGACTCATAAATGACCACACCTGTCTGGCACACTCATATGTGCTGCATGCGAGTGTTATCTAAATCTGGAGCATGTGAGGATACTCCAGCTTGTGAGAGATTTCTTTATGTACAAGCTCTCCAGCTTGTCCCAAAGACCAATAGCGGTATCCTCCACAGCAACTTCCCTCAAAACTCCATCTGATAATAATAATAGAATAGTGCTGTGAGCCATTTCTTCCTCATTCTTTGGCGATGCAGGAGACTCACCAGTCACTTCTTCTAGAACATTGAACAAACTCTGTTATCGCAACAATGCCTTCATCTTGATGCGCCATAAACTGAAGCGGTTCTATCCGTCGAATTTCTCTAATTCAAACTTTACTGAAGCCATCCTTCAGATCACAGAGCTCAAGAACGCTCTAATACCAGTTTATTGGAAATGGGCTGGTCAACAAACAGCAATAGGTGAAGTAGTGCAGCGGAAAAGCAACGGAGAAAAATAAGGCAATCACACAGAACACTCTAGACACCAAGATTTGAAATGGTTCAGTTTAACACAAGCCTACGTCCACTGTTGGGTCGGTCTCAATAAACCCACTGTAACAATAGAGATGGAGTACAAAAATTGAACCACAAGATTCTTACACTAGAATACTCAATCTCACTTACAAGTTGCAAAATTCTCTCTCACAAACTCAACATTTTCTTCTTTACAAATGCTCTCAACTCAAAATTTAAACCAGAGAAAATGAGCTCCTCACGAGCTGAGCGTTCAAATGAACGCAATCCTTCTTATAAGCCCATACTTGCTCGAGCAAGACTACTCTCGCTCAAGCGAAACACTATTCCAAACGACGCCAAACCTTGTACCGAGAACATTAGCTTTAAAGCAATACCTCGAGCAAGGCTCGAGCGAACGTCTAGGGTTGACTCTCGCTTGAGCGGGACGTTGATTAAGAGTCGAGCGAAATCTTTGTTTTGAATCTTGCTCAATCTGGATGTCGAGCGAAGGTCGATCGAACTCTCTGTCTGATATCTCGCTCAAGCGAGATGTCAAGTGAGAGTTGAGCGAACTTATAGGTCGAGGCTCGCTCAAGCTACCGCTAGAGCGAGGGTCAAGCGAGCACTGAAGATACACTTGATTGAACTGAATTCAAGCCACATCTCAACACACACACCCACAGAGAATAAAAAAGGAACCCTCACTAGTTTCATCTATCGCATCTCTTCGTTTTCCTAAAGTAGACCCATATATTCCCTTTAGTAATAACCAAAAAAAAAATGGGCTGGTGGGAAGCAAATGAATTCAAGGGATAAAATGATTCTAAAGCCTGAGGGGAAATCACTTTGTAATCGCATAAAAGTAGTATTCAACTGGAACTAAAAAAAATTATTAGAAAGAAACTAAATGCAATTACCTGATTAACATTTGAAGTGAAATTTAAAGCATAACAAAGGATTTTATCGAGGTCAAAAGAATTTTATCATTAATTGGTATTTTGAATGTTGGGGTGCTTGAATCTACTATGAAATTGCCTTGTAGAAACTATAATTTCAAATTGTGAAAACTGGCTTAACTTCTCTGCGTTGCCTTCTGAAATCAAATTGAAAGAACCTTATTTTGCCTTGTTCGTATTGAAAACCCACAACATTCACTGATTGACATCAATAATTTGTTTTTTAACTTTACAAGATTCTATTGCTTCAAAATCTTAAATGTTCTTCATCCCCCAAGTCTATTAAGTTGGATAAAAACTCAAAAATGAACAAAATGCTCCTTTAAAAATAAAAGATAAATGAGTCCAAGAATGGTGCCGATGATGAAGAAAATTGGATTGTTGTGGCAATTGCAAGATGAGACGAGGCCGTACGAGAGGGTGGTTTCGTGCGAAAGGGGTTTTCATCTCTTCATCTTCCTCGTTGCCCCTCTCTTCCACCTCCACCATCTTAGTCCAACGCCATGGAAATGAAGAATAAAAGCAGTTGAAACCTTGGAATGGTTCTCGTGAATCAAAATTAAACCTCCATTCTTGACATTAGAGAAGATGAAGAGAGGGATAGAGAAAAGGAGTCTTGTTCTTCTTTGTTCAAACAAAGCCTTAGAAATTCATCAAGAGGTGCACAGAAAAGGAGGAGGGAGAGGGGGACAATTTTGTTAGGATTAGATCACACAGAAGGAGGGGGGGTTGAGAGCTCAACTTTTTCTCTTCATCGGATGCTTCACGGTCACACAGTTGAATGAGTGTGCATCGTACGTGGCATCACCTTATCGGAGGATTGCTTTTAAGATGTTATCAGCCCAACTGATTCAAGTCAAAAGGGCAAATTTTTTAGACTTATCTTATGGGCGATTTTCATGTCTTTGTCTAGGGTTTCCATGGAGGGGCCTGCAGCCCCCTCTGATGACGTCGTCATCAGCGAGGAATGCTGGAGGTTTAGCAAGGAAGAAGATTTATGTGCAAGCGGCTTTGAATTTTGCAAGTCCATCTTCATTTAAGTTACCGATGTGCTACCCTGTGAATACTGATGGGGAAAATTGATTTGTGTTTATGGAATAGGAGATGGTGAAAGCGGTCGAAGATTTTCATTTTGCTTTGGTGATTAAATTTGTTTGTGCTCGTCCATCAATAAATGTCTTCTGTTTGGCAATAGATTGTGGGGGGTTTCTGAAAATACCATCTGTTAATTTTATGGATGATCGACATGTCTTGTTGAAATTCCAGAATGAAAGGGATTTTATTCATGCCTGGGCTTGGGAAGGAAGGGTGATTGATGGTTGTGGGTTTAGATTGTTTAGGTGGACGAAATAATTTGATCCAGTAAAGGAATCCACGTTGGCCCCATAATGGACTTTCCTCCCTTGGTTTCCAATGCACATGTATCGCACCGATTGTTTGCAGATCCTAGCAACGAGGTTTGAAAAATTTCAGGGCACTGATAATGCTACTCTGAATAAAACCAAGGCGTCAAAGGCTCGTATGTGTGTCGAGGTTAACCTTATGGAGGAACCAGTTCAGGGTTTCCCAATTGTGGTGGCAATGAATCGAAAAATATGGCAGGAGGTTCGTTATGAAAAGCAAGGTCATATAGAGATGGTTTATCATGTTGGTGAAAGTTTGGTAAGGAAAACAGAATGAAAAGTAACCCTCAAAAAATTCAAAGAAAGTGTGGCAAGAAAAACAAAAGAAAATTGGAGAAAAAAGGCCTATGGTGATAAAGGATGGTGGTGGGAATTTGTTGGAGGACAGGGAGGTTCAAGTTATGGATTTTATTGATACTGGTATTGGAAATGAGAAAGGAAAACAAGCATGTGATCAAAATGTAGGGATGAGTGATTTGAAAGAAGATATTTAGTTGGAGCAAGAGGAGAATGTGGAAGTGATTGTCATACATGAGGATGGTGTGATTGAGAAAGAGTTGCATTTGATCCAAATAGTTGAATTAAATGAGGATATTTCTATGTCAATGTCATAGGTTGGGGAGGTTGATGTATTTGAGAAAGCAAGTCAGTGTGCTAAAGTGGTTCTAGGAGGTAATGCAGATGTTGTTAAAGAATTATTGGAGTTAGAAAGTATGCGAGATGCAATACAATTGAAGGAATTTACGGTGACT
The DNA here is from genome assembly GCA_036898215.1 of Platycarya strobilacea. Lineage (NCBI taxonomy): Eukaryota > Viridiplantae > Streptophyta > Magnoliopsida > Fagales > Juglandaceae > Platycarya > Platycarya strobilacea. The sequence goes on along the minus strand of CM072549.1, from coordinate 32,512,318 downwards.
GAACGAAAATTGCAATATGGATCGGATAGTGAGGAGGAACATTTTACTATTCATTTAGCTAAGGAAAATGGTTATAAATCTATGGACAATCATCCTTTTAGGAAGAAAAAAGAACCAATATCATCTAATATTCGTCACTCTATGCAAGCAAGCACTCACACTGAAAAGTTGATTTTATGATTGATAAGTTGATTTTATGGAATGTGAGGGGGTTAGGGAGGTCTAGGAGTCGGTTGAAAATTTTGATTACTAAATTTCATATTGATATCGTTGTTGTATTGGAACCTTTTACAGGGGAAAGTCAAATGTACAGGCTGGCTTCTTTTTTGGGGTTACAAAATTTATGTTGTAATGAAGCATGAGGAGGAAAAGTTTGGTTGTTTTGAGGGATCCCTTTGAATTTGAGTTTGTTAGTGCTTCTAGCCAAATGATTACGGAATGGTTCACTTTAGGCCAATTTCATTCTTTGGTTAGTTTTATTTATGCTAAATGTACTCAGTAGGAACTTCAGAATTTATGGTCAGATTTTGAAGGAAATCAAGTGATTGATCAACCTTGGCTTTTGATTGGTAATTTTAATGTTAATAGAAGGAATGAAGAGCGTATTGGTGGTCTTCCTAAATCCCTTCATGCGATGGATGAGTTTAACGGTTGTTTAGATGCTTGTGGTCTTGTGGGGGTGAGTTCTTTTGGACAGAGAATGTCCTGGTGTAATGGACAGGGAGGACACTCGAGATGCTAGGCTCGTCTTGACAAGGCTTTGGCTAATATCGAATTTATCACTCGCTTTAATATTGCTAGCATGGAGTTTCTCAAGAGGAAGACTTCGGATCATTGCCCCATGGTGGATCATTTATCCAATGCTTCTATGAAATACGAATGTCTCCATTTAGGATCCAGAATATGTGGGTGTCTCATGATTCTTTCATCCCTTTGGTGAAAGATAACGGGAAGCAGCTAGTAGCAAGGAAAGGTCTTTATAAGTTGGCATCTAAATTTAAGAAAATGAAGATTGCTCTTTGATCTTGGAATAAGTCTGTATTTGGTAATTTGGATGCAAAGATTCGGAATTTGGAGTATCAGCTAGAGGTTTTGGAATATTAGTTACAGACTGAGTTCTCGAATGAGTTGGAAGCAAATTTTCTAGCTACCAAGTTGGAGTTGGAGGAGTGAGAAAAGAGGGAAGAGAGGAGATTAGCACAATAAGCAAAAGAAATCGTGGTTGGGAGAAGGAGATAAGAATTCACGATTTTTTCATGTTGTGGTTAATAATAAAAGACGTTCTGCTATTATTAGTTGTATGTAGCTTGCGAATGGTACTTTGTTTGTTTCGCCGGAGGAGGTGTATCAAGGGGCTAGAAATTATTTCCAAAAATTTCTTAGTAGCTCGTAGGTGCAAGAACAAGTTGAGTTATCACATTTACTAGATGAAGTGGTAAGGTTAGAAGAAAATGAATCTTTATGTAGTCCTCCGTCTGAAGAAGGGGTAAAAGTTGAAGCTTTCCCTATACCAAAGTATAGTAGTTTAGAGTCAGATGGGTTTAGATCCTTTTTCTATACAAACTGTTGGGACATCATCAAGGAGGATTTAGTAGATGTTGCAACAGATTGTTTTCGAGGCTCTCCTCTCCCAAGGTATTACACTACTTCTTATATTGTATTGATACCTAAAGTGCCGAATTCGAAAAGTTTTGATAAATTTCGGCCTATAAGCTTTTGTTCAATGGCATACAAAGTGTTCTAAAAAAGCATTGTTAGCAAATTGACTCGTCTTCTCTCTTTTATGATATCGCCTAAATAAGGAGTTTTTATTCCTAGACAAAGTATTTTTGAGAATATTTCTTTGGCTCCGGAGATGATTCAGTTCTATTAATAGAAAGGTATAAGAAAGGAATGTAATGGTGAGGATTGATATGGCAAAGGCGTATGATAGGGTGTTCAATTAGATTTTCTTTTGGCAATTTTGAAGGATTTGGTTTCTTCAATAATTTTTGAACATTGATTGAGAGATGTATTAAATCTCCTTGGTACTTGGTTATGATGCATGATACTTACAAGGGGATTTTGAAATCTTCTTGAGGCCTTAGACAAAGGGATCCACCCTCACCTTATTTATTTATTTTAATGGAGGAGGTGTTATCAAGACTTTTACGTAATCAATTTGAAGGGGGTCATATTGGAAAATTTTCTCATTCGCTAGGTGCGCCATTAATATCATATTTGTTTTATGCAAATGATTTGTTGGTTTTTATGATGGGAGAAAAGGTCTTTAAAGATACTAGTAAAAACTTTGAAGGTATATTAGAGATGGTCCAATCAGTTGATTAATAGAGAAAAGTCTGCTATTTATACTTCCAAAAATATTTCTTTGGTATGTAAACAGGTGTTATTGAGAACAACAGGTTTTATGGAGGTGCATTTTCCAGTTGTATATCTAGGTGTTCCTTTGGTAAATGGAAGACTCATAGCAAGACACTTGGAGCCGCTTGTTGATAAAATTCAAAAAAAGGTGGCGGGATGGAAAGTGAAGCTCCTTTCATAAGGAGGGAGACTTATTTTGATCAGGCATGTTCTAACTAGTATGGCGTCACACCTTCTTGCTGCCTTGGAAATTCTGAAAATGGTAATATCAAAGATTAATTCTATCTTAGCAACTTTGTTTTGGGGTGAGCAAAAAGGGAGAAGAAAGCTAAATGGCGTGCTTGGTCTAATTTATGTTTGCTGATAGGTGAGGGTGGGCTGGGTTTGAGAAGTTTCATGGACATTCAAGAATCTTTGCACATGAAATTGGTGTGGAGATTAATGAATTCATATAGCCTTCGGTGCAAGTTTTACATTGCTAAATATGTAAAGAATGGACATATTTCACTAGTTGTTTGTTCTATGTCTGCCTCAAGGCATTCTTCTTAGCAGGAATTATTGCAGTAGGATAATGGTTAGGAGGATTTGAAAGGCATTATGGCATTATGATCTTCAAAGTTTAGCCAAGGCTTAGCTCAGGACCCGACTACTCATCATATTTGGTTTGGTATTGCTATCGCAAATGAATTTGAAAGTCATGATGATATTTTTATCAAAATATTTGGTTTGGTTTGGTTAGCTCAGGACCCGACTACTAAGGAACATCTTTATCAAAATATTTTTACTTCGCATTTCAAGCAATTAGCAATAATTTTTCTGTGAACTTCCAGAAAATTATTTCATGTAGCTTGCCAAATAAATTTGGAGACATGGGTACAGGACCCAAATGACGACGAGAAATACTTTCACGAGTGCTTTTACGCGATTGAGGTTGTTGTGATTATTTGACAAGTGGTGTGCTCCCACTCGAATTCGAGTCATTTTTATAATTTGTGGGATCTTAAAGAATTTCTTTCTCATTCTCAACTAAATTTCTTAGAGCACTTTCCTCTTATTTTACAATCTCATGAAGTTCTAAACTCCTATCATCCTCACCTCTACTTAGAAACTCATCTTCAATAAAATCCACATCTCGTGACTCAATCTCGGTCATACTTTCATTTGATTGTTCAACTATTAACACATACCTTTTAGAGTGTTTTAAGTATCTTATAAAAATACAATTCTTCCCTCTAAGGCCCAATTCCCATATTTGTGAGAAAAATCGTGAACAAAACCCATTGAAAATCATGATTGCAAGTTACTCAAATTGGGTTTATGGCCGATCTATAATTTATATGGGGTGGAAGTTACTGAAATTGGAGGGTACTCGATTAAGAATGTAACCAACAGCCAAAAGTGCACTCCCCGCAAGTTAAGAATGTAACCAGCAGTCAAATTGGAGGGTACTCGGTTAAGAATGTAACCAGCAGTCAAAAGTGCACCCCCCTAAAAAGAAATTGGTAGGTATGCTTATGCCATCATTGACCTAACCAGCTCAAGTAGTATTGGATTTCTCCTTTTTGCTATGCCATTTTGTTGCCGCATACTTGGCATCATCAACTGTATTTTGATTATTTTTTCATCACACAGCTTTTTAAATTGCTCAAAGAGATAGTCTTGTCATTGGTCAGTTCTTAGAATTTTTAAACTCTTGTCTAACTGATTCTCAACCATTCTGAGATATCGCCTAAAGCATTTTAATGCATCAGACTTATGAGAGATTAAATAGACATGACCGAAATGTGAAAAATCATTTATAAATATGATGGTGTAGATACCTCCATCTCTTACCCTTACACTCATTGGACCATAGATGCGTGAGTGGACTAATTGCAATAGAAAAGATGCCCTAGTGGCTTTTCCAAACAGTTTTATTTTATCTTTTCCCATTAAACAATGTTCACATGTTGACAAAATGACCTTAGCGAGATTGTCTATCAAGCCTTCTCTAGCTAAATGAGTCATTTTATCTTGCCCCATATGGCCAAGCCTAGCATGCCATTTATATGAATCCAAATGATCAAATGCAGCAATAAACTCATTCATATTTGAATAATCCAAATTCAATATCATAAAATCATCTTGAAGAAAAGCACTTCCATAAAATACATGACCCAATTAAAAGGAAACACAATTGTTTTCAAATACAATTCGAAAGCCAAGTCTTAATAAAGTAACTATGGAAAGTAAGTTTCATTGGATCTCGGAAGCGTATAGCACCTTGTGGAGAAAAGAGTGTGGCCACCTTGCAAGTCTAACTTGTTGGTACCAAGTCCCAGCACCTCCATGCTAGCTCAATTCCCCACCTTGATACCACAGTTCCCAGCTGGAATTCGACGATACTTCACAAATCCGACTCTATCTCACACTATGGTTCGGTCGCTCCTGAATCAACAGCCCACATAGGATAGAAATGAACAACCATCACATGGCTAGTTACAAAAATAATGCGAAAAAAGAATAATGCGAAAAAAGTCAGAGTGTACCTTTTTTGGCACAATGCAATCATGAGTGAAGTGGTCTTTCTTTTCGCAGTTGAAACACTCTAATTTTGAATTATTTTTTCTGCGCTTGCCCATTCTTTTGAGTTAAGAAGTTCCTAACACCTTCTTGACTTGTCCAACATCTACTCCATTCTTGTACTTCTTGTGTTTAGGCTTTGACGCCTTGCGCAAACCAGACTCAACCATATAGGCCGAATAATTGGGCTTAGCAGCATCTAGGCACTCAGCCTCCAATTCCAAGTAACACGAGACATCATCAAAGTTTTTGATATTCTCGTTATGTGTCAGGTTCTAGCTCATATTCTCCCAAGAATTCAGTAGTGATCTTATCACCACCTGGACTTGCTATCCATTAGTCAAATTGTTTCTTGCTAAGATGCTATTTCATCGTATGGTTAGAGCGCATCTTATAGGAGTCAAAACTCATGATTAATCCACGCAAACTAGTGGCTGAAGTTCTACCAAACTTATGTTTCAAAGCTTCCCACATGCTTTGGGCACTATCATAGATCTTGAACTCACACATTAGATCTTTGTGCATGCTGTTTAACATTATTATGCACGCATATCGATTTTTCTTAGCCCATTCAGTATAGTCTAATTGATCTAACTTGTGTTGTTCTGAGTCCCCTTCCTTGAGCTTAGTTAGGGATTGAGATAAGACCTCTATGACCTCTTGTTCATCTAAGACATACTAGATATTACGATGTCATATGTCATAGTTTTCCACTTCCAATTTTTCCCATTTGTTTAAATTGACAACTATAGTTTTGGATGTCATCTTACTACAACACGCAAAAAATGGATATTATACACACACCTAAGAAATCTACCGCATCATCAAGGTTAAAAAAAAGAATAATTTAGACATGTTGCAAAATCGAAAAATCACTAAACTCCATAATCATCTTTTGTACCACAATATCCAATTATTAAACTTATAACTTAATTTTTTTGTGCAAATTTAAAAACAAGTGTGGCAGATTTAATCATTATAAATCTCAACCATACTCTCACTATCTAAAATAGTCACCTAGTTCTAATCACACGTTAAGACAGATCCTACAAAAATTACAGTAACTTGTTGGGGTAATCTACAAGGATAGTTTCACCAATTACAACAGGCTATTGGGTCAGTCTACAAAGATGGTTTATATAAGACCATTACAGTCTATTTTTCTTGTTTCATCAGTGTATTTACAGTTCTTACTAAGGCTACTGTGGTGTTATCGTTGTACAATGCATTTACAGTTCTTACTAGGATCACTATAATTCTTTCAGCCTATCATTCACACTGAAAAATTCGAACTAAGACTACTTAGTGTGAATTTTCTAATTTGTCACTAAATAAATTAAGGCTAATGTCTAATCATTCAAGCCTAACATTTATACAAGATAAGATAACCATATATTCACATGTTCAATATAGGCATACATGTATTCATATTTAATTTAAAAAATTAAATAAAAGATCACATGTATTAACATTATGGAATAAAAAAAAATAGCCTGAATTTCACCATATATTCACATGTTATCACATTTTATCTAAAGTATTAAATAAAAGATCACATTTAATATTACAAGAAATATATCTAAGTATATATTAAATCATGCCAAAAAATAAATTATTATTATTATTGTTTTCTTTTATAACATCTTCTGGTTGTAGGCCTAGATTTTAATACATCTAAGCATATATTAAATCATGTTGATGGGTGCACATGGCACCCCCCAAGTGCGCAAACCAACTCTAATAGGTGCTGCGCAACACCTTCAATGGAGGTCGGCCTTTTTTTTTCTTTTTTTTTTAAGGTAAAATGATACACATAAAAATACACAGAAATATCTCAACCATATGTGAGAAAAAAAATGGGAACAACTTAAACAAGCTCTGATACCAACGTTAGAAAAACACAGCAGAAAATACCTCATGCTCAGCTTACAAAATTGCTCAACAAGTTTCTCTAGTCTAGCAAATATCAAGTGTTTTCTCTTATTGGCAAAATGTACTACATAGTATTAAACTAGAGTAACACTAACAAATCCACAGCCTAAATACTTTTTCAAGAGAGAACAAAAAGAGAGAGTTTTTGTGTATTTCAAGTGATGTCAAAAACCAAGTTGGGGGGGAGGGGGGTATATATAGCCCACCCACACACAGCTGGCTTTTAATTCCAACCATTATACCATGTCAACTAAACGGCAAAAATGTATGGCTTTAAGCCATAAGTTATATGCAATTACCGCATGGCTTAAAACCATGCATTTTCCATTACAGGAAGGAAGGGGTCAGCCCCACGTGGGCGTCCCCCTTCTTACACCCACCATATAGAATTACTTAGCATTAGAGTACTTTTGTCTCCTAGTATCAGAATGTTCTATTGCCACTACCAAAGCAAAGGCTTGTTAGCAGCAATTCATGGCCACTGTCTTCTTTGTTTGCTGTCATTCTTTTGTCTTATTGTTCTTTTAATCCTTTACCTTTATGTGTATATATATATATATGTGTGAAGTTATTGTAATCTGTAAGAAACATATACATCAATACAAAGGAACGAGAATATTTTTCTTTCTAGTCTTGCTGATTCTCTTCATTTCACTGCTTTATTATTCAAGTCCTCAAATTTCAACATGGTATCAAGAGCACAGGTTGCATAAAGGTTCAATATGATGTTGTTACATTATTCACTCTCATTCACCTTTTTTTTTTAATCTTTCATATCTACCTTTTCTTTTATATCAATGGCTGATAACACTTTACCAAAATCATCAACTCTTTAGAAGACCCCAATAGCCATTTTTTCGTACACCATAGTGACAATGCTCACACGGTGATAGTCACTCCACCTTTAATAGGTTCAAACTATCTTACAGGGAATAGGTCTTTCACATTGGCGACTTCTATAAAAAACAAGTTAGGATTTCTAGATGGTTCTTCAAGTTACCCAAATACTCCTGGATTCACACGTGAAAATTTTGTAACCCGATACGTTTACTCAAGATACATAACCCGCTTGTCTTCTACCACAGTAGATAATCAGAACCTCTCCAATTTTTGACTTTCCTACTAGAATCTCCAGTGGTTGATCACGAATGCTTCTACTCTCCCTTGGAGTATGCACTCACTCAATCCTACAGATTAAGCACTAGAAATTCCTTTTGAAAATTACCTCTCACAAAAATACCTGAACACCCTTTCGGCTTCAAGCTCTTTAGAATACTTATAAAAGTATTTTGAAGTGTTGTTAAAACCCTCAGTCGAGTCCTCTATATATTGGCAATGCAATGGTGTAGTGTTTGTATTAGAGTAGAGAGAGCCTTACCGAGGATTCCAATTTGTTACGTTGCTAACAGTTTGCGAACAACTTGGACTAGATCACTTTACTGGATATTTTCAAGTTTAAATCAGCTTCGGTTTCTTTATTTGAATCTTGAATCTTTATCACTTCGGGTGACTCTAAGACTCAAAACTTACATAGAACTCTTATAGACTCTTATCTTATACTTTAAACAAGATTTGATAAGAGTTATAATTTAAACTCTATCATTATCGGATAACACCAATTTAAACACTTCGTCCTTATCAGATGAAAACCTAGAGACCTATTCAAAATTACATTCATGCTCAATTTGAATTCCAATATAAACTCATCTAATCCTAACCAAACTTAAATTACATTTACAATCTCCTCCTTTTGCTGATTTAATGAAAAAACATATATCAGATGAATGTGATTCAATCCTACAAAAACAACTAACCAACCACGAGCAAAGATCTCCTGTTGCAAATCATACTTCATAGAAAATTTATCACAGAAATTTCTAAGTATCACTAAGCATATCAAAAGTCTTTGCAATCTACACATATCAATTCAAAAATAGCAAGAATAAGAAAACAAACACATAATTGTCCAAATTACATATCTAACTGAAATTAAAAAAACTATCAACAGAAAATTTAAAAAGTGGTTGGTGGTGGTGATTGTCAGCATGTTTTCTACACTATTCCCACTTATGCTTCTCCTTTCTGCTTCCTTCAGCTCCCTTGCTAACAATTTGCTTAATCCTTTCATCTCCCCCTATTTTTTGTCGGTAGATTAGTCAGATTTTGATTTATCTTTCGATGGATTTACCATCTTCAACACCTTATCTACATCTAACATTACTTGCTACAACCTACTATTGGCCTTCTCTATTTCTTCTTATTGGTCAGCAAGCATTTTCTCAAATTTTCCCGTCGAAACCTCCCATTTCTCCACATAGGAGTCAAATTTTGATTGAAAGACTTGCAACATTTCAATCAATTCAAGTAATTGTTCAGGGGCCTTATGGGAAGATGTAGATGTTTCAGTGTGATTCCTCTTTTACCACTCATAACAACCTCTGACTTGGTTACAATTTGGGAAGAGATTTTTCTGAACATTTTCATAGTAACTTTAGTGCTCCTTATGGGAACTTTTGCAATTCGGGCCAGCTTGGATATGAGTCTTCCAAAAGGCAGACTTACTTTTTCCAATAGATCATTCCTAGCCTTGGAGATAACCTCAATGATATGTATGTAAAGATCAATGAGGATTCCCTTGACCAAAGCATACATAAAGTGTGCATTCTCCACAGTCAGCTCAGTATGCCTTGAAATTGGCCAAAGGTTAGTTAACATGATTTTTGCCAAAAATCTGAATTCAGGGAGCATTGATTTCATTGGCAATCTATGGGACTTGAAAGGCCATGAGAGAGCATCGGGGCCACAAAATAAGTCCTTCATTTGGGCCTTGGAAGATGTTCCCATGCTCTTATATGGGAAATCTCGACTTCCCACCATTGGAAGTCCATAAAACTCTCTAATGGTCTCCGGAGTCACAAGCATATCTACTCCCCTCACTGTGGAAGTGATGAAGTGATTTTCCACACTCAATGCTGAGTTGGAATAAAACTCTCTTACTAATTCAATATAGGGAGCAGGAGCTCCCTCAGTGATTTTTTTTCCTCTTTCTATCCGCAAACATATTAGAAATGAAGTCAAAATCATGCTCATGTATGTCATTTAGCGTTACCTCACGTTCTCCAAGTACGTTTCTCTTGGAGAATACTTTCCTATCGAACTTAGCCTTTTTTGTTATTCATTTGTATTTCATCTGCATGAAAGTAAAAAAGACACTTTGAGTATGATAAATACACAGTATATGAAGATAGGCATATATTTCCTAAAACATAACAATGCCAATAAGCATGCACAAGGGTTCCAACCAACCAATCAACATATGGTTTTGAAAGAACATAAATAACATACTCGTTCATTGATCCTTTCCAATTGAGGGAAATATCAAGTCCTTAGCATAGGAAAATTACATGGGGAGGAAGACGATGAAGACATTGTGAAACCAACCAAATAGTTGCTCAAACCCTCTATTTGTCACATTTGTCTCAAAAAAAAAACTCAAGAACGCTTCTATATAAACCATTTCAAATTGCTTTATGACTCCTAATATAACACAAAATCTAGTCTATTTCGGTTTTTGAAAACAACATTTCTTAAACCATAATCTCTAATAAACCTTAAGCGAAGTCCTAATCTACCAAGAACTCAAGAACTAGAGTCTGAAAGATACAAGAACCCTTCAAGAATATGTTTTTGAGAAGAAGACTTTACCTTGAGAATTAATCTGATGCCAAAAAACGTGACGATTTGAATATGGAAAATAATCGGTTCTTGCTAAGGCGTATTGAGGAAGCCAAACAGTCAAAATCAGAGGGAGAGAGAAATGGAGAGAGGAACTTTAATAGCCGATGGACGTGCAGCAGCTTTATGGTTTTTCGCCCACATCTCAGAAGTGCATGCACCCAGGCCGCTCCATTTTGACACGTGGATGAGGTGAATTTCATGCCTCATTAGATTTGCATGCCCTTCATTCTTTGTTTTAAATTTATTTTGTTTGAAAATATTTTAAAGAACAAAAAATTTTAACGAACTAGAAAAAAAATTCAAATAATTAGAAAATTCATGTATTTTTCATCCACAAAGCTTGGAGCCTTTTCGAGTAATTCCATGTTCAAGCTTTGTTACACTCTTCATTTTTCCACTTCTTTAGGAGATTCAATTCTTATTGGCCAGTCTTCACAATTGACCACTTATGTTAATTGATGACCTGCCAAAAATTCATGTGTATGTGAGTGAGGAGAAAAAAAAATTCCAATTTTTTCTTTTCCTTTTTTTTGACTCCCCATTTATTTTAGAATTTCTTCAATATTGCTTTAGGAATGGCGAATTTTCCTTGAAAGTTAAACTTTATGCTAAAACCTACATACTAGAAAAGCAACTTTCTTCAAGCATAAAGTCATTTCACTCTAATTGTCCATTTTGTATTGCTCATCTTTTTCTACAATGATTGGGGCAATGATTTTTTTTTTACAAGAACGTTGAGAACTTAGATCCATGCATGAGCATTCGTCTTTTTCCACAATGATTTTTTGAAACCCGACTTTTTCTATAAGGATCAACCTTGATGCAAGGAAAAATGAGACATTTTCGTTTTGGTATTATGTTCAACTAATTTTAGTCAATTCAAGGCATAGACTCCCATTTACTTTGAGCATTTTATGAGTATATGTATGTTGTCAGTAGTTTGTTAGGAGGCTAGAATTTAACTCCTCATAGTGCAGAAAATAAAATTCTTATGTAGTCTTTTATTCAAGATTTGTGCATCAAAAGTAAAGACACATACTAAACAAGGTCTACTTCAATCCTAACAAGCTGAATTTGTGGAGTCACAAAACTCAAAGACCTGATATACTCATATGGCTCGTTATTTACAAGATATTAGCAACATGAATGTTTTAAAGCAACAAGCAAGAATAGTCACCTTTCTTTTATTTTTCTTTTTTTTTTAAATAAAAAATTAGGGCATGTCACACATACCAACGACCTTCCTAAGAAACTCAAACCTTAGACCATCTAAAAGTTTAGTGAACAAATATGTCAATTGGTGTTCAGAATCAACGTGTTCTAGTGACACAACCTTAGTTTCGAGCAAGTCTCTTATAAACTGATGCCTTATGTCTATGTGCTTGGCTCGAGAGTGTTGCATAGGGTTCTTCGAGATATTAATAGCAGTAGAATTATCATAGTAGATCATCATAGTATCTTGAGAGAACCCATAATCCTCAAGCATCCTTTTCATCCAAAAAAACAGAGTGCAACAACTGTCAGCCGCAATGTATTCAGCTTCTGTAGTAGACAAGGAGATAAAAATTTTCATCTTGCTCATCCATGCTACCAAATTGATGCCAACATAGAAGCAACCACCATTAGTGCTTTTTGTCATCAGCATTCCTTGCCCAGTCAGCGTCAAAATAGCCAACTAGATTCAGGGTTGAATCTTTTGAACACCATATGCCATAGTTGACCGTAGCACTTAGGTGTAATTTAAGATTCTTTTTATAGTCATGAGGTGTGACTCTTTGGAATTTGCTTGAAACTATACACAGACACCTATACTAAATGTGATGCCAGGTCTACTAGTAGTAATATAAAGAAGACTATCGATCATGCTTCTATACAGAGTGAGATCAATACTCTTACCTAAAATATTCGAGCAAATTTTAATAGTATTGCTCATCAGAGTGAGAGCATATGTCTTCCCTTCCATGACACAGCTCTTAACAAGGTCTTCGGCATACTTTGATTGAGAAATGAATATTCCTTCTTCAGTTTGTTTAATTTGGATTCCAAGAAAGAAATTTGATTCTCCAATCATACTCATTTCAAACTCCTTTTTCATGTCTTTTGAAAAGTCATGTGAGAGTTTGTCAATAGTAGAACTGAACACTGTGTCATCTACATAAATGCTTATCAGCTTTTCTTAGGAAAGTGTTTGATCAACTTAACCTTTTATGAAGTTGTTTTCAAGCAAGTATTTAGTGAATCTTTCATACTATGCCCGAGGAGCTTGCTTTAGTCCACAAAGTGCTTTCTTCAACCTGAAAACATGATTAGGAAACAAGTAATTAGTAAACACTTTTGGTTATTCAACATATACTTCTTCATTTAGTATGTCATTTAAAAAAAAATACTCTTAACATCAATTTGATAGAGTTTAAAATTCAAATGGCTAGCGATTGCTAACAGAATGCAAACAGATTCCAAATAGGCAATTGGTGCAAAGGTTTCGTCAAAGTCAATCCCTTCAATTTGACTTTGTGCTACTAGTCTAGCCTTGTTCAGAATGATGGTTCCGTGGTCATCAGACTTGTTTTTGAAGATCCAATTTGTTCCAATAATGTTGAGATCTTCAGGTCTTGGAACAAGTTCTCGTACTTGATTTTAGTGAATTGGTGCAATTCTTCATGCATGGCATTCACCCAACTTTCATCTTGTAAGGCTTCTTCCACCTTCTTTGGTTTAACCTGAGACAAATAGTAAACATATGAGACTTGATTTAACACTCATACCTTGTAGTAGGTTCCACCGATCTCATACCTTCATCCAAATCTTCAAGGATGTTCTCCTTAAGATAATTAATCCTTGTATAGGGTGCTTTTTCATGTTGTGAAATTGAGCTTGGTGTAGTAGGTTCCACCGATCTTGTAGCCTCTTGATAATAATGTTGATCTTCAACTTTCTCAATGACTTTGCTCAATTCCTTCTAGGCCATCTTCTTCAAGTTATCATCTACGACCACGTTGATTGACTCCATCACAGCCTTAGTCCGTAGATTGTTAACTCTGTAGGCTTTGCTATTTGATGAGTATCTCAGAAATATTCCTTCATCACTCTTGATGTCAAATTTGTGAGTGTTGTCTTTGTCTTTCAAAATATAGCAAATATTTTCGAACACCTTAAAGTATTTTACCGTGGGTTTCTTTCCATTCCATAATTCATAGGATGTGAGTTTGGTTCCTAAACGATAAAACCACACGGTTCAGTATATGTCCAGCAGTATTGATTGCTTCTCCCAGAAGTGTAGATCTAATTTTTTGCTATTTAGCATAGTAAGAGCTGATTACGCCCAAAGAATAATGCGGTCGTTTGCAGTATAGCTTTGGGGTGTCGATTCCACAGGGAGATGGATTGAGAAATTGAAGAACAGTAACGAAATTAACAAAAAGATTTAGATGAGTGCGAAAAGTAAAGCATTGGGAATCCTTTGTATATAATTGGTATTTTAATTATTTTCGATTCATTAATAACTCAATTGAAAATTCTATGTCCAAATTTTCAATCGGAAAATAAAACATTAATAACCAGATTTAAATCAAATGTAATCTTTCCAAAAATCATTCGTCACAATATAAGAACAGGAATTGTTATCGATATTAAAGAAATTCAACGTCGACAATATACTCGTAGAGCAATATTGCAGCAGAGAATTAAATTAAAATAGATAACCAATTGAACCAAACATAATCAAATGATTATTGCATTTAATAGAAAAAGCATGACTGAATCTATAAATGAAATAAATTCTAAGATTATTTGGTAACGAAAACATTTATAATAAATTTCGAATGACTAAACAAAAGAGTTTAATATTTGAAGAACACATATATGAATCGAAAACAATTACAAATACCATCATATATACAAATTCATCCCTAGCTCTACTAAAAAATTAGTTACACATATTGAAAATATGCAACAAAAATTCTCTAAGGGATAATATGGAAGAGCCAACCATTATTTTCTTTTCTCTTCTTTGGTTTTTCTTTTCTTTTCTCAAGCTCTCAAAAACAATGTATCTTCCAAGGTATCCAAGCACACTAAGCATTGTCTTAGAACACACACCCCTCCCTTCTATTTATAAGTATCCTTCATGCAAGTTGTCATAACAAAATCATCACAATTTCAATTTGTCTTGTCATATGTCATTCTTGAATCCAAGTGATTTGTGAGTTGTCATTTTGATCATTTGTTTTCCCACTATGCATGAGCTGGATTTTGCTTGTAGGTTGAGTGTTTCAATTTTGCTTCTCTATCTATTAGTTGTCTTGTATGACTTAATATCTTGTGGTCAAATAATTTGTCTTGAAGAAACTTGAGTGCACTTCATCTTGTATCTAAATTGATCATTGAATTTCCAAGTTGGTGAAGGAGTGCTTGCTGGAAAATATTATGATAACATTTGGATTTGATGCAAGTGGCTGAAAAATATCCAGGAACGTCAAGCGCAGGTGTGTCCACTTGATGGTCGATTTTGTCATATATTGAGTGGATATCTATTCAAACATAAAACATATAAAAGTTATAGATATTTCTCTTGCGGTTCTAGATCATCTTGAATCAGCTCAATCGGAGATTGGATGAGAGAGTTATGCCCATATTACGAAAAGATGTCAGAACTGTCTAAAATTCCGCAATTATCTTCATTTGCTCCTAATGTCTCCATTTGTGTCCTAAATCAAAATATAAGAATAATGAGTATATTTAGGCATCAAATAAGAATAAAATATTAAATATTAAGAGAGGAAAATATGGCATTTTATATTCTCATCAATATATTAAATCATGCTTATATCTATTTCAAGATAAATGACCATTAATTTTAATAACATGAGTTATATCCATTATTTTCTCATTTCTTTTAGTATTTAAATAGAGTATTTAGAGTGAATTTTTGTGCACTCATCAAGAGCCATCTCTTGAATTGCCCTATTTTTCCTCTCCACAATTCCATTTTGTTGTGTTGTGATTGGGGCTGAAGATTCTTGGTGTATTCCATGTTCATCACAAAAGGAAAAAAAAATTAGTATTTTCAAATTCTCTATCGTGATCACTACGAATACGAGAAATAGAAGAATTCTTCTCTGTTTGTAGCTGTTTGAACAATTTCTTTACAAAATCAAAGGTTTCTGATTTATCCCTCAATAGAATGATCCAAGTGTATCTTGAGTAATTACATTTACAGTTATGTTCCCTCACAAGACATTTCTGACCCTCTATATATCCCCTGGTTCTGATGCAACAACTTGCTCCTTACTTGGATTTTCAACTCCATTTCAAAGGACATTGGTTCAAATGTAATGTTCATGAATTTGGCCAAGGATGTCTAGGATAAACTCAAAGATCATTTTTCACAACCTAATAATGTAAGGATTTTTCACCTCCTGCAATCGAACTCCATTGTGCAAGGAAATTTGTCTACAAGTGAATATTTGACTCAACTTAGTGCTGAATAGCTACAGAACTTTGCCTCAGTGTTTGTGTGGACAATGTACATGTGATGCTTTGAATGACATTGGTAAAACACAACAATTTGGTATAGTTTTCAAGTCTTTAATGGGATTGGCTGATACATATAATAACTAAAGTAATATTCATGCCCAAATGGCACCAGAAAAAATGAGATTTTAACTATTGTTTGAAAACATTACAGTTGAACTTATCCCAAAAAATGGAATGATATCCTACACTGCCGCATGCGTATAAAAAAGTAAAGAAAAAAGAAAAAAATAGAGAGACTACTCTGCAAACGTTCTATGGCTCTCTGTTTCTCGCACAGGGTCTTACAGTTTTCACCTACATTCAATTGCCCCTTTGCAAAAGTAATACTTACATTTTTACCATTAAATTTATCTTGCAGTTAGCATTGGTTCTTGGACTTGAAGAAGTCAATTTCAAGTTTGTAAAATTCTAGAATTACAAACGGTTCTAGATTTCTTGGCATTGGTTCTGATTGATATTGTGCTCCATTTGCTCTTGATCAAAATGACTTCAAGCTTTAATACCTCCAACCCCTGAATTGCAATAAAACTTTTATATACCAAGAAAGAAATGTACTTTTGACTTGATATCCAAGTTAGATATATGTGATTATGTACAACGTCAAGAGATAGATAAAATTTATGAGGCATCTAAGATCAAGATAAAGGAAAAATGAGTTGATCGTATATATATAAGTAAAGGAGTACATCTATTCAGAGATGTCAGTTTAAAATATAGGTCTATGGACTATCATAGTACGTGTGATAATGGTTTTTTTTTCAGTTTTGTGTGTTATGCAGTTGAATATTATCCAAGGAAGATCTCATCAATGCAATTTTCACTTCCTCCTTTATTCCTGGGTGATTAGTTAGTACTATGCCATTTTTCTTTGCAATTGATTGCGGCCATATTAGTTCATATCATCTGGTTAAAGTAAAATATACTTCAGTGCAGATATCTTGCCAAGGCCAGCTACATTGTTTGGGAATAAACTTTGTATTGGTGGGGGTTTGAAGTTATTTATGCCACCAACATCTGCTTCACAGACAATATTAAAAAATATGCTTGTTGGTTAAATTGTTATACAAAACAGTGTCAACCTACTGAGAAATTCTTATGTTTAGTACTTTTGCTTATTTTGTTTTCCTTTCTTTTCAAGTTACGTAGAAATGATTATTTGTATTTCAATATTTTCTTTTTTGTACCATATTGTTTACATTCTTCATATATTTTAGAAATAAAGCTGTGAGTTTGTGATATTGTTTTGCTGCTATTTTTTTTTTCGTAGAAGACTATTTCCGACGAGCATTGTTGGTAGTATTTTCTTGGTCACAAATATTTATTTCCCGTGATTTTCACTACGACATTTAAGTATTTTCAAACCCCTATTAAATGTGGTTGACATATTTTTTGTAACAAAATCTTAAACTTTTTATGAGAAAAAGAATTACCAGAAATAAAAATATTTTTCACGATTTTTACAATAGTAACTTTAAGTTCTTAAAGGTACCAGCCTATTCTTCAAATCCAACTATAAGCTAATTTGTTAATAAAGTGATAGAAATATATAATATTAGCCACGAAAAAAAAAAAAAAAAAGTAAAAAAAGGCACTTTTTGTTGAAATCTAGATGTTGTACTAGATTTATCATTTCTCTAATAGATTAATCAATTACGGATTAGTCACGAAAAGCCATCCATCTGTATAAACCAAATAACTTCTATCTTCATCAAAATCAAAGATGACTCTCTCCTTCAATCTTTAATTTTAAAACATTCAGATTTATGCCTATGATATTGCCGAGAGGTAAGAGAGAATATTATTATTTAACTACTTAATATCTTGAAGTTGTCTTTTTTGTTAGTATATATGTATAACTATCAAGTTAGTACTAAAAGCATTTTGCATTGATTTTATGTATTATTGGTTTGGATATTAATTATAAAATACTTTATCATGAATTTAGTTGTAATTATGAATGATTTATATATTTATTCTTATATTATAGACGAAACTATATTAATCATGTCAAAATAAATATATGAGTCAGCTTAATCTATTTATATTGTGAGATCTCGCAGTTTTACATACTTTTAATTTACTCATATTTTTTTATTGAATATTTTAATTTATTTTAATAAATTAAATTATTATCTCATAAATTTAATTTCGGGTATGTTTTATTTACGATCAGAATTAGTTATTTGTGAAATCTATCATTTTAATATTATAGTGATTTAAAGATTATTATTGGTTTTATCATTTGGATTGTTATCGATATTATTTGGATTTAGTGGTTTTGATTTTAGTATAGTTATAAGCTTTTGTGAGATTCTTAAATAATAGTGCTTTTAATTATTGTAATTAATTGTTGCTACTAATATTTCCATCTGAAATGATATATTCAGTATTTTTAATTTTAATTATTATAAAATATGGTTTGATTTGCCGTATTTTTATTAAGGAGCATTGATTCTATTTTATCTGACGTTATCTGATTTATTGATCTTAAATTTATTAAATTTTTAAGTCTTATCATGTTTATTCTATTTTGGTTGGGAAGCTTTTGAATAGCTCCAAAAATACTATGTTATGCAGGATTATTTTATTAACTTGATTTTAATTATTTGAAATAGTACGAGATTTTAAACGTGCTTTAAATATCTGATTTAAATGTATGGATCTATTCCTTTTAAATAATTAAATAAAATTCATCATTTTAAGTATCGATGAAAAATATTATGTTGAAAAATAAAATGAGTTAAAATAATATTTTATTTAATTAGTTTGAGAATTTTAAGTTAAGTTGATGTTTTACGCTTTCAAGTCAGTGTTTTAAATTCATCTGTTGTCCGTTCGAAAACCTAAAAGCGTCGGGCCTATAAATAGCGCGAAAATGGTCAAACCCTTTCATTTTCCCCATCCCTTTTCCTTTTCTCTCTCTCCTCTCTCTTTTCTCCCCCACGTGCTACAGTAACTGTGGGAGGAGCAGTCCAGTTTTTGCGGCGCCACCCCCAGCCGCCTAGCCTCACCTCCGGCCCCACTTGAACCACCACCCTCCGGCGAGTCCAACCCCACCGGTGGTGTCGATCACCGCAGCCCCACGTCCCGCCGGCAGCCCCAAACCTGAGAGGCATTTAAACCTCTACGCCGCATCTTTCGCTGCACATATCTCCGCCACCAGCCACCGTACCATGACACCACTCTAGCCATTTGATCCGCCACCCATAGACGACCTACTACCAGAAATTTCAGCCCCAACGGAATACCCACTTTCTCTCTCCTCCCTTGGAACCGAAATGGGTCTCCAAATGAGCTTTCCATCGCCGCACCGCCGTCCGGCCACCGTGGCTCTCACCACCACCGCCAAAAACTTTCCCTACCTCATTTTATCACACTCCTAAAACAGTTTTCCCATCCATGACCGCACCTCCCTTGTACGGGGGAAAATCTGAAAATGAGCCTTCACCATTTCGAGCTAGATCCGCCGCCTTCCGATGGTTGCACCGCCTCACCGACACCGCCACGAGATTCCCCATCCCCCAAGGAGCATTCTCCTGAATTTTGGTTTCAAATGGAGTACTCGAACCCAACCCGTCACTTCGCCGTGCCTGGAGATGAATAGTACACAATTTACCCGCTTGGGATCAAGGATCACCGCAATGTTCGATTGGCGTCCGTTTATGCACTGTAAGTAACAGATATTTGTTTGACTGTTTGACTAACTGTTTGATTGACTGTTAATCTCTGTTCTATTTGCTTGATGTGTTAGTTAGTGATGATGAGTAATTTGAAAGTAGATTGGTTGGGCCTGAGGCCATTTAATGGAGATTGAGATTATTTCGAGTTAATCTTACTATGATTGAATACTGTGTGGATGGTAATTATTGATGGTATAATGTTTTGGCTGGATGACTCTGGTATTTTAGTGATTATTGGCGAGAAGATGTTTTGGTTGGACGACTCGACTATTTTAATGATTATTTGCGGTAAAATGATCTGATTGGACAATTTGACTACTTTAGTGATTATGAGTGATAAAATGATCTGATTGGATAATTCTTATATTTTAGTGATTATTGGGGATAAGATGATCTGATTGGGTAATTCAATTATTTTAATGATTATTAGTGATAAAAGGATTTGGTGGAATGACTCCGTTACTTTTTAGTAACTATCGATGTGTGTTCTTGGATTCCCTTGATGTATAGATTGAGAAATGTTTGGGAATAGAGAAAATAGTATATGAGGATCATCTGTTAAAGAGAATAACTATACATGCAATGTAAATGTGGTGATTAATGATTGGTTATGATATAGTTATTAAGTTATGAGAAAATCTTAAGAAAATATGCGTGTTTTGGGTAAAGAGAAAGGAGAAGAAAAGTTAGGTTTGACCCCGTTATAAGTTGCGTCCTTAACCCCTATGAGATAGTGTTGGTTGGATGTGATGTGACTTAAGGTCTTGACTATATCTTCATTGGAATATGCACAATGTGTGAGATAGAAGATAAATTAAAAATGAATGTCTATTCATATGTTAATATGTATGAGATATATTTTGTGAATGTATGATCATATGTTTCATGACTCACATGTTTTGCATAAGAAGTTACATGTCGCATGCATGTCCCATGCATGAGCACGAAAATCATGTTTTGAGTCAAGCATGTTTTTAAGAAAAAGAAAAGGAAAGATTGAGTTTTTGAAAGAAAAGAAAAGAAGTAAAGTTTTATAAGAACCCCAAAGGCTGGGACGGGGTAGTGCCCCAGTGGAACTCCCTGTCCACTCAGGAGTGTTTAAAGTCGAGTGGAAGCCCCTGGGTCGACAAAGAACAGTCAACGGATCGTGTATGGCTCCAAAAGGTGTCCGGAGCGCGGTAGCACCTAACGCTAGTGGGTGCCAAGGACGGATAAGGTGTAAGGACCTGCCATTTTATAAGTTATATGACACACTCACTTTAAGGTGATGCGGTAACCAGCAGGGAACACGTGGTGCTTAAGGGAGCCATGTTGTATCTCATATATGCAATGTGATAAGTCATGACAAGATGGGGCTTTCGAGCCATAAGAAAAGATATGATATGATAAGTGGTGCCTAAGATAAGAAAAGACGAAAAGTATTTTGAAAAGATGACTTTTGAAAATAAGTTCAAACAGTACATATGAAAGAAGTCAAGTTATATGCATATGAAGAAGTCAAGTTATATGAAAACATTTTTATGAAAAGCAAGTACATGAAGCAAAGCATTGAAAAATGTCAAGGATTACGAATGTTTTTACATGAAAGTGCCTGTGCATAAGTCATGTTGCAAGTCTCATATTCATGGTACATGCACCCGTTGAGTTTACTAGCACTCCTCTAAGAAAGCAACGAGGCCAAGAATCTTGAGAGAGAGGGGAGAGCAATGGAGTCGACATGCGAGATCAAACTTGCAATGGAGTCGAAGGAATGAACTCTATGGCACAAAGCAACGCCTTTGCATGGGAGGAAATATTGAGGGGCTGTGAATGCAAATAACGAAAGTTTTTTCCAGAAGAAGAACTTGGGATACCCACCCAATATGCATATAAAATGTTTAAAGGTGAATAGTGTCCCGCTATATGCAACACTATTCATGCCTTTATAAAAATTTTATTTTATAGTGTCCATTGGAGTTGATTTTGGGACTGTTTTCTCTATATTGTAAAGTAAAGTGTAAAATAACTACTTTATTTATTGAAAGTGTTCTTAGCCGAATAAAACGGTACATATGGAACAAATATGAATGTATCAAAACTGCCCTCACTCAACAATACAACTATCACTCATTTTTTCAGTCTTGGAAACCTAGCTTTGAATTTATTCTTCAAAAAGATTAATAATCGTGGAATTAAATATATTGAAAACCATTAAAAATTAGAAGAATCTCATCCTCAAATACTCAATTGGGACACTACGCGTATAATAGCTTATTCTTTTTATTTATAATTTCCCAACGTTAATTTTCTCTATTTTTATTTTATTATCGTCTAAAGATAAAATAGGACTGCCACATATATAAAAAGAATTCTACATAAAAAATAATCTCACAAATTAATTTTACTTTATTTAATCTATTAGATATATTTTATAATAAAATCATTTTTATAATCTGACATATCGTATTAAGACAAATCAATTTGTAGAATCTTCTTTATAAAATCATTTTCTCAGAATAAAATAAATAGGGTTATGAGCAAAGATTTTAATTTCGTACCATACCGACCGATACGACCAAAACATGCTGTATCGGCTGGTTATAGAGAACTTGAATGGATGTTATTGTGATTGTGCAATAATTACGATGAATATACGAAATTATCGAAAAAAAGAAAAAAAATAAAACATAAATTTATGTGATTTGGCAATATACTTACATTCACAAAAGTTAACAATGATAATTTTACTATTTTATAATAAGATTATATCATGTATATTTATACTAATTCTATTTATATGATATACTTAAAAAAATTATAAAATTATCCCCATTTTGTCATCTTTCATTTATCACTATTTACACAGCAAATATGAGTTCCATACTCCAACAAATATAATTTTAGGAAGCTGAATAGAGTTGAACGCTCTATAGTCGAAGCTTTTAGATTCTGAATAGTGGAGATGTTGTTATGTTATCCAATAAAATCTTCAACCTAAACATGGCACGTGAAAGGGCCCAGCAACAATCCTTTAACTAGGGGTGTAAAATGACCGAACCGGACCGGCTCTCCCGGACCGGACCGGTTGGGGTCCGATCCAAAAAAGATATGGACTGGAAAATTCCGGTCCGGTCCCGGTCCAGGGAGTTGAACTCCCTGGACCGGACTAGACCGGACCGAATCCCTACAGGTTTTTTTTTTTTAATATATGTATATATAAATATTTAAATAATAATATATAAATTTTAATATTAATATTAATATATATTAACATTATAACATATTAATATATAATATATATTCTTATAATATTAACATATTATGATTTATAGTAGACTAGTAGTTGACTAGTTATAATATAAAAATATAAATTATAGTATATCTAGATAAAGTATTAATAATAATTTATAAATAATAAGTATATTATTATTATTTAATATATTATTACTAATTTATCACTATTTAGTATTTACTAACATATAAATATATAATATATTAATGTAAATTGTAATAGTGTTATTATTTATTAGTTATAGTTTATTAACATATCCTAATGTAATAGTATTATTAGACTATTAGACTAACATGCTTAATATATAATATAGACTAACATATTAATATATAATAATTAATATATACTCTTATAATATAAAAATATAAATAATAAGTATATTATTATTATTTAATATATTATTACTAATTTATCACTATTTACTAACATATAAATATATAATATACTAATGTAAATTATAATAATATTATTATTTATTAGTTATAGTTTATTAACATATACTAATTTAATAGTGTTATTAAACTATTAGACTAACATACTTAATATATAATATAGACTAACATATTAATATATAATAATTAATATATACTTTTATAATATAAACATATAAATAATAAGTGTATTATTATTATTTAATATATTATTATTAATTTATCACTATTTACTAACATATAAATATATAATATACTAACGTAAATTGTAAATTTGTAATAGTGTTATTATTTATTAGTTATAGTTTATTAACATATACTAATGTAATAGTGTTATTAGACTATTAGACTAACATACTTAATATATAATATAGACTAACATATTAATATATAATAATTAATATATACTCTTATAATATAAAAATATAAATAATAAGTATATTATTATTATTTAATATATTATTACTAATTTATCACTATTTACTAACATATAAATATATAATATACTAATGTAAATTGTAATAGTCTTATTATTTATTAGTTATAGTTTATTAATATATACTAATGTAATAGTATTATTAGACTATTAGACTAACATACTTAATATATAATATAGACTAACATATTAATATATAATAATTAATATAAACATATAAATAATAAGTGTATTATTATTATTTAATATATTATTATTAATTTATCACTATTTACTAACATTTAAATATATAATATACTAATGTAAATTGTAAATTTATAATAGTGTTATTATTTATTAGTTATAGTTTATTAACATATACTAATGTAATAGTGTTATTAGACTATTAGACTAACATACTTAATATATAATATAGACTAACATATTAATATATAATAATTAATATATACTCTTATAATATAAACATATAAATAATAAGTGTATTATTATTATTTAATATATTATTACTAATTTATCACTATTTACTAACATATAAATATATAATATACTAATGTAAATTGTAAATTTGTAATAGTATTATTATTTATTAGTTATAGTTTATTAACATATACTAATGTAATAGTGTTATTAGACTATTAGACTAACATACTTAATATATAATATAGACTAACATATTAATATATAATAATTAATATAAACATATAAATAATAAGTGTATTATTATTATTTAATATATTATTATTAATTTATCACTATTTACTAACATATAAATATATAATATACTAATGTAAATTGTAAATTTGTAATAGTGTTATTATTTATTAGTTATAGTTTATTAACATATACTAATGTAATAGTGTTATTAGACTATTATACTAACATACTTAATATATAATATAGACTAACATATTAATATATAATAATTAATATATACTCTTATAATATAAACATATAAATAATAAGTGTATTATTATTATTTAATATATTGTTATTAATTTATCACTATTTACTAACATATAAATATATAATATACTAATGTAAATTGTAAATTGTAAATTTGTAATAGTATTATTATTTATTAGTTATAGTTTATTAACATATACTAATATAATAGTGTTATTAGACTAACATACTTAATATATAATATAGACTAACATATTAATATATAATAATTAATATATACTCTTATAATATTAACATATAAGTAATAAGTGTATTATTATTATTTAATATATTATTACTAATTTATCACTATTTACTAACATATAAATATATAATATACTAATATAATAGTATTATTAGACTATTAGACTATTAGTTATAGTTTATTAACATACTTAATATATAATATATACTAACATATTAATATATAATAATTAATATATACTCTTATAATATTAATATATAAGTAATAAGTGTATTATTATTATTTAATATATTATTACTAATTTATCACTATTTATTATTATTTAATAAATTAATATAACTTATAATTATAACTTATAGTACAAGATTATAAGTATTAATTTATTAAATCTATAGACTAAAATTTATAACTATATTAATATATTTTATTACCACTTTAAATATTTTTTTTATTAATTTATGTGCCAACTGCCAAATGCCTAAAAATATAAAAAAAATTAAAAAAATTTAATTGGAGCTAAACGGTGCCGTTTGGCATCGTTTAGCTCCAAATAATGGGTTAAGTGCTGTGGCAAATTGAGTAAAACGGTGCCATTTTACTCAAACTTTGAGTAAAATGGCGTCGTTTTGGTAAATAACTTAACCTAAACCTAAAACCCCAGCAGCCCGCGTCTTCTTCTTTTTCATTTCTTCGATTCTTCTCAGTTCTCATAGCCTCACCACCTCCAGCCTTCCAGGCTCCAGCCTCCAGGAAGTCGAACCCAGTGCCCCCATCTCGTCCGGTGTCTCATCCCTTTGCCGTCGCGAGTCCATCCCGTCCATCCCTTGGCCGTCTCGAGTCCATCCCGTCGGGTGTCCATCACTAATCTCCTTCTGTCCGGTCGCAAATCGAAGCACAGGTATTTGATTTTCCGAATCCATCTCTTGAACTCTTCCGTTGTTATTTGTTAACTTCTTACTTGTTAGCCCATCGCAAATCCATGTCTGATCCGTTGTTCACTAGATTCTCTACAAATAATAATTATTATTGGTGTAAGTTGTAACTGTGTTAGTGAGATTGCGCTTGGAAATTGGAATTCCATCGTATATATATTATATGTGGTTTCGGGTTCGTTTAGGCTGTACTCTGTAGCAATCCGGGAGATGCCATTCTTAATTTCTTATGATCAAGCTTCTAATAATATTTTTGAATGTCGAGAATTGCTAGATGGTCTGTGGTTAATGTTTATGCAAGAGTTTGGGCTTGAGAGTTGACCAATTCTTCATTCTATAGAATTTTTTTATTTTTTGGAATTTTTTGGATAGTTGACCCATTTTACAGAATTTTTAATTTCTTTTATTGACTGTTGTAGTGTTGTTGTTGGTTTATTTATTCTGTAGATGGAGGCTTCTACAAATGAGGTGCGGGAGCCTCAGTCAACACAATCGGAATCGGTCTAGGAAATGCCTCCACCCTTAAATCCAATCTCATCCGATGTAAGTATTCAATCTGGGTCACATAAAGGTAAACGTAGGTCATACGTATGGGAGCACTTTCAAATTGTAGAAGGTGGTGATCCCACCAAACCTAGGGCTGCATGTAATTATTGTGGAGCAACGTATGCATGTGTTTCGAATAAAAACGTTACGAAGTGCCTGAAGTATCACCTTGAGAAACAATGTAAGAAATTTCCGGGTAGGAAGATCATGATGGGTCAGAGCCAAACGATTCTAGGGTTTAAAGTTGATGGAGGTTCAAGTAGTGGGGGACTTGTCAATGTTGCTTTTAGTGTTGAGGCTTGTCGACAAGCCTTGGCAAAGATGATTATTCTTGATGAGTTGCCCTTTAGATTTGTTGAAGGGGAGGGTTTCAAACAGTTTATGCTTGTGGTTTGTCCTAGATGGCTAGAAATTTCATCCCATGTTACGATTGCCTCGGATTGCTATAATGTGTTTAATGAGGAAAAAAAGAAGTTGAAAAATGCTCTTCAAGGGCAACGAATTTCCCTTACCACGGATACATGGACATCCGTGCAAAATCTCAACTATATGTGTCTCACAGCACACTTTATTGATGATGATTGGAAGTTACACAAAAGGATTTTTTCATTTTCTTTGGTTGAAAATCACAAGGGTGAGACACTTGGTAAGGGCACAGAATGTTGCTTGCATGATTGGGGGCAACCGAAAATTCTTACAATCACTATTGATAATGCAAGTTCTAATAATGGGGCTATTTCTTATATTAGAAAAAAAAACCAAGTTTAGGAGGGATAAGATTTTGGAGCATGAATTTTTACATGCTCGATATTGTGCCCACATTTTAAACTTAATCATCCGTGATGGGTTGAAAGACTTTGAAGAATCTATTGCGAATGAGGGGAGATGTGAAGTTTGTTAAATCATCTCTTCAAAGGTTAAGCACATTTAAAAAATGTGTGGAGGATGAAGAAATTCAATCCAAGGGATCTGTTTGCCTAGATGTACAGACTAGGTGGAACTCCACCTATCTTATGTTAGAGAGGGTTTTAACATTTAGAAAGGCTTTTGATCGGTTGGAGGAAGAAGATCCGGGCTTCCTTGCTAGTATTGGAGATGAAGATGATGACGATGATGAAGATGATGTGGTGAATAGGAGAAAGTCAAAGAAGTTAGGGCCTCCCAATGCAACCGACTGGGAAAATGTAAAAGTATTTGTGAAGTTTTTTCAATTGTTTCATGATGCAACTGTACGCTTCTTAGACGGTGAGTATATAACTTGCAATGTTTTTTTCCGTGAGTTGGTGAAAATTCAAAGTGATATTAACAAGGTGTGTGAAGAAGAAAACTCCGTGGTAGGAGTAATGGCAAAAAATATGAAGAAAAAAATTTGAAAAGTATTGGGAGAACTTGGATAATCAAAATATGTTGTTGTATGTTGGGCTTATTCTTGATCCTCGGTACAAAATGAGATATCTTAATTTTTCTTTGACTAAAATGTATAAAGATAATTCTACAAAGGCCATTGATTTGAGTTGGAAGGCAAAAAATGCATTTACCTGCTTGTATGAAGCATACATGGAAGATAATATAGTTACTTCTCATGAGCCCGCAAGTTCTCCAAGTAAAAATGTAAGTCCTTCAACTTCCAAGAGACTCAAGAGAATGGAATCGGATGATAAAGCCTATATGGAGGATGAATTTGAGCAACATTTACAGTCAGAAAATTCTTTGGAAAGCAAATCAGAGGTTGATAGATATCTAGCTGACAAATGTGAGGGTCGAGATGATAATTTCGACCTTCTAATTTGGTGGAAAACCAATTCAGTTAGATATCGCATACTTTCAAAGATTGTACGCAATGTACCTGCAATACCAGTATCTATAGTGGCCTCTGAATCTACATTTAGCATAGCGGGTCGTGTAATTGACCATTTTCGAAGTAGTTTAAGTCCAATAATAGCTGAGGCTCTCATATGTGCACAAAGTTGGCTTCGATCTTCTTCGACTCCAATAAGTCTTAGGACTTTAATGGATGATGTGGAAGATTTTGAGAAGCAGCTGGAAGGTACAGGTAAGTAAATTTAATTCGCTTGTTAGCTTTTGTGATTTATTTTGTTTTATCTTCTATGATATGTTGTAAATTTTTTTAACTTATCTTTTAAATTTTTATGTCTAGAAATTGTTGGGGAGTGTGGTGATTCTATTTCTATGGAGGCGTCAAATTCAACACCTACATGCCCAAAGTAATGATTGAAGGGTAAGTCAATGTGATTTCTAAATATTTTATTTTTATATGATTTCTTTCAAAATGAGTGTATATATATTATATAGTTTTGATCATAAGAGTTTTATTACATGATTGTAGTTTAATTGTCAAATCTCTTTTAACTTAATTTAATTTAATTCACTCAATCTCTTTTTGCAGAATGATTGATTGTCGGTTGAGATTTGGAAGCATAAAAAAAGGGAGGGTCATCTAGATGCAAATTACAATGCTGAGGCCTGAGAGATGTTTTAATTAGAATGATTTTGGAATGCCATTTTATTTTTGGATTATTTTAATTTCTTTTTTATTTTATTTGGACTCTTTAGTAAATTTGGAATCTATTGTGTAGACTCTTAAGGAATCAGGTGTCTTAAGGACTGATTATTATTTTTTATTTATTTGGACTCTTAACTCTTAAGAACTCTTAAGTCTCAAGTCTTAAGAGTTAATTTCTTTTTTATTTTATTTGGATTTTTAAGGACTAATTTTTTTCCTTTTTTTATTAAAATTATTTTTCTTTTGCTATTTTTTTAAAAGTAAATTTTTTAAATATTTTTTTATTTAAATATGTGATGAATATGTAAATTGGGCTAAAAATAATAAATTTAAGTGAAAAAAAATTAATCATTTCAAAATTTTAGATTAAAATTTGCTTATCAAATTATATGAGGGTACCCCTGGACCAGACCGGACTGTCCCTGGAGCGAATTGGACCGGACCAAAATTGACCGAATAGGAGTTCGGTCCGGTCCAGGTTGAGAGAATTTTTGAACCGAATGAAATCGGTTCACAAAGAAAAGTCTACACATACGCTTATTATATGCAAAATTTTATTACATCATTACATATCAGTTTGTAAATTTATTTTTATAAATTTTTTTAAAAGAACATTTTTGTTCAATAAAAACATGTATTGTATAATGCTTAACTACCTAATAGGAAATTGCTAAGTTCCCCTCGCAAATTGTCTCGAAGATACCTCTAAATATATTTTAGTTATTATTTTTTTTAAATGTTAAAATTAGTTATCAGTAGTGAATTTATGTGTATATTTTTTAACATTAAAAAAATTCAAAATGCACTAGAGATAACTTGGAGGCAATTTGGATGGACGAGAAATCTTGGGTGGTAGTATATAATTAGGGGTATACAATTTCGATCAAAATATTGGTCGTATCGATCTGTACTAGCCGTACCGACCAATATTTTGACCAGTACCGGCCTTGTATAGGTCAATATTTCACCTGGTATCGGCCGTATCAAATTTTCAATTTCGACCCTTCAATTTATTTTATTTTATTTTATTTTTATTTTTTTGCTATTATTTATATATTAATTATTATTTTAAAATATAATTTATATATGTATTTATATATAAAAAAAATTATGTAGATTATTTCAAAATAGTATACAAAACAAAATCGATATTAAAATATTTTATTTTAATATTTTGATTTCAAAATTTTGATCATGAAAGAAAATCGAAACTGTTGTGAGAAGGTAATAATTATAAAAGTAGAGAAACGCATACTCCTACGACATTACGTATTTTTCAGTTACGCTTCGTAAGTCAAGTTTGGCATCGGACAGAAAATAACGTAGGCATTAACGATTGAAGCCTAAACAACCAATAAAGGGCTGAGTTTGTAGATAGCGAGTGATGAATGATATTTATGACTAGGAGTTTCCGACTTACGGCAAAGCGAGTGATCATATGTCCTGACCACTTTAAGATAGTGCGCAGTTTTACGACGATCGAGTTTATATATTCTCATTTTTATGCATTTAGGTGAAGGAATAATGATAAAATTATAATTTTTTTATAATTTTTGTTATTATTCTCTTTTTATATAAAAATTAAATTATTGATGAATTCATTTAAATCTCACTTTTAAAATATATAAAAATTAACACTTGGTGCTACCCCCTCTTAGAAGGAAGGATAGAAAATATTTAGATCTGATTTATTTAGTAAAATCATCTCATCTTATTTAATATCATCTAATTATTATAATTTTATTAAATTTTAAAAAAAATATATAATTTAATTTTAAAATAAAAATTATATTTTAATATTAATAGTTTATTCAACTTTTAACTTTTATTTCATCTTAACTCACTATATAAATTATATCCTATTTATTTTCACTATTTATTTCTTTTTTTATATTATTGCATTTTTAAGATCTTTGCTCAATCATTTTTTATCTCGTTTGATTTCATTTTATATAATTATTATATTTAAAATATATATAATAAAATAAAAAATTTATTTTTTAAAATTTAAAATAAAAATAATATTAAAAAATAAAAATTAATTTCTAAATTTTATCTCAATTTATTACATCTTATTTTATCTAATTTACAAAAATAAACTAAACGTGAAAGAATCTTTTCGCCAATAGTTATTATTTTATGAAAAAATTTATACAATTTCTTATTATTTATATAATTTTTTTGTATCGTATTTTATTTTATTTTATTTTATTTTATTTTTATTAAATATTTAATATATATAAATAATGTAAAAAAATTAAATTATTTTAAAAAATAAATTTAAAATAAAATAATTAAATAATTAAATAATTAAAAAAAAATAAATAATAATAATGTACGGAGATAGGAAGAGTGTACAGAGCGTTTGCTAATAATAATAATAATAACCAGCCATTTGCTTAGGTAACCAGCCGTTTGTTTTCATCTGAGGCTGCTTTTTCTGGATCTTCGCGTATAAAACGTTGAGAGAGTAAGCAGACCTACTCTCTTCAAACAAGAAAACCATGACTACTTTCTTCACAGTTTTCATCGTTCTGCAACTTCTGCCAACTCCACCGCCACTGCTGCTTGGCCAAGCTCTTAGTCCAGTTAGAGGCAACGACAATTTGATCGAAATCGAATGCCACAATGCAGAGGTACCGTCGACATGCATCCAGTGTCTGAAATCCGACAGACGCTCCGAAAACTCCGACAGAGTAGGACTAGCGGCGATAATGGTGAACTGCCTGCAAAACCATGCAAAGACCTTGGCAACAAACATGTCGGAGCTGGCTTCCGGAGCCGCAGATCTAGCCATGAAGAATGCGTTCGAAGATTGCGGCCGAGCTTTTTCCTCTGCATATAAAGAGCTGTCTTCGGCGACTTCGAGTTTGGAGAAACGCGAGTACGACAAAGCTGAAATGTTGGTGAGCGAAGCCCTCGAGTACGAGCTGAAATGCCATCCGAAGATCGGAAGTTCTGGGGATCAAATCCCGCAAGATGTTGTTTATGGGATGAAGCTTTACGCAGATCTTTCTGAGGCTACGAAAAGGATAGTCGAACGACTTTAATAATTCTCAATGTTTTTGGGTTTCACCTCTGTTGTTGTATGAGGAAATTAGAAATAAGATTAAAAAAAAAAAACTAGTTTATCACATAATATTAGTTATTATTATTATTATTATTATTTTGGATAAAAAAATTTCATTCAATAAATCATGTCTTACAAAAGACTGCTTATCAAGCCGGTCAGCTTGAGAAACAAAATAATAACTACCTTCCGACTATAACAACATATCCCTCACATTACACGCATACCTATCCAATAAATGAGCAATTCTATTGTCTTGTCTATTTACATGTTGAACTCTCACCTCTTGAAAACTCTACAATAGACGCATAATATCCTTAAGGATATACTGAAAATTTGTTAAAACAGAAGAATTGGAATTTAAAGTATTTACAAGCACAAGAATGTCACATTCAACTATCAGCTTCGAGATTCACCACTGAGCACAGATTTGTAGACCTCTAAGAATAGCAATGGCTTCAATAAATTCTGGAGATGAGACTTCTCTTTCCAACTTGCTGCACGTTGCCACAACTTCACCTTCTTGGTCTCTAGACATAACTTTAATACCTGCTTGCTCCATCTCCAAAAAATTTGCCCTATCCACTTTCATCTTTAGAAAATCTGTAGGAGATGATTTCCAACTCAATACCTGCTGAGACTCCCTATCACACTCATTGAAAATATGTACCTTTCTGTACTCTGACTGCAAGGAAAGAGCACCATTAATCACAGATGAAACACTATGCACAGTAACCTCATATATAAACTGATTTCTTCTATACCACAACCCCCACACAGTAACAAAAAACTTTGCTAACTCATCTGCATTCCCCCTTTCTTTTACAAACTGCACTATCTCCCAAAATGAAAGCCCAAAACACAAATCATTTAAAGAAGGCATAAACTGTAATAGACAATCCTTAACACTTGAACAATAAAATAAAGCATGAGCTACATCCTCATTTTGGCTATGACAAAAAACACATTTATCTTCCACATCAACTCCTTTTTGAGACAATGCATGGAAAGTTGGAGAAACTCTGTACAAGCTTTCCTAGCAAAAATCTTAATTTTCTTAGGAATTTTTAGCTGTCAAAAGAAGTTTCCAAAATGAAGAAAACTGGTTTGCATTCGAACCTTCTCCAATAGCATAGGCTTTTTAAAGTTGTAACATTTCGTTTCCAGATTTAATTGAATAAAAGCCAAATTTTTCTGCATTCCAATACCAAGAGTTTGCCTGAGAGACTGAGATCTGCAACTTCAAAATCTATC
The DNA here is from genome assembly GCA_036898215.1 of Platycarya strobilacea. Taxonomy (NCBI): domain Eukaryota; kingdom Viridiplantae; phylum Streptophyta; class Magnoliopsida; order Fagales; family Juglandaceae; genus Platycarya; species Platycarya strobilacea. The sequence continues at coordinate 32,478,899 of CM072549.1, read as the reverse complement.
TAACTATCCTTGGATTGAAGAGAACTCTCAATACCTCCACATGCCACTCCCTGGATCAAAATCCAGTAACTCCTTCACCCGCAAGTCATCATCAGAAATTGAGGCTATAGCCTCTTGAATCCTCTCCCCTTGAAATCCCGAGATCCAAGAGTCATAGAACACCCTTATATCATCTCCATTACCAACTCTTCTCATACAACCAGCCTTTAATAAAGAGAGAGAGCTATGAATTCCTTTCCAGACAAAAGAGGAATTAATCCCAACCTTCGCTTCAAATAAAGAACTTCTAGGATAATATCTTGTTTTATAAAAATTATGGAGTAGTGAACCTTCGTCTGTTAATAAATTACACCCTTGTTTAGCTAGAGGTGCAATATTAAAATCATAAAGATTTTTAAAACTCATACCGCTCCTAAACTTTGAATCACAAAACTTGGCCCATTTAGTCCAATGAATATTTCTTTCTTGATTTTTACTTCCCCACCAAAACCTTCCCATCATCCTCTCCATTTAGGTAATAAAAAATAGCTCATAGCATGTGTCAGAATAGACATTGCCACCGCTTTTAAGAGAACTTCTCTCCTTCCTTGGGACAACAACTTACCCTTCCACATTTGCACCTTTTGCAATAACCGTTGCTTGATTCTTGAGAAAACCTGTTGGTTAGACCTACCAACCATAGGTGAAAAGTCCAAGTACTTCTCATAGTGTCGAATATTACTTCCCCCCACCGCCCCCCTCTTGCATAATTTCAACTTTAAGACTCTCACCAACATTTCAACTAAACACCATGAAAGTTTTTTCTTTATTAATACATTGCCCCAAATCTCATACTTTTGGAGAAGGTTTTGAATCTTTCCATTTGTATCAACACCAGCTTTACAAAAAATTACCATATCATCAGCAAAAGTAAATGGTTTATCCTAGGGGCTCCTCTACAGATTTTCACTCCCTTTACTATTCCCGAACCAGAATTTCTCTTTAATAAATTGATTAGACCTTCCATACATAACAAGAACAGGTAAGGAGATAGTGGATCTCCTTGTCTGAATCCTCTAGTGGAGATTATATTACCCTTTGGGCGGCCATTGACAAGAACAAAAAAAAAATGTCGATAAGTACTTCATATCAAATCAACTATAGCTGGACCAAAACCAAGTTTAAGCATCATCGTTTCCAAGAAAACTCACTCAACTCTATCATACGCTCTACTCATGTCTAGTTTAATAGATATAAAGCCCCCCCCCCCCCCTTCCTTTCTTATTATGAAGATAATGTAATACCTCATACGCCACTAAAACATTATCTGTAATTTGTTGTCCAGGGACAAAAGCACACTGAGTATTAGATATCACCAAATGTAATATTTGCTTCAATCTATTTGCAATAACTTTAGACAGGATCTTATAAATCACGTTGCAAAGACTAATAGATCGAAAATCTGCTACTTTAGATGGATCATTTTACTTAGGGATTAAATAAATGAAAGTATGATTTATATCCCTAGGGAAATCACCATTATTAAGAGCACTTAAAATAGAAGCAGTTACAGGCTTTCCAATCACACCCCAAAATTTTTGATGAAAAACAGGGGACATACCATCTAGTTCGGGAGCCTTCGAATCGTGCATTTGCTTGATAGCTGCTTCCACTTCCTCTGACACATACGGCCTAATCAATTCTTCATTGATCTGCTTTGTTATTTTGCTCTCCACCCCATCCAGAATATCAGACATATCAACTTGGCTAGAAGCTGTAAAGAGATTATGAAAGAAATGAACAATAACCTCATCCATTTTATTACCTTTTCTCCACTAACCAGCATCATCTTTCAACTGTACCAATCTATTTTTCTTGTGTCTAACAGAAGCTTTATGATGGGAAAACTAAGAGTTACTATCCCTTTCTTGTAACCACTGGACTCTTGATCTTTGCTTCCACCTGATGTCATCACGCTCCGGCCACTTTTGCACCTCTTCCCTAGCCAATTTTTGCCTCGAATTTTGCTGATAAGTGGAGTCAAAAATCTGAATGCCTCTCAAACTTTTTTGAGCCTCTGCTATCTTTTTCTAAATATTACCAAATGAGTCCTTAGTCCATCTATTCAATTGAGAAGCACAGTTGCTTATTCTATTCAGCACCTGGTCTAAAGAGCTAATAGGTTCCCAATTATTCCAACTATCTGCCACTATTCGCAAACACTCTTCCTCCCCTATCCACATTGCTTCAAATCAGAAATGTTTAAGTCCCCTTCTCCTAGAATAGCCCTCGAACAGTATCCAACCAAATAGGAATATGGTCAGAATACGCTACAGAACCATGTTTAACTTTGAAACTTGGAAAGAGATCATATCAATCTAAATTCTCCAAGAAGCGATCCAACCTCTCACTAATTATTATTCCATTTTCTCGCCTGTTGCATCAAGTAAATGGAACTCCAGAAAAAATCAAGATCCTCCAATCCCCCCTCCTCTAACACATTACGAAATCCCCTTAACAACCTTTCACTACGCAAATTCCCTCCACACTTTTCTGATTGATAAAGAATCTCATTAAAGTCCCTATAAACTAGCCACGGTCCTCTCATCCCCAAGGCCAAGGACTTTAGGATTGCCCACACTTCCTCCCTATGATCAGCTTGAGGATAACCATAAACCCTTGTAATAAATAAACTTCCCCCCACACAATAGTTTGAGGCCATCCCCGCATGCACATGATGGTTCGAATAATTTAAGATTGACAAATCAACATTATCTTTTCACAATAAAGCCAACCGACCACTATGCCCAATTGCATCTACTACAAAGTAGTTCAAGAATCCAATTTGATACTTATAACAATCCCAATGTCGAGCATTTAAACGTGTTTCTTGCAAAAAAAAGCACGTTGGGAACTTCCTCCATGATCAGATCATGAATATTCCGAATACCACGTGGGTTCCCAAGCCCACGGGGATTCCAAAAGAGAAACCTTATTGTGTTTGGCGGGATTGCACAACAACCTCTGCCGATATCTAAGAGTTCTCAGATAAGAAGGTCTTTCTCTTCTTGTTACCGGTATCGTCATTGAAGACCATTGACCCCTTCCGTTTCTCTCCACAGCAAACCTCCTTCTCAATTGCCTTCCCCGTATTTGAAAGCCTTAGACTTTGTTTTGGGCAAGATAACCTAGTAAAGGCCCCTAGTTTGGGCTTCTTCTTAAGCCTAGTATTATGTTAGTCCACAGCACCAACTTCTGCCGAAACTTGATCCTTCAACTTAAGTAGCACTTGATCCACGCACACCACATCATTGGACTCAACTATTGGAATATCCACTAGGCCTTAATCCCAAGCCCAGTTTCCTTAGCCTCATCATTGATCCCCCTGCTCCCTATCTTCCACATCCGAAACAATTGTCCCCTTAGCTATCATACCTCTTAAATCTGAGGAACCACCGAATCCCACATTAATCTCCATCATTTGCGATTTCTGCTTAACCATCTTATTTGCAGATGATTCCTGCTGATTTCTCGCGCCCTGTTGAGAGGGATCTTTACTGCAGTTGCGTATGGGAGATACAACATGTCCACCATTTCCGCTTGACATAACAGAATCAATCATCATCAAAAATCACCGTAGATCACCTTTTTAGAGGTTGATCCAGACGGTCATGTACTCGATCCCTATACCTTCTGAGTCCTCTTCTCCCCTATAAATTATGCCCTTAACCAGATATCATATGGCAAGCTTCCAACAGCACTTTCTGGTTGAGGACATGCTTCACATTCACGTAAAGTATGCCCCATAATCCCACAATAGTAGCAAGAATCCAGCAACCTTTCATAAGAGAATCGGACCCAACAGTAATTATCTTCCCCTAGTTTCAATTTCTTCTGCCATTGTAAAGGCTTTAGAATATCCAACATAACCCTCACCCTCATATATTCTCCCCATTCTACCTCCCCTTTCTCAACGTCAACCTCAAGCACTTCGCCTAGCATTTTTCCAACCTCATCTCCCACATAGCTATTGCGACCCAACAATGAAAGATCAAAAATTCAGACCCGAAATGCAGCATGATTAATCTGCAATGAATTGACTTATATCATCCCTTCAAAAGTCTTCAACAGAATTAATTGTTTATCAAAAGTCCACGGACCTTCTCATAAGACCTTTAATCGATCACAAAGATCCTCAAAATTCACCATTATAAAAAAATAATTTAGATCCGAAATTTAATCCCTTTTACAGGTCTCCACACCTTCTTCATGGTCTGTTTGAAAGTTTCGTGATTATAGTGTTTTTGCGTCAACAACTTCATAATCAGACAGTTTTCACCTTGTGCAAACACTTCCTCAACTTGACTCAAGTCCACCACCACCTCTTCATTCTCCTTCTCCGTTAAAGAAAGGGAAGTGTACAAACTTTCTAACTCATTAGTCACCCCACTACCCCTAACAACAATCCACCAAAAGCACTCATACACCGACGAGAGAAAGACCTCTACTCTGGAGGCAGAGAGAGGAAATTTTTTAACATTAGTTATTAAATTAATTCACAAAATCACACTGTGAATACAAATCATATTTCTAATCACCTAACCAGAGCAAATAGGACAATTATAAGCAAAAGAGAATAGTAGAAATATCGCATCAATTACATACAGCAACAAAACCAAAAATATCGCATAAGTTTTGAATTCTAGATTAGAAAAAAAAAATTCTCAATTCTAGCATGATGTCTGGCTTTTATATTACTCATTGAGATCAAGATACTCCGTATCTCGTGTTAAAGGCCCTAGTATTTCATATGTAAGAAATAATACGATGTCATTTTTTATGCGGCCCGGCCTCCCAATCCATGCTTTAGTGTAAGCATGTTTATTTGGGTTGGGTTTGTCTGGCCGAGTTTGGTCCCGTTTTGAGATTTTTTTTATTTTTTATTTTCAATAGTTTTAACACTTTCATTTAAGAGGTTCAAGAAAATTACTCATCTTTCGAATTCAAATTCTCGAATCCAGAATCTGGATGAAAATGCCTACTTTAGTAGTAGGGTGGGTAGATGCAATCACCTTCCTTGTGCTCTGTCAATGACTACGAGTTTTGCCATGGCCTCTATCTAGGTCCTGTAGCCAATTTTTTAATGAGATTTGACTCTAGCACAATATACTTTTGCAGGATAGTGTCAGAGTAGGTAGTGTCCTACCTTTCCATCTCACCTATTTTCCCGCCTAGGCGTTAGTCCTATTTTCTCTTACACAATTAATGGTTTGATAATACTATTGAACACTAGGACCTTCTGGATAAATTTGGCCAAGCCAAAGAAGGATGTAAATATCCCTCCCAACTTAACCCATCCCAATAGAAATATAAATAATGTAATGTTTGTCCTTGTTATGAAATTTTAGAAAATAATTTTAGAAAATGAGACGAAAATCACTGAATTTTTTTAAAATTTTCCCTTCCCTTTCTGGGATAGAAAAGATTTTACAGTTAAAATCTAAAACTTACATTTATAAATCTAAGAGAATTTTTAGCTACGTTCGTCTTGACGCTTCATCCTCATTTTATTTTTAGGTGGGACACATAAAAATAAAATGAGTCAACACTTAATAAGCACTACTTAATACTGCAACAATACACTAACATATGTTTCATTCATGCACTTCTCATTCATATACATATTTTACATAAAAGATTTTCTTTTCTTTAAAAAACATTATAATGTGGAATTTTCCTTTTAAAAGGAATTTCAATCTCTAAAACATGTACATTCCTTCACAAAACTAAAACATTTCATACATTCAATTATTCTTATCACTTTTACTCTGGTCGGTACACACTATTACGTCTTGTGTGTTTGGTGATCTTTTGGATCCAATTCTGACCATGGCTACAGGTTGAGAATCCTTCAGTCAAGGGCAAGCACTGGGCGCACTAGCAGTACTACTTACCCAGCATTGCAATCTACCCAGTCTATTGGTACCATCATTCATCCATTCAGCCATGGGTATTATGTAGTTTCATACATTAAAGCATTCATTTCTTTTCAATCATTTCCGGTATCAGAGCAAGGGCTCTATTATAAGATTAACGATCTATTGAGTTAAGATTATATGACTAACATTGCAACTACATTCGCTGAAGGTCAATCCAGTAGTCGGCCTCCGCTATTTTGTGGAGACAATTATATTTTCTAGAAAGCTAAAATGAGAATATTCCTTCAGTCTCAAGGTCGTAAAATCTGGAAGTGTTTTGTAAATGGGCCTTATATTCCAACAAAAACTATTGATGGAGTAAAGGTCAAAAAGGAAGAGGAAGAACTTGATCGCGTAGATGATAGACTTTATACTGTGAATGTAATGGTTATGAATTTTCTATATAATGCTCTCGATGGTAATAAATTTATTAGAATAATGACTTGCAGGACAGTAAAGGAAATTTAGGATAATTTGGAAGTAACCTATGAAAGAACTTCGCAAGTCAAAAAATTAAAAATTTATATTCTTACGCATGAATATGAAATGTTTAAAATGAATGATGATGAATCTATCTCTTCTATGTATACTCGTTTTACTAATATTATAAATAGTTTGACATCTCTTGGTAAAGTTTATTCCAGCTTGGAGATAGTAAGGAAAATTCTCAACTCTTTGCCAAAACATTGGGAATCAAAAGTAATGACGATTCTTGAAACTAGATGTTTTAAAAAATTCGAGTAAATGAACTCATCGGGTCACTTATTACCCATGAGTACGCATTGAAAAGAGGAGAAAAAGAAGGAAAGCAAAAGAAAAGCTTGGCACTCAAAGCCGTTCCTCATGAAAGTGAAAGCGATGAAAATGAAGAAAGCGATGACGAAGAGATTGCAAATTTTTGTCTTATAGCTAAAGATGATCTTGAGGTAACAAATTTCAAAAATATTGAAAATATTTCTTATAAAGAATTGTAAAATATTTTAGAAGAAGTATATGAGGAACTTGAAAAATTGGGTATCAAGTATACCATTTTGAAAAAGAAAAATTCTTTTTTAACAAATGAAATTGATGTTTTAAGAAAAGATAATATAGTTTTAAAAGATGAAAATAATGAGCTGAAAAAAAAAATGACTGATTTAGAAAAGATTGTTGAAAACTTTACAAATGGAAAAAGAAACTTTGAAAAACTTCTTGGTAGTCAAAGATGTGTTTTTGATAAGGTAGGTTTGGGATACATGCCAAAAGAAAAACTCAAACCTTATAAAAAAAATTTTGATAAACCGATTAAATCAAAATCAAATTTTCAAAATTCTTTTCATAAAAATAGATTTTTAAAAGAAAAATATTATTACAATCACCCAAGACTTTCAAATATGTCATATGTTATTTGTAATTTTTGCAATAGAAATAGTCATAATTATCATGCTTGTCCTATTAGAAGAAAACATACAATGACTATTAGGGCCATATGAGTATCAAAAAATCTTATTTTTTCTAATACTAATAAATAAAGGATCCAAAAAAATTGGGTACCAAGAATATTTTTTAATTGCTTTTGTAGGTATGCATGAAGTATTCTATAGGTAAAAATAAATGATTTTTAGACAACGGATGCTCAAGATACGTGACAGAAGACAAAGTTAAATTCATTGATTTCACTTATAAAGAAAAATGATACGTGATATTTGGAGACAATTCAAAAGGGAAGATCGTGGAAATAGAAGGAAAGATCATCAAGACTTAGTACAAGATGCAACCAAATAGTGTAAACATGTGAAAGATCATCCAGCGGAATAAATTCTAGGAGAACCTTTACGATGTGTAAGTACTCGATCATCTCTTAAAAATATTTGTAATCACACTCTTTTTCTATCTCAAATTGAACCCAAAATATTGATGAAACACTTATTGATAAATCATGGATTTTAGTTGTGTAAGAAAAACTAAATCAATTTGAAAGAAATAATGTATGGACACTTGTTCCTAGACCCAAAAATTATGTTGTTATTGAAATAAAATGGGTTTTTAATAATAAGAAAGATGAGTCTAGAATCATCACTAGAAACAAGGCTCGACTTGTAGCCCAAGATTTCAATCAAGAGGAATGAATCGATTATGATGAAACATATGCACCTGTCACAAGATTAAAAGCTATTCGAATGTTACTTGCATATGCATGTTATAAAAATTTCAAACTTTTTCAAATGGATGTTAAACGTATTTTCTTAAATGGTTTTATAAATGAAAAAGTATATGTTGAGCAACTTCCAGGTTTTGAAAATCATATTTCTCCTAATCATGTTTTTAAACTCACAAAAGTATTATATGGATTCAAACAAACTCCTATAGTTTGGTATGAGAGGCTCAGTAGTTTTTTTTATTGAAAAAGGTTTTTCAAGAGGAAAGATCGATACAACTCTTTTCATCAAATATGAATAGAATTATATTCTTCTAGTTCAAATTTATGTAGATGATATAATATTTGGTGCTACTAATGAAAATATGTGTCAAGATTTTACTAAGAGTATGCAGGAAGAATTTGAAATGAGCATGATGGGAGAACTTAATTTCTTTCTCGGATTGCAAATCAAGTAAGCAAAAAGTGAAACATTTATTAATCAATCAAAATATATCAAAGAGTTACTCAAAATTTAAGATGTAATGTGTGAAAGTAATTGGAACATCAATGAGTCCAACCATTGACTTGATAAAGATGAAAGCGGTAAGCCAGTTGACTCAAAAGTATATCGAGGTATGGTTAATAGTTTATTATATTTGATAACTAGTAGACCTGATATTATATTCAATGTATGTTTATGTGCATATTTTCAATCATTTCCAAAACAATCTCATTTGATTGCAGTCAAGCGGATTTTTAGATATTTTGCCAGTACCATTAATTTAGAGTTATGGTATCCTAAAGACACTTCTTTCGATCTTATTAGTTATTCAAGTACCGATTATACTGGTTGTAAAGATGATCAAAAAAGTTTTAGTAGAACATGTCATTTCTTAGGTCATGCACTTGTTTCATGATTTAGTAAAAAGAAAACTCTGTTGCATTATTTATTACTGAGGTAGAGTATGTTGCTGTAGGCAGTTGTTGTGCTCAAATTCTTTACATGAAGCAACAACTTAAGAATTTTAAACTTATGTACAATCACATTCCAATCAAATGTGATAATACAAGTGTTATAAATCTTTCAGAGAATCCAATACAACATTCTTGGACCAAACATATTGAAATTAGATATCATTTTCTTAGAGATCATGTGCAGAAGGGCGATATTGTATTATAATTCACTAGTACACATGATCAAGTGGCAAATATTTTCACAAAACCCCTACCAGAAGATAAACTATGCATGATTAAAAGAGAAATATGAATTATGCATGTCATTAATATCTGCTAGATACTTTTATTCCATTATCTCAAATGACCTACAGAAACTTGAGATGTTTAGCCTCATCATTCGAATGCATTTGCTGCTCATAAATCATCATGTCATCATTGTCTAAAGGATTAGGCAATCGAAATACAGAGGCAAGTAAGAATTTTAAATCCTTATTCTGTTGTTTTAAGTCTACTATTTTTTTTGTTAGACTCTGGAACAAGTCGTTGAAGAATATCGATCTTCTCATTAAGCTTCTTTATCTCGCGAGTTTTGGACTGCAACCGAGTGGAAAAAGCAACAATGGAAGATGAGTATCGAGTCTCGAGACTCACAAGCTCGTAAATAGCATCATGATCTGATTTATTAGCCAAATCAGTATTTTGCTGCTTCATGGCACCTACGACAGATGCAGAAATAGATTGATCATGAGAAGCACTGAAGGAGAATTGATGAGCCATTAAGATTTTGTAAAGTGAGAATGAAGATGAACTACAACAATGAGAAGAATATTTGATGCGGATTAGATAAAACTAAGGATTGATTTTATAAAGATGGAAATAAGTAGAAGATAAACTGTCATCTCTTCAAATCTTACTTAGTCAAGTTTACAAGATATACCGGATGCATATTGTCAAAAGTTACCGAACTAAGCTAGCGAGATTAATTATAATTGTCTTTGTTTCTCTCGTGAAACACTGCCATTATCTGCTGATGTTGACTCTGTGCTTGAACTCTTACTCGTTCCGATTCCTCTATTTGAAGTTTCAGAACATGAGATAATTCCGTCAAATCTTTATTTTCTTACTTTAACCTCTTATTCTTTCTGCCTTTATTTGTAAGCTTTTGATGCAGAACAGATATTTGATTGTTAAGTCGATCAATCCCATTTGCCCTCGCTAGTAATCTCCGAGACATAGTCGTAACAGAGGCAACATATTGAGCACTGAGAGTTCTTGATGCTGCAACAATCTCAGAATCAGTTCTATTTAAAAAATGCATCTCTACTTCTATCATGGTATTGACAACCTCATGAGATAAAATGACTGGTTGAGACGGTTCCTAATTCAAATCCGGAAGATTATTAGACGAAATTTTCTCCGCCATTCTATCGTTTTGAATAAACAGATACTGGATCAATGAGTGATGTGAAAATTTATTTGAGTATCCGACAGGTGAAAACGGTCTTTTAAACAACAACTTTCAAAACTCGATAATATTTAATTTTTTAACAATATCACGCGAATTTGAATCTGTTTCCGCACCGACTGCTAGAGTTAGGCCTCAAATCTTTGCAGATTTTGTTGGACACGTGTGGCTCCACACCGAATTGTCAGAGTTAGACTTCCAACATTTGTAGGTTTTTTCGGACATGCATGGCTCCGCACCGAATTGCCAAAGCTAGGCCTGCAGCTTTTGCTGTCTTTGTCGGACACAGATAATTTTAATTATTCAATTTCAAATTTCTACAACATCTAATTTGTCAATAACATCAAGCGGATTTAAAGTTCGGCTCTAACGTTTACAGTTTTTGTCAGGCACGGGTGGTTCCAATTATTCAACTCTCTATAGCTTCTACTAACGTACCGTTTTATTTGGTTATTGTTTATTGCGGAAAAAAAAATCTTACTAAAACTAATTACAGTTCCTTTTTAATGATGCCAAAAGGGGGAGAAATCTTATACTAGTATTTTACTACCCTGTTATATATATTAGAATCATATTTATATTTTTCTTGAAATACTAACGCATATTTTCAAGGGGAGCTTAAGTATTACTGCAAGTTACAAATTTCTACTAAGTATTTGTCATCATCAAAAAGGGGGAGATTGTTGAATCCAATGAGAGTTTAAGTATTACTGCAGGTCGCAGATTTCTACAAAGTATTTGTCATCATCAAAAAGGGGGAGATTGTTGAACTCAAGGTTTTAAGTCTCGTATCTACGTGTAAATTTTGATGATAACAAATAATTTCAAGTCTCAAACTCAAATTTACGCAATGGAGCGAAGCGCCTATCAAGCATAAAAGAACAAGTCTACAAATGAAGCTCATAGATTATTTTTGTACATCTCTTGATAAAATTCGAAATTGGATTAAGGCTCCAAATTACTCTTTTTTTCATAAAACATCAAATTACTTTTTTCACATATGCAAGACATCTTTAAATGTCTTAGTTTTGAAAATTATGTTTTTCACATGTGCATAATATCATCAAACAAAATAATTTTGAAAATTATATTTTTTTTATAAAAATTTGAATTTATAAGATGATTGATTATCATATTTGACATATGCATATTTTGTTTGAAAGTCTTGAAGGGAGGTGGTGTGTTTTTTTGACAAATACAAAAGGTAGATGATTTTGTTTGAAAATCTTAAAGGGTGGTTTTGTGATTTTTTGATAAATATAAAAAATAGATGATTTGTTTGAAAATCTTAAAGGGTGGTTGTATGTTTTTTTGACATATGCAAAAAGAAAATGTTTTTGTTTGAAAAATAAATCATGTTTATTTTGTCATATATGAAAAGCAAAAAATTAGATTTGAATTCTTTGAAAAATGAATGGAGTTGTCTTTGACAAATGCAAAAAGGAAATGCATTTATTTGAATTTTTTGAAAAGTGAATAGTGTTCTTATTTGACATGTGAATTTTTTCAAATTTGAAATTGAAAACTCATTTGCCTATAAATAGCTCACTTGAGTTTTGCAAAAATCACAACAAGAGCTTACGCATCTATTATTAAATTTTACATCATTTTTTTAAAATTCTCATTCTTTTTTTTTCTAAAGTTTTAAGTCTTAATTCTTATTCTTTTTAAGAGAGATATAGGTTGAGCTGTATTGTTTCTATCTCACTCATTGAGGTGTATATTTTGATAGTTTACCCACTATCAACTCTTGTATTTGTAAGAGGGTGCGTATAACTCTTGTGTATGTAGAAAGTGTTCTACACAGAAAATAGTTGAATCACCAAGTGTGAGGTGATTGGAAGTAAGAGGGTGCGTATAACCCTTGTGTGTGTAGAAGGTATTCTACACAGGGAATAGTTGAAATACTAAGTGTGAGGTGATTAGAAGTGTAGAGGGTGTTCTACACGGATTCTTTAGAGCGGTGCTGTTCAAAGGTGTAATAGGTTTCTATCTGCACCTAAAAAAGATTGACTAGAGAATTTAGAATCCTCAAGGGGTAGCTTGAGGTAAGGACGTAGACAGTGGGGCTGAACCTCGTAAAAATATTGAGTTTGCTTTTTCTTACCCTACTCTTTATATGTATTACTGTTTTATATTCTGTTAATATTTTATATTGTATATTTGATTTATAAGTATTAATTTTTATAATATAACCCAATTCACCCCCCTCTTGTGTTAATCATCTGGGCAACATTTTCATTTTCTTTCATTCATTCCTTTATTCATTTCCTTTTCATTCTTTTTCAATTATAAAACATCATTTCATAACATAAAGTATAAAACGTTGTCATTTCATTTCATGGAACATACATATATATAACATATACATATATATAATATATATATATATAACATCCATTCACATGCATACAACTATTATTTGAGTGCATAAAAAATGGCTATGAAAAATGGTCATTACATACATATACTTAAACATTAATAAATTTGCATACTTTCATAAAACATCATCTATGTACTAAGAAAATAGTCATTATTCTTCATCGCATAAAGAACATAATTTTTTACAAAAGCATTTCATTTCAATTTTCTAAAGAAAACATCTCATCTTCATTTTCATAATATTTAGAAAACTCTGTAAGAGTATGAACATAATACTTATGCCATTTCATTTCATACAGTCTATTTATATACGTGTTAGATGTCAATCTACATGCATACATAACTTATTGTCATTTCTTTTCCATTTATAATAGAACATTAAGCATAGAACTGTTATGTGAAAATACTCTAACTCTTGGTTCCTTCTCTTCTACCGTGCTTAACCTTCAATTGATTCTTTACTTAACTTCCTTTCACTAGTCATGCCCAAGTAACTTCATCAACTATTTACCTGCATACATGTTCATGACCTTCTTGATTGTACAGTTTACACCTCTCGGCATTTTTGACACCCTTTCACTGATCTTATACAAATCATCATTAATTCTTTGAAGCATAACCCTTGCCATAAATCTTAAGCCTAAACTATAAATCTAGAAACCCAACTTCATTTTCTAATTAATAAAGTGAGCTCCTATGCCTCACTTAAATCCTCCAAACCATCACTCACAAATCTACAACTTAATCCTACCTCACCATGAATTTCAACTAGAGTTTCATATCATTCCTCAAACAATACCCTTCCTTCCTACATATTTCAATCCAACATCAAGCCAAGTTCCAATTCACTTCCTCACAACCAAATGCAAAACACAAGATCCAACCCAGCATGCTAATACAACCAACCCGAATAAACCTAGATCATATGGCAGCCCAAATTTCATTCCAACACAATACTTTTAATTCGGCTTGGACTCCAAAACACATCAGAGGCCGCATCAATTCATTTGGGCCCCATCTTCGCATTTCAACTTTAATTTCACTCGGTTTCTTTACCTCAATGGGCCGAACGCACGTTTACACGTTTGGACTTAAGGAGTCTTTGAGCCGCACCTGCCGCATTTTATCGAATTTGACTTTCAATTGGAAACGAGCAGCACGGTAATTATATGGGAAAAAGGCATACGCATATATATATATATATATGAAGAGCAACGCGCGTTGCAGGTTTGCCCATTTGATCATTTCTGTTAGTATCAAATTTTAAATTACAAATAGGCATACTTTCATCTTTTTTTTTTTTTTTGAAAATCCCTATTTACAACACACATTCTATACACCATTCACAAGTATTTTATAAAACTATAATACAATGATTTCCAAAAACTTACTCATAATTACATACAGACACACAAGAAATTTTGAAGATAAAATTTCAAACATTTATGTTGCTACAGTATTAAGAGAGAGTACGTCAAAACTGTTTTTGAGCATCTTCTCCTTGTAGAAATTGAGCATAAGTTAATTTATTAGCGAGATAGCCTGCTTTTAATATTTGTTTTAGTACTGCTTTATTTATTTTGGAATGATTATTGATGACTCATCTGATTGAATATTTTGTCATTGTAATCACGTAATTTATCTATGTAATACTTGCTTCAAAAGGAGAGAGAGAGAGAGAGAGAGAGAGAGAGAGAGAGAGAGAGAGAGAGAGAGAGAGAGAGAGAGAGAGAGAGAGAGAACGTCAACTTGTTTTCGCACATTTGTCCATATTGTGCCCAAATGAATTATCCATTATTTTTTAGAGTTTAAGTTGCAATATTTTCAAAATGTGGGAACTGGGAGGTGATCTTGTAATAAAAAAAATATATAAGGAGGCAATACATTAGTTTTTAAATATATTTTCATATAGATTTTATCTGGAATATGTTCTACAAGATCCATGGTTGTTCAGTTCATTAACATTTCTTTTGTTGTGGATCCGAAATTACATAACAATTGTTATCACTACAAGAAAAATAAAAATTTGTGATCAATTAATTACAATCAATAGAATTATTTGTGATAAAAATAATACACATTTTTCTTGTAGTGTATATAAATGCACTATCATCACATACTTCCAAATACGCTCAACATATAAAATTAATGAGAAGATTATTATTTGTTAATACTAATAGTTAATATGTTTTAATCATGATGTAAATATATATAATTTGAGAAAGTGAAAAAAATGTTTATCTTGGTTGTAAAAATATATTCTTGTAATTGTAGCATAGTAACTTCTCGTTGTACTTGTATCGAGTTAGTTTATTGCAGTTTGCACATGTTAGAAAGTACAACGGAAAATACCTTAAACTCAACTTATCAAATTGCTCCACAAGTTTCTCCAGACTGGCAAATTACTAGCGTTTCCTTTTAGTGGTAAAGTGCCCTACATAGTATAAAACTAGAATGACACTTAATAATTTCACAGCCTAAGAATTATCTCAAGAAAGAACAAAGAGAGAAAGCTTATGTATATATTTTTATATGGATACCAAATAACCAAGATAAGAGAGACTATTATAGTCCACCCTCACACGACTGGCCCTAAAGGCCAGCCATTAATCTACAATTAAATTGCAGTTGTTTACTGGTTGTAACGTATGGCATTAAGTACATTACAAATAAAGTAATGTATGGCTTAATTCCATACGTTACCATAGCAGCAAAGGGAGGGATCAGCCCACGTGGGCGCCCCTCCTGCTAACATCTCTCATTCGCATACAGTCGGCATGACCCTAGGTTTGCATCTCTCTAATATTCTCAATCTTGTTCATACAAGTAAATAGGCCGTGCGATCACCAAGCGCATCTGTTAAAAAAGTGGGAGTACTTACACTAAATCTCTCACAGAGAAGACCAGTATAGTAACATCCCTAAAGTGTATGGTCATGTCCTAGACTTATTCGATCGTATCAAGTCAAGCATTTTCGAATCATCTCGAGTTAATAAACTCAGAACAATACTTGACTACCTCCAAATCATTTCAATATGTTCACAACCTTAGCCGCTACTAATATGTAGCGTCATAGTTTGATGTCAGCAAACACTATTGAAGATACGATAACGAAGAGTCTTCCTTTTGCACTCATATCATTCAACTTTGGTCAAAACCATTTTCCTAGCAATGCCTCTTTAGACCGTATCAATCATGGTTATAGACAGCATGCCAAAGTAGCAAACATTATAACCTCCATCTCGTAACATAGTCAAAAGTAAAGGATAACTAAAAAATGAGATTCTCACAGTGAGAAAGAGGGGGAACCATTTACTCACTTACTCATACGGTCGAATAAGCACATGTAGTATGAAACACATGCTACAATGGATTTCTTTTTCTTAAAGAGCATATGTCTATATCAACATCGTACATATCTTAGTCTAGTTGCTCCTTATGAGTCTAACCCAAGTTTCTCTATTTACATGCCTCCAAGGCGTTAAAGAAAATCTTTAATCAGGCTAACCACAAGCTACATGGATAGTGGGTAATTCATACACAGTCTTCTCAAAAAAACCCGATCTTAGCTCCCACTAAGGCGACGTATCTTTGTGTCAACCAACTTATCCCGTTAGACAAGTACTAAGGAACACAATGTCTCATCTATACTCGCTACTTAAGCGCTAGAGATGATTGCTCGTATGAGTGAGCCAATCTAAGCCTGTTGACCAATCTTGTGTATGTGTATTAGTAAAAGACAATATGATGAAGACAAGAACTGAATCATATTGTATTAATATCCCAAAGAAAATGTTACATCTCAATATCATTTGAAATACAAATTACATTTACAATCTACGTAATCCTAGATTCCTAACATGAGCCTCAAATACATCTCTTGCAATGGACTTTGTCAAGGGATCAGCAACTATGCGACTCGTAGAAAGGTGTTTCAGAACTACTTCCTTTTGCGCTACCGTATCTCTGATGTAGTGATATCTGATATCTATATGTTTGGTTCTTCCATGATACTTCTAGTCATTAATATATGCGAGAGCTGCCATGCTATCGCAGAATATCGTCACCAGATCTGAAGCATCCGTGCTTATGTCTAAATGCTTGAGGAACCTCCATAGCCAAACAGCTTCTTGAACTACTATAGAACAAGCTATGTATTCAGCCTCCATGGTGGATAAAGCTATGCAAAGTTGTTTCTTGCTGCTTTTAGTATTGGTGCCATTGTTGAGCAAAAAGACATACCCAGTATTTAATTTACACTCATCTAGGTTACTGCCCCAATCAACATCACTGTAATCTTTTAGCTGCAAATCTGAACCTTGATATCACAACACATAGCCTGCAGTTCTCTTGAGATGTCACATAATTCTCTTAACAGCTTTCCAATGAGTCAGTCTGAAGTTGGATTGGAATCTACTCACTAAACCAACTGCATAGTATATGTCAGGTCGAGTACATATCATCACGTACATCAAACTACCCACAATATTAGCATAAGGGACACGTGCCATCTTTTCCTCTTATCTTTGAGTCTTAGAACACAACTCTTTAGATAAGTTCTCACTTCTTGTAATAGAGGTGTCAATAGGCTTACATCCATTTATTAGGAAGCGTTCAAGAACTTTATTTATGTAAGTCTATTAGGACAAACACAAAAGCATCTTAGAGCGATCTCTGTAAATCTTAACTCTCAGAATGTATTCTGCCTCACCTATATCCTTCATCTCAAAATTGAAGGATAACCACTCTTTTGTGGCGACTATCAACCATTTATCATTTCCAGCTAGTAGTATGTCGTCAACATATAATGACAATATAATGAAACTCTTCTTAGATCTTTTGACATAGACACAATGATCCTCCGCGATCATCGTAAACTCATTTGAGAGAATGGCTCAATGGAATTTGAGGTACCATTGTCTAAATGATTGTTTTAGGCTATATATAGATCGTTTGAGCTTGCACACTTTGCGTTATTGATCTTTGACCACAAAACCTGTTGGTTGATCCATATAGATCTCCTCATCTAATTCTCCATTGAGAAATGTTGTCTTAACCTCCATCTGGTAGAGTTCCAAATCCATATTTGCTACTATAGCTAGAATCAGGTGAATTGAGGCAAACTTCACCACTGGTGAAAATGTTTTCTTATAGTCTATAACCTCTTGTTAGGTATATCCTTTCGCCACAAAGCGAGCTTTGTACCTCTCTATTGATTTATCTGACTTGTATTTGATCTTAAGAACCCATTTGTTCCCAATAGCCTTACGTCTTGTCAGTAGATCAACCAGATCCCATACCTAGTTAGTTCTTATAGACTCAATTTCATTATTAAGTGCTTTCATCGACTCATCTTTAATAGAAGATGAGAGAGCCTAAAGAATTTTTCTAGGCTCATCATCATCATGCGGAGTTACCATGAAAGCTGCCCCTTCAATCTCAAAACAACAATGAGGAATATTTTCACGTGTGCTTCTATGCGGCTGAGGTTGTTGTGATTGATTGACAAGTGGTATGCTCTCACTCAGAATCAAGTCATATTTATAATTTGTAGGAGTTTGAAGAATTTCTTATTCATTCTCAACTAAATTCTTTGGAGCACTTTCCTCTTGGTCTACAATCTCATAGAGTTCTAAACTCTAATCAACCTCACATCTACTTAGAAACTCATTTTCAATGAAATCCACACCTCGTGACTCAATCTCAGTCACACTTCCATCAGTTTGTTCACCTATTAACACATACCCTTTAGAGTGTTCTGAGCACCTTATAAAGATACACTTCTTTCTTTTAGGGCCTAACTTTCCATACTTATGAGAAGATCGTGAACAAAACCCGTTGAACCCCATGGCCGCAAGTTACTCAAATTGGATTTCTCGCCGATTCATAGTTCATATGGGGTAGAAGTTACTGATTTGGAGGGTACAAAGTTAAGAATGTAGGCAGTAATAAAAAATGCATCCCCCCAACAAGAATTTGGTAGGTTTGCTTGCGCCATCATTGACCTAACCATCTCAAGCAGTGTTCGATTTTTCTTTTCTGTCATGCCATTTTGTTTTGGCATACTCAGCATCGTTAACTGTCTTTTGATTCCTTTTTTATCACAGAGCCTTTTAAATTGCTAAGAAAGATATTCTCGTCATCGGTCAATTCTCAAAGTTTTTAAACTCTTGTCTAATTGATTCTCAATCATTCTTAAATATCACCTAAAGCACTTCAATGCTTCAAACTTATGAGAGATTAAGTAGACATGACGATAACGTGAAAAACCATCTATAAATGTGATAAAGTAGACACCTCCGTGTCTTTCCCTCACATTCATTAGACCACAGATGTCTGAGTGGACTAATTGCAGTGGAAAAGATGCCCTAGTGGCTTTTCTAAACGGTTTTCTTTTAACTTTTTTCATTATACAATGTTCACATATGGGCAAAATGACCTTAGCGAGATTGCCCATCAGGCCTTCTCTAGTTAACCGAGTCATTCTATTTTACCCTATATGGCCAAACCTAGCATGCCATTTATATGAATCCAAATTATCAGATACAGAAAGAAAAGAAATAGACTCATTCATATTTGAATAATCCAAATCCATTATCATAAAACCAATTTGAAAAAAAGTATTGTCATAAAACATATGACCTGATGAGTGCACAAAAATGCACTCTAAATACTCTATTTAAATACTAAAAGAAATGAGAAAATAATGGATATAACTCATGTTATTAAAATTAATGGTCATTTATCTTGAAATAGATATAAGCATGATTTAATATATTGATGAGAATATAAAATGCCATATTTTCCTCTCTTAATGTTTAATACTTTATTCTTATTTGATGCCTAAATATACTCATTATTCTTATATTTTGATTTAGGATACAAATAGAGACATTAGGAGCAAATGAAGATAATTGCAGAATTTTAGACAATTCTGACATATTTTCGTAATATAGGCATAACTCTCTCATCCAATCTCCGATTGAGCTGATTCAAGATAATCTAGAACCGCAAGAGACATATCTATAACTTTTGTGTTTTAGGTTTGAAGAGATATCCACTTAATCTAAGACAAAATCGACCATCAAGTGGACGCACCTGCACTTGACGTTCCTGGATATTTTTCAGCCACTTGCATCAAATCCAAATGTTATCATAATATTTTCCAGCAAGCACTCCTACACCAACTTGGAAATTCAATGATCAATTCATATGCAAGATGAAGTGCACTCAAGTTTCTTGTAGACAAATTATTTGACCACAAGATATTAAGTCATATAAGACAACTAATGGATAGAGAAGCAAAATTGAAACACTCAACCTACAAGCAAAATCCAGCTCATGCATGGTGGGAAAACAAATGATCAAAATGACAACTCACAAATCACTTGGATTCAAGAATGGCACATGGCAAAATAAGTTGAAATTGTGATGATTTTGTCATGACAACTTACATGAAGGATGCTTATAAATAGAAGGAAGGGGTGTGTGTTCTAAGACAATACTTAGTGTGGGAGGATACTTTGGAAGAGCCATTATCTTGAGAGCTTGAGAAAAGAAAAGAAAAACCAAAGAAGAGAGAAGAAAATAATGGTTAGCTCTTTCATATTATCCCTTGGAGAATTTTTGTTGCATATTTTCAATATGTGTAACTAAATTCTCAAGGAGGGCTAGGGATGAACTTGTGTGTGTGATGGTATTTGTAATTTATTTTTGATTCATGTATTTGGTCTTTAAATATTAAAACTCTTTTGTTCTATTATTCTCAATTTATTTGTGATGTTTTTCGTCTTCAAATAATTATAGAATCTATTTCGTTTATGGATTCAGTCATGCTTTTTCTATTGAGTGAATTAGTTCTATAATTATGTTTGGAGCAATGGATTGTTTATATTGATTTAATTCTCTGCTGCAATATCGCCTCTTGGGTATATTGTCGTCGTTGGATTTTCTCAATGTCGATAACAATTTATGAGAGTTAAGCACGAAGAATGATTTTTCAAAGAGTTACATGTGAGTTAAATTTTGGTTATTAATGTTATATCTTCCGATTAAGAATTTGGACATAGAATTCTTAATTGAGTTATCAATGAATTAAGAATAAATTTGAATACCACAAATACACAAGGAATTTCCTACGCTCTACTTTTCGTCTCATTTTTATACTGTTCAAATTACTTATTTAGTTTTAATTCATGTCACACTCTAAAATTTACTTTTCGCACTCATCTAGATCTTTTTGTTAATTTCGTTACTATTCTTCAATTTCTCAATCCATCTCCCTGTGGAATCGACACCCCAAAGCTATACTGCAAACGACCGTGTTATTCTTTGGGCGTAATCATGACCCAAATAAACTGACAAATCACTAGCATTTCCTACTAGTGATAAAATATACTACGTAGTATAAAAATAAAGTGATACTTAATAATTTCACAGCATAAAAACTATTTCAAGAGAGAACAAAGAGAGAAAGTTTATGTATATATTTTCAGATGAATACCAAATAACCAAGATGAAGGGGACTATTTATAATCCACCCTCACATGGCTGGCCTTAATTCTATACATTAAGGTTGCAATTAAATTGCAGATGTTTACTGGTTGTAATGTATGACATTAAGTTGTACATTACAAATAAAGTAACATATGACTTAATGCCATACATTACCATGGCAGCAAAGGGAGGGGTCAGCCCACGTGGGCGCCCCTCTTGCTAACAACACAAGACACATAAAGAAGTTATGCTCTAATTATATTTTTGCCCGAATCTTGTTACTTCGAGATATTTTCAATTCAACATATATTTCTCTTCTATTTCGCCAAATTTCTTTCTCTCTCCTCTAACTGACTAGCATACCAATTTTTTTTTTACAGCTTTTTTCTTAGACTTTTCGAGATTTATTTGTATAAGGTTAGATAAAAGTTAATAGAAATGATATTTACGATATTTAATTGTAATTTTTTAACTAATAATATCATCTTACCAATTGGCATATCTTACAAAAAAATTAAGAATTCACATCAATTTGAGAGGCTAATCTAAAAAATAAATAACAATGTATCAAACAATATATATATATATATATGAAAATATAATACAAAAAATAATATTAGAACTATTTATATCTAAAGCATAAGAAAGAAGCATTTAATTCAGAAAAAATCTTGCATATTATATTAAATTAACTAATATAACATTAAATGATTTCCAAATAAAATTTTGAATTCCCACCTAAAAAATAACGAATAGTATAATCAATAATCATAAATTTACATGTTTGTTAAATATGAAATATGAATGAATAGAATAAATATTAGAAAATGGGTACAATAAGCATTCTTTATATGAGTAAAGAGAGGAACGTACCGGAAGCTGCTAAATGACAAATAAAGATAGTGAAATTAGAGGAAATCAACAAAAATAAATAAATAAAGAACGAGGAGGAGGAGTAAAATAAAAACACAAGCACCTGTTAAAAGAAAGAAAAAATATAGAGAGCATCCAACACTCATCACACTCACTCACATGAACAGTACACATTGTACTGTTCATGTGAGTGAGTGTGATGAGTGTTGAATGCTCTCTAGTATTACTCTAAAAGAAAACATTAAAAGCTTCTCGGATAAAGCAACGGCAAACACAATCTCAGATAAACATGGCAGAAAATAAGGGTATTTTCATAATAAAAATTATTTTATAAATATACACATTCGATAGAAACGGCAAGAACGAAAAAGTGAAAGGATAAAATCGTAAAAAAAATAACAAAATGTGAAGAGCCAAATAATAAAAGGGGAAAACAAATGAAAAGTCAGGGATAAATGTGTCTAAAATAACCAAACTGAAGGGAGAGTGCAAAAGAAACACAAAAGCGTGGGTAAAAGTGAAAATTCATGGACAAAACCAGAGATAAAAATGAGAAAAAAATGTGACAAGTTGTCAACCAAATTGCTATTCACAAGTTATTGGCACTTATTATATGGTAATAGAAATAGATATATATTAGAAAAAGGGGCTAAGCGCTAGAGGATTAAAACGAACAAAAATGTTAGGGACAATCACCATATACAAACGGTACACGAACGCTTACTTACCTTTCACACTTTTCCCTTTTTCTTCATGTTTCATGTTCTGCTCTTCTTGACTTCTCTCTCCCTTCTCAAAGACATATTCAGGATGTTCCAGACTTGCATTCGTCTTTGTCTATGTTTGTATACGACCGAAAATCTCTTCTCAATGGGGCTAACTTATGTGGAAGATGAAGAAAAATAAAAAAGCAAAAATGAAAACCGGAAAAAGCAATGAAAGAAAACAGCACACAAAACAAAAGATTGAGATTGTCTTCTTCTTCTTTTTCTTCAAGCGAGTAGTAAACCAGAGCACAACCAAGAAAAAAACCTATCTCTTAGATTTCATCAAAACATATTTCTCCCAAACCCATTTCCTATATGTTTTTCAAACCCATTTTCTAAATTTTTTTCAAACCTATATCTTAGATTTTTGCCTAATCCATTTCTTAGTTTTTTTCCAAACTAATTTTCAACGCTTGTCTCTTGTTTGTCTTTCCAGATAAACTGCTATATTTTTATGTTGGCTGACTGTGAGTGCTCTCAAACCCAACATCGTTGCTGGTTCCTCACAATTCGCAAAACTATCCAAAGCTCTCACCTTTTGGGCCCATAGCGTTATATTTGACATGCGAAACCAATGAGTGATGACTTGAATAGCATATAACCTAGTCAGGTGAGGACTGGGGTTACAGAGTAAAAATTAGACCTTAAAGGAAGGAAGAAGGAAAATGGTATGTTTTCCCCCTTTTCCCCCCTTTTCAAAGAAGAGTGGGTCTGATATTGAAAATAATGGGTCTGGCGACGAGCTGCCTTTGCCCAAGAAGCTCTCTGCTTAGAAACCATTGGTGGTGGCAACTAAGTTGGCGTACAAAAATTTTCTAATTTGCACCGCCTTACTATGTTTGCAAGTTTGGGTTCTTGGTCTATTCTTGACAGCAGAATGGTAGGAGTCGCAGATGGCTATGGCGGACTCTACATTGCAAGAGAGGTAGCCCATGCTTGCTTAATTAGTTGTCTGTGGGCAGATGGCAAAAGAGAAAATCGATTAAAGGAAAGAAAGGGATGAGGATGTGTTGTACAAAAAGAGTTCTTAGTTTTTTATTTATCTTTTTTATTTTTCTTCATTATTTTTATAAATTAAAATAGCAGCCACATCAGCAGCTTGTTCGGCGTTTGTAGGTTGCTGCTTGTCCGTAGCATTATTGCTGGAACAAAACGGGAGAAGAATTTAAGAGGAGAAAATCAAGAGGTGCTCCAGAGTCTATTGAGAGTTTTGATTCGGAGTTTTTATGAATAATATCTGGAGGACAGAGATAAGAGTTGCATACTTTATTAATCGATTCTAATGAAAAACACTAATTTTATTCATTTTCTTTTTTAATTTCATTATGAGCTAATTTTATTTTCTAGAGTTTTGATATAGTCTAGCATTAAACATACAATTTATATCTTGAGTTATTTATTTTTAATTTTCGTGATTGAGTGTTTATTGTTTATTCCTAATGGTTGCAATTTTCTGGCCAATTATTGTTTGATTTATTTAATCTCAATAAGACCAAGAGATGATTTGTGATTTTAGCTTTAAAATTAACCCATTAGTTAAGCGAAAATAGAGATATTTACCACGACTGATGTAATTTTTTAAGAAAAACCTAAAAAACTTAATGTGTCTCCAATTAATTAAATTCATGTGGAGATATGAGATTATTAATTGGAGATATTTTTAATATTATTCGAGATAAAATATTAAATAGTTAAAGAATTTTTATTATCAATATGGGAGCATTGGAATTTAATAATTAGGAAGAATAACTTGAGTGAGATTTTATAGGTGAAGTCAAACGCTCTAATCCATTTTTATTATATTTATAGTCTTAGAAGTTAGGCTCTTTTATTCGTAATTTTTTTTGTTAATTATTTCAGTTTAATTTAGATAGAAAAATCTCATTTGTTTTTCAGCTTTTTAAATAGTAATAAATTTAGTAAATTTCAGTACTCAATAGCATAATTAATCCATGTAGGTTCGATATCCATTTTCTTTAAAACATTTTATTACTTGTTACGATTTTGTGCACTTGCAGATATTTTTACACAAACAATACACTAACATAATTAAAACCATAAAGCTTAATAAGCTTCATATAAATCCACAACAAATTATACAACCCAAAGCAAAATATGACTTCAATATTTAGTATGAAATTCATATTCCCATCTTTCCATATACCTAACTCACATCATAACAAATACTAACAATTCACTACCCATGCACATTAATTCAACAAAAATATTAATATTATATCCATCTAACACTTGAGCTCCATACAAAACCACTACACAATCAAATAGTCATATGAACTTCATATTACATTTAATATGCATAAAATTAATCCACCCAGCCTTCATAAACACTTTACTCAATTTACAAGTCACTAGGCACCACATACATACTTCCAAATTATAACCCAACACAACACATACCCCATAACAAACTCCTAACCAATATATCATTTCCTTGTAGTTTATCACAACCAATGCCTTCAACTCAAACAAATATGTTCAATTCATGGATTAGATAGTTTTCATGTACATATAAATTAAATCCCATTATCCATTTAGACTCAATATACCACAACATGTACTATATCCATAACCCATTTAAACTCCACAGAAAACAAACCAACACAACCCCATACTTCAAAATCTCCATACTTCATCTATACTCCATTATAATCCCAACTACACCTCACTTCTTCTAAGTCCATCACAATCAACAAAATCAATGTATATGTATCAATTCTATCCATAATTTAACACAAAACCTTACACATCCAATCACATAAAAATTGTAGGAGAGATACAAGGTATAGGTGTTATACCATAAATAATCTAGAAGGGGCTACTGTGTTGCTCGAGAATGTACCAAAACAGGTTGAATAAAGTGGTTAAGCATGCAGGCTCATGGTGCCTGAGGTGCTATTGTCGTGGGTAGGTTGCCATGGACGGTGGAGAGAGGATGATGTGTGTGCCTGTGCTAGAGGCCGATTTAGGGAGAAGGAAAGATAGAGAGAATTGGAAAGAGAGACGGAGGCATTGAAGTTGGGCATTTAGCTGCCATGGTCTGACATCACGAATGGTGGTTGGTGGTGATGCAAGCAGTTGTGGGTGATAGCCTAAATGAAGGGAATGAAGAGGGAGAGAAATGGTGAGAGAGAGAAGATCTGAGAGGGGTGGCAGTCGAGAGGAAGGCTCTGTTGGGGGAAACCACAGTGGCTTGTGGTGGTGTTGAAGATCACATCGGCGTTGGGTTGCTAAGAGAGAGGAGGAGAGAAATCAAGAAAATGGATGAGATGCAGTGGGGAGGAGAGAGATAGGGAGGGGAAGAAGCCGAGAGGGGTGAGAGGTTGTTGTCAATGGAGATGGTGCCATCGACGGCAGTGGTGCAGGCTTGTCCCGCGAGAATAGGAGTTGATGGAGAAAGAGAAAGCTACTGAGGGGGACGGATAGAGGAAGTGAAGAGAGAGAGAGAGAGAGAGGGAGAGAGAGAGGGAGGGAATTACGATTTTGTGGGAATTAATATAGGTCCTATGTTTAGGGATTCCTAACTTAGATCCCATGGTAGGGATTAAACATGAACAAATAAATTAACAAATAACAGGAAGATGAAATAGAAATGCAATGAGACAAAATTTAAAATATAACTTTGTTTAATTGTTATAAATAATATTTTTATCATAAAATAAAATAATGAAGTTTAATAATATTTTTAAAATAAAGTCATCTAGTTAAGTAGAGTTTTTAACACAAAATAAAATCACGAATATTAAATAATATCTTAAAGAACTAAAGTTATTTAAATAAAATACTTTTTTAAAACTATATTATTTTTAGGGCTCAAAAACATTAAAAAAAACTTACTTGAAATATGGGCTTGGTCCAATAATACTAAAAACACCCCATTTAAAATAATTTGAGCTTATGAAAATATTTCAAAGGCTTTAAAATATTATTCTCCATTTAAAAATCATCTGCTAAATTTAAAACACAAATTCAAGATTTAAAACGTGAAGGCGAAACTCATGACCAATCGAGAAGAAAATAAGAGGTTGGTCACAAACATCCATTCTAATTACCCCGCCAATTCCTACTGCACATGCACAAAGGGGTTTGTAATTATTTTGTTTTGTTTTATTGCTTCCCATGCTTATTTTTATGCCTTGCGACTTATGACATCTTACGTGGGGGGCTGCTTGTTAAGCGCGTTTGTCCATTTTCTCACGTTGGAGGTTGAGTTCTGACAGCTCAATCCCACCTTCCCTCGTGCAGTAGAAATTGTAGGACCTATCACTTTGTCATTTTGTTTTCGATGACACATGTCACTTTCTCGTCTAGGCAGCCCGATCGTCGTAGTTGCCAAATTAAACCCAAGCCCTATATTGCTTTTACCTTCTTGCCTTCTTATATCTCTCGTTTGCTTCCTCTCTTTAGTTCTTCTCAATTTCTTCATTCCCATTAACCTTCCAAATCCTTTCATTTTCCTCATCCTTCCCTTCAATGGCATGTAAGAACACCTCGCATTTTGTTTCTTAGGTTTATTGTTCAACCCGTTAGAAGGGACATTGTAGAGTCCCTAGGGGCCTAGATTCCCTTGAGGTCTGTGATACATCTCATTATTTCAATGGGTATCATTAATCATCGACGGTCAGTTCCAAGGGAAGTGAGGTCATTTAGGTCCTCTTTCAAAGCGCCTGATGCCACTGCCTTTAAGGTTTTGGCAAATCTCGAAAGGGATGTTGACTTAGAGAGTTTTGCACAAAGGTGGCATTATACCCCTTGATGTTCACCAATCGACTGCAACTTCCTTTCTATCGCCCAGTTCAAGATATATTGGACTTTCTTTATCTAGCTCTATTGAAATTTCACCTAAATGCGTGGTAGATTTTACTATGTTGTTTTGTCATTTTGTGCATGGTCTTGGGACCCATTGGCAAAGGTTACCCGAACTTGGCTACCATAGAGTTTCTATTCACGCACTAGGTGCTACATTTGGGTGGTAATTTGTGCAGCTTCCGCTCTCACTCAAGATGCAAGCAACAAAGTTGCCACCTAGACTCTTGATTCTCCCGTGTCAAAGATTGGTTCAAGAAACTTTTCTTTACGATGGAAGAAGGGTGGGATTTTCCCGTTGTAGTGGATGCCCACCACGAGTTTCCCATTCGCATAGTTTGGAGAGTTATGCCGGATAACAATGAAATTTGCTTGCACCTGACCAGACATAAGTAAGCTCGACTGAAGGAAATTTGTGTCTAGATGGAAGGTGCACCAATAGGACGTTCATTCTAACGCTCTGCTTTCCAAGATCAACATAGACGAGGATCTTCCACGCCTTGAGACTCACAAAAAAAAATGAACTACCACAATCCTTAAACGTGAAGCACTTTCAAAAATATTTTTTAAATGTTCTCAAAAAGCGTAAAAAACATCGAAAGATTACTAATAAACTTGTCTTTTCCTCAAATTACGTGTTTGGTGTCGTAGGGTATCCCATAAAGTAGAGTCACCCATTTGTTCAACAGGCAAGACAAGTCATTTAACTGCTCAACCTCATTCATGAGATAAAACAGGCAAAACAAATCATTTGACTGCCTAACTTCACTCACATGTTGGTAGGACTAGTCATTCGACTACCCAACATCGCATATGCGTTCAACATGCAGGACAAGTCATTCGACTGCCCAACCTCCCTCATGAGTTCAACGAAGGGGACAAATCATTTGACAGCTCGACTTTCCTCTCGCATTCAACAAGCGAGCCAAGTCATTCAATTGCCCAACCTCCCTAATGGGTTCAACGGGTGGGACAAGTCATTCGACTCTCCAACCTCCCTTACCCATTCAACAAGTGGGACAAGTCATTTGAATGCCCAACCTCTTCATGCTATTAATAGGCGGGATAAGTTATTTGACTACCCAACGTCACTCACGTGCATAGCTAGGCATGTCAAGTCACTTGATTGCCGACCCCTCTCACTCGCGTAAAGGCAAAAACAAATAACTTATATGCATTAACATTAAGTCCTGTTTGTTTTCAGAAATGAGATGAGATAAGATAAAAGTGAAAAAAAGAATAAAATATTATTGTATGATATTTTTTTAATATTAGTTTTGTATGGTGACTTGAAAAAGTGGTATGAGAATTTGAAAAAGTTAAATTTTTTTGTTATTTTTTGTATGAGAATTTGAAAAAATGTATTAATGAGTTTGAGATGTGTTTTGAGTTTTTGATCTCATCTCCCAAAACAAACAAGGCCTTAAATCTAAAGGGAAAAGAATGGGGATAAAAGATAAATGAGTTGGTTAAGAATATTTATACATGTATATTAAAAAAAAAATCATCCTTACGTACATAAACAAAAAATGAATGGATGAGAATAAAAATACAAAAAAGTGAGTTGGACAACTCTCAAGGCTTTGAGAAAGCATCAAGAATCTATTTATGACTTATAGTGTTGGCGTGGCATTGGTTCACACCGTCTGGTTGAAGAGATATTAGGTTAAGGGTCCTAAGGTTGGTTTGGGGATTCTCCAAAAAGTGAGCCCTCAACCTATTCAAACTCTCTTTTTAATTGCAACCCTAGGCTCAATCATAGATCCGCTTTACCTTCGTAATTTGTGCAAACAAACTAGCATCTATCAGAGTAGTTTGTAGGGCTTCAATCTCTAAGTCTCGGGCAGACAGCTTACCTTGTGAAGTTGGCAACTCGGACCAGGGTTTCTACCCACTAGTCTCACATTCGCAGCTCAACCCCTATTACAACTAAATTGACCTCAAAGTCTAGGTGAAGGCCACCTTCTTCCCTTCAACATACATCTGGGTGAAGGCCATTGTAGCTTTCGTCGCTTTTCTTGTTTGCCTAATGGACCATTATGCAGGCCAGGATGGCAAAGGACCATGGTGCCTAAATTCTTGTTCCAGCTCCCCCTTCCATCCACGATTAGGGCAACTAGTTGGTTAACACACTAGCAGAAAAAGAACCAAACAGAATAAAAGGCAATTCAAGCAAGGAAAATACAAAAATGGCAACAACTCGAGATAGGCAACCATATCGAGGAGAAGAAAGTCTTTAACTTGCCAGACTCCTAATTGATGGCCTTGGATTGGGCTCAATCAAAGCTTGAGTTAGCCTGTGGGGCTTTACTTTCTCCAGCTTTAGAGGTCTGCCCCCAATGCCTCAACTACCAAAGGGGCAAGAAAGAGATATGAGGAGTAGTAGTTTTATCCCCCTACGAATAGGTTGAGCGAGAACCTCGAAAAGCAAAACATGAGGTGTTCAATAGTGGCATTAAAGGGGGATGGATGATGAAGGAAACTGAAAGGTTTGAAGGTGAACGAAAAGAAAGAAATTGAGAAGAACTAGAGAGAGGAAGCAAATGAGAGTCACAACGGCCTATAGGAGTGAGAGATTTAAGAAAGCAAGAAGGTAAAAGCAATACAAAGCTTGTGTTTAATTAGACAACTACGACAATCAGGATGCCTAGACGAGATAACTACATGTTTCATCGAAAATGAAACAATAGAGTGACGAGTTCTATGATTTCAGTCACATGAGAGAATGTGGGATAATTGGAAGAGATGCTTGCAGCATCCCTTATCGGGTTGAGCCAAATTTAAAAGGGTATTCACATCCCTCCATGGATGGGCCAAGTTTATCCTAGACCCCAATGTTTAATAGTACTGTTAGCCCATAAATTGTGTAGTAAGTGAAAAAAGGGCCTAGGCCAGGGCAGAAAGTTGGGTGATATGAAAAGGTAGGATGTCACCTACCTTGACACTGCCCTAAAAAAGCACATCATGCTAGAACCACGTTGGATTTATAAAATTTCTAAACATAAGTCCATACGCCATACTTTTTTTTTTATAAAATATTTGGGATATGAATAATGAGTAGAAGAATTCAATTAGTGTAAGAAGAATAAACCCAAAATTAAAAAAAAAATTAAAAATATAAAAAAAAATATGATGTGAGGACTTATGTGTAGCAAAACTCTTGGATTTAAGGTTTAAATACGACATATGGACAAAAACCTTGATAAATCCCTATCACTGACATTGATAGAGCGCACAACCCAATAGTTGCACCCGCCCATCTGCCACCAAGGCCTGGTCCAGTGAGGCCAAACCTCACTAAAGACAACAACTTAGTATCTCATATGAGATACCAGGGCCTCTAACACAAGTTATAGGGTATCTTCTTGACAAGCACTAAAAAGTGGGACGTTAGGTTAGAATTTGGGACTTATGTTCTCTTAGTTATTGTTTCTCCATGGAAAAACAAAATTCAACTTAAACATCAAAAGTGAACCTTCAACTTTGAGCCACCCATCTTCTCTAAGTTGTAGGTAATTGAGCCCAATTCTTTGTGTGCAAAAACACGATGTCAACAATGAGGGACGCTTGCATACATGCCTATGTGTATGTATATCTATATGTTATACACTTTATTGTTTATAATTATAAGAAAATACATTATAGACATAATTTAATTTCATATTCCTTCACTTCATAAGAATATATCTTTTGCATTAAGAAAAAGGGTTTACTTGAACTAATAAATCATGAAGAAGGTGTCCTCTACCCTGGACTGGAATCTCCATCCCAATTGTTGGGCGGAGCTTGAAGAAACGAGTCCCTATCAAAGAAAGTCATTGCACACTAGCCTAGCTAGCTAACATTTTTCGGTTGGCTACTATGTTAGTAGTAGTGTGCCTAAAGGACATTGATTCTATTCTCTCTCGTGAAGAAGGGCTAATGCTAATATAGGATCCTATATTGCCTCTTTTTTTGGAACTTCATTCATACCTTTTAGTTAGTCTCGGAACTATCATTTACGTCTTTCAATACTTCTTATCAAGGAAAACCATTGAAGTATCGAATATGGACCTTTATGTGGCAAAAGTCACAATTATTTTATGCACTAAGTAAGCCGTTACTTCTTCCCTGGGACCAATATTCACTATAGCAATAGCACGATATTATCCATTCAAGACTAGGTTAACTAGTAGGTCGTCCTCTAAGTCACATTTTCATGCGTTCAGCTTAAGAATACATTTATTTGCTAATATTATGGTCAACCATAGTTCAATAAAGATTTTAAGTGGGTCCGCTTGGACTATGCTATGTATGAATGATCTTTTATATTAATGTCATAGGAAGAAGAATGATCTAAATGAGAAAAAGGATGGCCTTCCCAATCCTTTCATGAAGAGATCGAAAATTGATCTCCTCTTCTAATAGTTGGTATCTTAAGATGATTTCCATTCTAGAAGTGGAGGAGGCTATGTAAAAGAAGCTAGAAGAGTACCACCACGGTTCATGTCTTAGCACATGGGGGGATTGTACATTTTTTATCTCCATATTTTCAAGTTCTGAAATTTTAGGTGGTATATTGTTTGTTTCTTTATGTATAGATACTCATTTTTTTATTTTCAGTGCAAAGATTATGATTAAAAAAATATCAAAAATATTTTTTTCATACCTTCAAGAAGACTCAAGAATTTTAGATGAGATTAGAAGACAATCTTCATATTTTTAAGATATTTTAAGAAGTTTTGTTTTTAAAAAGTTTTAAGATCAATATATTTTTTATCACGTTTTATTTAATTTCAAGTAATAATTATTAATTTTTTTTGGGCTCAACGTGGTTATGTCAATGATTATGTACTATTTTTTTTAATACATGTTGTTAGTGTACACAATACATTATTTGAATGGTGTCAATAGGTCTGTTCATCTAGGCTGATTTTTTCTTGGTCCAATTTGGAACAAGGATAACCGAGTTTTTAAACCTAGAATCCCATTTTTTTCCTTCTTTTTCTTGGTTTGAATGTTTTGATGTTTCTTGGTTTTGCAATAGCCTTCAAAATTTTGTTAGAAGGCAATTGAATGAGGCCTTTGATTTTTTTTTTTTATAGGACGTAGAGAACTTTATTCATCAAAGAGGAAACTTAAACAAAGCATCATACTCAACAATGTGGGAAATAAACTTGGGAGAGTTGTTTGACCACATCATTAAGTCATCTAATGCCTATAATACTTTGCCAAACAATCGACAGCAATATTAGTCATACGGCTCCTATGCTTGATTACAACATTTGGGAACCTATACATCATATTTCTAATTTCAAATACAAGGTGACCCCAAATAGAATGAGACTCGGCTTGAATAGTAATTTCCTGAACCATCAACAAGTCATTACTCTCCACTATTAAACTTTGAATTTCCAAAGGATAGCATAGATGTAGACCCTGAGTATTGCCAGTAATTCAATCTCCATTGGGTTAGAAACATTATGTTTGGGTTTGTTAGTAGCACAAGTGACTTGTCCCTCAGCATCATGAAGAACCATCTCAATTCTTGATTTCCCAATATATTGAAACAATGCTTCAGCAACGTTTAATTTCAAGGTACCAGGATGAGGGGGAATCCAACCATTTTGATGTCTTATGTTGTGGGATTTATCTGCATCTGCTATACAAACACCCCACAAACACAAAAAGAAATTTGCCAATTTCCCCTCATTTTGCCTTTGTATTATGTGGCAAAGTAATGAGGCCTTTGATTATGTATACTCAGATTGTGCATCCAGATTGTTTTAAAGAAATAAGACCTTTGAAAGAAATGAGGCCTTTGATTATGAGCACCCAGATTGTTTTAACCGAATGAGAGGCTTGTTGCCAACCACAATAAGAAGTCAAATAAATAGAGATGTTTAACTGGTCTTGCTGAAGAGTCAAACCAACCCAAATGATTCTATGACACTATAAGAATGTACCATGATGGTTTATTATTAGATCATCACTAAGTTGAATTTTTGTATAAAAGAAAAATCTGGTAAAGCTGGAAACCCAAATTTTTGAATTTTGAAAATTTAGATTCATCCAAGTTACGCCTGATTCATGACCTAATTTGGACCAAGTTCCAGCTCAAGTTTAAAATCAGATTATAATCTGGGTACATTTGCATATCCTATCTAATATATGGGTGAACAGAGTATTATGAGTTGACCCCAAATGCATGCATGTTGTGTCTATTTCTTTTATATGCATCAAATCTTTTTTTTTTTGGCATAATTTAGATAATAAAATCATCGGAACTGATCCCATCTTAACTTATTATTATAACTTTTTCAAACTTTCAAATAAAATACAATAAATTATTCAACTTTTTTCAAATCTAAAAACAAAAGTAATATTAAAATAATAATATTATAATAATATTTTATTCAATTTTCAACTTTCATATTATCTAATTTTATTTCAACTCACAATTCAAGTCATATCTTATCCATTCAGACAAAAAAGGGGATCTCTTCTTCAAAGTACATTTCTGATCAATTGGTAGAATTTCTTACCCTTTTTTGATAATATATATTATTACTAAAAAAAAGTTAATTCCAATTACTTGGATTCAAATTACCTCAAGTAGATCAGTAGAATTCTCACAAACTCGGATATTTGCCTATTTTATAATCCAAGTTATATTATTGTGATTGCACCTCTACGTCACTTAGGATGTTATTAAATTCTCTTAAAAAAATGTCACACTTCGTCAAGAGTTTAAGATTGTTGCTGTAAGAAGTTGTTTTACCTTATCTCTATTTTGTATTAAAAACAATTGAGAATAATAAAATATAATGTAACTCTAGTCTCTCTCCCTCATTCTCTACTCTTTTTTTTTTCCATCTCAATATCTTTTAATTTTATATTTTCCTTGCCAAAGAGAGAGAAGTATCATTGAAAAATAAATAGAAGCACCAAATACTTGTTCAATAAATAAGCATGCCAAAGTAACTTCAGAGTATAAGGTCTGGTTTGGTTACATAATTAAAACTATCTCAACTTATTTTTAAATTTTTTTTATAAAATATAATAAATTTAATAAATATAATTTATTTAATAATATATTAATAATATTTTATTCAACTTTTAATTTTTATCTTATCTCATCTCAATTGTATAACTAAACGAGCTCTTAATAAGAATTTTGAGGCCTTGTTAATTTTTTATAAAAACTTTCACCTCATCTAATCTCATTTTAACTAATTATTATATATTTTTTTAAATTTTTACTTAAAATAAAATAAATAACTTAATTCATTATATTCAAATATATAAAAAAATATTTTAATAATATATTTAAATAAAATTTTACTCAACTTTTAAATCTCGTTTGTTTTTAGAAATGAAATAAGATGAGATAAAATAAGATGAGATTAAAGTTAAAAGTTAAATAAAATATTATTATAAAATATTTTTTTAATATGATTTTTATTTTAAGATTTGAAAAAATTGAATTGTTTATATTATTTTATATTAAAATTTAAAAAAAGATATAATGATGAGATGAGATTAAATAAGATAAGATGAATTTAAAAAACAAATAAAATCTTAATTTTTATCTTTTATCTTTAAATACTCTCATCTCATTTGCGAACATAAATGAGGCCTGAGTATTAATATTGTTTCATCCTTACCGTTTACATATGTCTGGGAAAGATATTTCAAAATCAAATCAGTCGGATTATGATAGGTCTATTTGGAGGGAAACCTCCTAAATTTCAAACTCCAAACAAGAAAGTGCCGCACCAAATTTTATTTAAATAAACACCCTTTTGAAAGCAAAAGACAACAAACTAAAAAATAAAAAAATAAAAAAAAATAATTAGACAAGGGATCAAATTCGTTTGTGTCCAAAGCGACAGAGTGAGCGTGCGTCATTTCTTGGAATTAGGTTGAGGTTGTTTGTTGTCATATTTCCTCTGCAGCCACACCAAGCCAATCACATCCACCTTATCAAACCCTCGTATATTCGTATAATTCTCACGCTGATACAAGCGAGAGAGGGATAGAGGAAAACAGGTTGGTATGGCGCTAAGCAATGTTGGGAGCGTGGGCCCGGATTTCGACCTCCCGGACGAGATCCTGACTGTGATTCCGACTGATCCCTACGATCAGCTCGATCTGGCCCGGAAGATCACCTCCATGGCCATAGCCTCGCGTGTGTCCAACCTCGAGTCTGAGGTCGCCCGCATGCGCCACAAGGTCCAAGACAAGGACCGCGTCATCTTGGACCTGGAGGAGAAGGTCTCTCGTCTCGACTACGCCTACCGGGAGGCCGACTCCAGACTCAAAATCACTCTCGACGATAATGTACTCCCTTATTATCTTTTTCCCTATTCGTTTAATTACTTCATATGAATTAATCTGTGTTTTCTTTTGATCTGTTAAAAAAAAACAGCAGTTGGCATAATTGATTCCAGTATTTTAGTTAGGTTGCTGAATTGTACTTGAAAATTGTTGTTATGACTCAATGCGTCTGATTTTGACGGTTTTGTTTGTGTTCTGGGGTGGGGGTGGGTTAGAAGGGATTAGGTAAATTTTGTTGGTTTTTGGATTGGTCTAAACTCAAAAGCCCACTCCAGATTTAGGAGTTTCATGGGCTTGGGTGTCATTCTATGCAACCAGAATTTTAGAGAATGATGCATTATGTGGGTGTAAAAGAAGAGAAAAGAAAAATTATTTGAGTTTTTATATTTGATCTTTTTTACAACTAAAAGATAATGAGGAATTAAGCTCAATTGAAGTTTAATAGTGTCGTCTGTTGACTGAAACTAATGATGGAGTTTGGTGATAATGCTGAGGGGAGAAGCCTTATAAGCCAATGTATTTCATTAATCCCGTGGTTGACAGCAAATTGATTTCATTTTATGCCATCTTAAGCCATGTTTTGTTAATGATATTTTGAGAATTTTTGAGAATTTTGTACATGGACTATGCCTATTCTCATTAATAAAGTTTCTTTTTTACTGATCAACAAAAAAAAAAAAAGAATTTTTGACAAATCTTTCTTGAGAAATTTTGAGATTTTTTACTGGGTTTTGTGAAATTAAAAAGGAAAATTTGATTTTTTTTTCTAAAATATGTTTTGTATTAGAATTTGTGAAAGTGAATGGGTAAATTTGTTTTTATATAACATTTTTAGGATGTTTTTGTTTTGGTTTTTGTAAAAGTTGTTTTGGTTGTGTTTTTGACTTTTCACTCTAATCTAGACTGATTGGATGAAAAGTTGAAATTGTAAATTTTTTGAGATGGGAAGATGTTTGGTTTGAGGTTGAAAAACATTTTTGAAAACTCTTGGAAATATAATTTGAGAACTTAGGCTTGGTTTGTTTTCAAAGATGAGATGAGATAAAATGAGATAAAAGTTAAAAAAAAAAATGTTGTAATATATTTTTTTAATATTTTGTTTTGAGATTTGAAAAAATAGTTTTGGAATTTGAAAAAGTTGAATTTTTTATTATGTTTTGTATAAGAATTTAAAAAAAGTGTAATGATGAGTTTGAGAAGAGTTTGGAGTTTTTCATTTTGTCTCTCAAAGCAATTTAGGCCTTAATCTTTCCTAGGTTGCCTACAGAACTAACCAAAAAAAGCTGTGATTGGATTATGAGATCCATATTTTCAATATGTTAAAATCACTCAAATCCAATATTTTTATCACCTAAAGATATTTGGTGTTGTTTTCTTGAGTCCTAAAATTGAAAATAAAGTAAAAGAAAAAGAAAAAGAAAAGAGAGAACAAAAGTGCTTAACATCTGAAAGTGTCCATTTTTTTTTTACTTTAAATTCTCTGGAATAGAAATAGGCATCTGAATTTCTAGTTGAAGCATTTGAAACTCTTTGTTCTGATCCTTTACTTTTTTTTTTGGTACTTTTTTTGATTGAAGATGAGGCTATCAAGGGAACGAGATTCGTTGGCAATGACAGCAAAAAAACTAGGCCGTGATTTGGCAAAGGTGAGGGAGGTCTTATTATTTCTCTGGTTGAACTGTAGTCATCTTATTGTTCATTCACTCAGTTTGCGTTCTACTCCTTATAAAAAAATAATACTAATTTGTGCTCTATTTATTTTGCATCCCTTTCTTATGCGATTAGAGAACAAAAATATTTCATTTCAAAGAGTGTAGTGTATATTGGACTGCCCTTTGGGTTTCTATTCTTTCATAATTAATGTCAACGGCTAGTTAATGGACTGTTGTTAAGAATGAGCCACCAGAATAGAATGTAGTCTCGTATTTACATGTATGTATATACTTATTCCATTACATACAAAAGAGGAAAACATTCTATTTCTGGTCATAATCAGCAATAATTTGTCATGCAACATTCATTTTCTGTAAAGCTTAGCAATGGCTTGCTATATGGTGTACAGCTTTTCTTTCTGCAAGAATGTAAAAGGTAATAGGCCTATGGCCACAAAAAAATCTATCGGTCATACACTTTATTAAAGATGCATGGAGCTTTAAAATGTCTTTATGGTTGTTTTTGCAGCCCAAGGTTGGTAAACATCAGCATATATGTTGGGAGTTGTGACTTTCTTAAATTGGATTTCAATTGAAGCAGTTGAATTTCATTTTGAATGAATATCCATTTTTTCTATTAATCCATTTTTTGATTGGCATCGGTTGTCCGAGAACAAAGTCCCGGCTAATCTTGGAAGTGCACAGCCCTTAGCAGCAAGAAGTTCCCTGTAAGTGCACTTTGAGTAATTCAGGGGCAAGTTCTCTTAGTCTGATGGTCCATAGAAATTGTTTGCACCCAAAGATTTGAACTTTAGACCTAGAGGGAGCATACCACCGAGACCAAGGCCTTTACCCCTTGAGCCAACCACTAATATCCATTGTGTTATTAAAAATTTTGATCTTAATTAATACAATGTGAGAAATAATTCCATATTTTTCATGTTCACTAAAAATTTAGATTTTTAGATCTTATAATGATAATAGAATAAATACTTCAGTTTGTTGGGGGGAAAGATTAGAGGGTACGAAAGCTTGTATAGGAAAAGAGATAGTTAGATAGTTGTTGCCATTGTTGATTGGATTAAAGGAAGAAAGCAAAGGATGTTCATTTCATCTTGGGTCCACCAAAGATATTTTGTGTATCTCAAGTATATATATGTATGCATATGGTGATCACATAATAAGTACTCCTTTTAGTTGGGTGGAAGAGTGTTGTAGCTAAGGAAAGTGGGCTAAGGAAAAGTATAGTCAAATGATTTTGTTCAGTCTGGAGAGAAATGGAACGGAAATAAATGAGGGTTACTATTTTTTTCTGATGGGCTGGAACTTGCAAAAGTGGAGTGATTCTCTTTTCTTCCAACCTAGCACAACATTTACTTTTTCCCTCCTTTCTTCCTTATGCAGTAAACCACACAGAAGGGAAGCAGGTTTTCTTTCCTTCTGGTAATTCCTTCCATTGCAACCAAATGGTGAGAATTTCTTTAAGATACTAACATTCACTAGATTAAATCAAGCAACTTTAGTTGGTGCTAATCATATCCTGGGTTTTCAGTCCATCATTATATAAGGCATAAGCTTGATGAATATATTATAGTGATGATGGAACAGATAGAATGCCGTTTTCTTTGAAATAGAAGTAAATGTGAAATATCAGAAAGTTTTTGGACATCAACTAATTGTTGTCTTGAATATTTCTGTTTTGGGCCTGTTACCATATTGTAATTATTGCATGCGGAAGGGGTGCGAAAGAGTTCAGCACTATGCTCATTTCGTAGATCTACGATTTTAGGGTAATCAAAGAACTGCTAGCCTTTGTTGATCATCGTATGCTTGGTACCCATTAGGGTTGGCCCTTCTTCTATTTATGTGATTCTTCATTTTGTTTTTAAGCAGTTTTTTTTTTTTTTTAAGCAAGCTTGCATATCATAGAAATATAAAGGATACAAAGTTTAAGATGGATCTTTGCCATTATCAATATACAAAATATAGTCAAGAATAATATAAAAAGGAATGCTACCAAATAGATAGTTTGTAGTGGCCCACTGCACAACTGAGTGCTTGAATCAATTTTGAGACCGATCTATTTTTTTTTTTTTTGTAGCTCCATTCGCGATGAGCTTTCAAAATCTTTGCAATGTCTCCTACAATGGTGGAAATTTGCCAGACATCTTCCTTTTCATAGATGGAAGAGATAACCAACTGAGAGTCACTTTCTAATGATATGAAAGGGAAGTTTAGGTGCTTTGCCATTTTGAGGGCCAACCTTGTCGCTAGAGCTTTTGCAATAACTAGAGTTGTTGTGGAGTGCTCCTCTGTCCATATTTGGAAGACTTCGCCTTATGAGTTTTTGCTAAATGTTGAAAGAGTTGAGAAAGAGTTTCCGATTGCAACATCAAAGGATATACCTATATGATTGTTAGGTGGCAATTGCCTAGCTTTTTCAGTTTTGGAGGAAGTCTTCTCTTGCCATGCCCATAGATTTTCTTGATATGAGAGGTTCAACTACTTGGAAGCTCTAATTGGAGAGAGTTCCGTATGATTGTAGTCCCAATCATTTCGTAGCCCCTAGATAAAATCAAGAATCAGTGCTGCAAAGATTTGGAAGGAGTGTACTTCCTCATCACAAAGGCCAAGCTTTTGCTTGGGGTTTAGGATAAAGGAAAACCAGTCACTCATTGAGTTTACCATCAAGGAAGAGAGATTTAGTGGCCATTTGCTTTGGCTTCGTAGAATTCTCGTGATTGGGCACTCAATAAAGTTGTAATTTGGTGAGGGAATATTGGGATAAATCGTTTTAAATGATCTTTGGTTGGGAGGATGTTCCCAAGAATTTTCCAAAGGAGAAGCTTGTGGGGGTCATGGATTCTAAGTTTCTAGATTTTCCCCCATGGGATAGTTGGTGTGTTCGACTAGGTAGCATTGGCTATGTTGGATGCAAGTTGGTATGCTGATTTAACATAAACTTTTCCATTTTGTGACTTGGTCCAAATAAGGTGATTTGGCCTTTGCAATGATTGGGGTAAAGGAATTTTCAAAATTTCTATGATACTTTCAGGTTAGAAAAGGGATAGTAATTTTGGGAGGTCCCAAATGCCATTAGTTGGATTAATCTGGTCTGAAACCTCTAGGGAAGGTGAGGGATCTGCTAATGGATTTTGGGGGGAAGGCTTGAAATTTCCCAAATGTCCAAGAGTCTAGCCAAGCTCTTATAGAGTGACCATTTACAATTTGGAAACACATACTTTTTTTCAAAAGGGGTTGAATTTTGAGGATTCATTTCCAAAGATTGGAGTCACTTAGCCTTTTGATAGTATCAACAATTGCGTTAGTGTTAAGGTATTTCCTAGATAAGAGCTTGTGCCATATACCAGTGTCTTGGTCAGTAAAGCTTCATTCATGGTTTGGCTTGTAAGCAAAAGAAGATAGCTAGCCACTTATTTGTCTCCGCGTCACTTTTTATTTATACTAACCCATACACACATACAACCTATCAATATTCCATTGCCCCAATTCTGCCATTTTCTCGAATGCCCATTCCCATTTTCATCTTTCCCCCATTTCCATTCAAGCTTGCCCAGCAACTTCCGACATCCAGCAATATTCCGACGTTGCCCTACATTTCCACGCCAATAATAATTTCGGTGAACAGTTTCGATGCCGACCAATCTCTAAAATATTCAAGAGATTCCTCCCATTTCTAAAATCGTGCGATTTCTCATGGAAAATCATTGGGATGGAAGCAATTTAAGAGATTTCTCAAAATATTTTTCATTTTTCTCTTTGTATTTGGTCTTAATTGATTTGTTATTTGGTGTTTTATTTTTTCTCTCTGTGATTTCCAATGCCCACTTTGTTATTTGATTTGTTCTCTGTGATTTTCTAATCTTTATAGGTGTCTGTTTTGTACGTTAGGGATGAGTGAAAGTGGAATTATATTTTCCGTCATTATCTTCGTGAAAAAATACCTTGTTGTGCGAATTGAAGCGATAGGGAGTTGAGAGTGAAAAAATACCTTGTTGTGCGAATTGACGCGCTGTGATAAAAAAGAGAAAATGCTATGTGATAGTGAAGTGATAAAAATAGAAGAATACTCCAAGAAAATGGAATGGGAGATGAGAAAAATACCTTACTATGTGATTTCTCTATGTTATAGGGAGATCTGTGTAATCCCTAGAGGATTCAATGGTCAAAGAGTCGAGAGAAGGCTCTCATATCACCACCACCGTTGTGCTTCTCGGGCCGTCGTCACAGAACCGGTGGGTGGGTGAGAGGGGAAGAGGGTCTGCTTGTTGGAGAGGAAAAGGGATTCGAGAGAAGAAAGAGACGTAAGGGGGAGGGAGATTTTCTTTGATCGTGTGCATCGCGGGTGTGTTTCTTTGATTGTCTGCAGCATACGTGGCGTAATGTTATTGGAGGGCTGTCTTTACACAGATACAAGCTGGACCGGCTCTAAGGTTTTCTCTTCTTGTATTGAACAATCCATCTATGACCTAGATATGTCTTGTCTATTGTATAACATCTTGTGTACTTGGGCAATGCCATCAATAAATTGTTTACTTGTCAAAAAAAAAAAAATTCCCACTAGAAATTTTTGAAATTGGTGTTCAAAGACTTACAAGTTGTCTTTGGAAGCATATGCGTTGACATTTGGTATGTTGAAATGGAGCTCACAACAGTTTTGATAAGCGTAGTTCTACCAACTTGTGACAGCATTATGGATTTTCATCCTTCAAGTCTTTTGTTGATTTTCTCCAACATTTTTTTTGTAATCCTCCTTAATGGAATGACTGAAAGTAGTTTGAATCCTCAAATATTTCATTTGTGAGGTCGAGACCTTTTATGGCAATTTGGCCAAGATTGCTCTTATTTTTTTTGTTGGTATGTTGAGTAATAAAGATGGAAGATTTACTTTGGTTGATTCGTTGTCTAGACTAGGCTTGATATTATTTTTATTTTTGATAAGTAATTTTTGTTAATGAAATAAAGGCAAAAGCCAATTACAAAAGAAAGCAAAAACGAAGACTAGGCTTGATATTTTTCTAGCACTTTGTTGATGGCATTGATTGATTTTTCTTTTACTTTCCAAAAAATAATGAGACCGTCTGCAAAGAAAAAATGTGAAATTGGAGGACAATCTATGCTTATTTTATTATCTTCTAGTTTTCATGCTGCTTCAAAGCGAGCTAATAATGAGGATAGAGAAAGTAGTCATAGAGATACCCAAAGCTTTCATAACAATAAACAGAAAAATTCATTCAATTATATCAAAAACTTTTTCCATATCTAGCTTCAAAGCCACCTGACCCTTTCTTCCTTAATGGCGTTTCAGACAGTGGAACATCTCATGTGCAATGATAGAATTTTCTTTGATATTTCGACCAGGCATAAAAGCCAATTTAAAAGGGGGAAATAATATTTGGAAGTGTTCGCTTCAATCTGTTTGCCAGGCTTTTTGTAATGATTTTGTAAATCAAATTGATCAAGCTTATGGGTCAATGGTTATGGGGAGAGTTTGGGTTTGCTATTTTTGGAATAAGTGCAATATGGGTATGGTTCAACCGTTTTAGGAGCTTTCTGCTTCTGAAAAAAATTTTGGACCACTGCAACTACCTCTTTTTTGATAATATGCCAATATTGCTTGTAGAAAATAACTGTCATACCATTTGGTCCTGGAGTTTTATGATTTGGAATTTGCTTGAACACTCCATAGATCTCGTCTTCCAGAGGCAATGCAATCAGGAAATTATTATCCTCCCTAGAGATGTGGTTCTCAAAAATATTCTCAAGATTCTGGGAATGTTAGAGCCGTGGAGGTATATATGGATTTGAAATGGTTTACAAAGATTGCTTCAATAGCATCTTGATCCGATGTCCAA
The DNA here is from genome assembly GCA_036898215.1 of Platycarya strobilacea. NCBI lineage: Eukaryota > Viridiplantae > Streptophyta > Magnoliopsida > Fagales > Juglandaceae > Platycarya > Platycarya strobilacea. The sequence continues at coordinate 32,435,212 of CM072549.1, read as the reverse complement.
TTACCCGGACTGAGTTTGATTGCATAGATTCCGCTTCTTCTTCGACGAATTGTCGTCGATAAATGGTAGAACTTTATATTCAAATATGTCGTGGTAAGCCAGTTGACTCTTGATTTTTGCCTTCATTAAGTTTCCTCATGTTTAAGTTGTTCTTGCAGATTGTGGTGGAGGGTCTTCTCTCTTTGTAGACTCCAATGGCTTGGTGGATTGCTTTGAAGGAGAGTAAGCCCCAACTAAATTTGTTGAATGTTAATTTGAATTCTCTCGAAGTGGGTTTTGTTCCAGTGCTTGAGTGCCTTTTTTGCTTCTCAGAGCTTGCTACATGGCATAAATGTAGGATTCCCATTGAAATGTTGGCACCATGCTTCTTTGATGATAATACTGCTTAGTGGTTCTTGGGTCCAGAATTCCTTAAATTTGAAATGAGAGGCGTTCTTTCTTATCTTCAAAGTGCTGAGCAGAAGGGGAACATGGTCCGAGGTCCTAGATATTAGATTTTGAATGTAGGCATTCGAAAATAGAAGGTGCAAAAGTGAATTTGCTAAGCCATGGTCTAGTCGTTCTCTAATCAAAGGGCTTCCATGACAATTGTTAGTCCATGTGAAAGTAGGCTTGGAGTAGCCAATATCAATGAGGCCTTGAGTGGTTATTAGTCCTCTTAAACCACCAATAGAAGAAGACGTGACTAGTTGGCCTCCAATTTTATCTTGTTGGCTTAGCAAGTCGTTGAAGTCTCCAATACAAAGCCATGGGTCAGGAAAAGAATAGTGGATTGAGTCCAATAGATTCCAGAATTTTGCTTTATGTTGCCATTGGGGTGGAGCATATTTGGGAACAAAGTGGATGGTGGGTTTGTGTTGTTGTTGTGGGGGAGAGACAGGACGAACTGAACTGGAGTTGGGAGGAGGCCCGACTTATATGGAATCAACTGGACAGGCTTGTAATAGATGTTGGGAACGTGATTGAGGTCCTTGGGCTTTGCTTGTAGAGGGTTAAAAGGATTGTAGGGAGGGCCATACTTCCATTTGGCTTTGGGGCCTTAGTAACTGAAGGGCCCGAGTTGTTTGGTGTATTAATCACCGTGGCTAAAGCTTCAGGCCTAGATATAGGACTTGCAGTTAATGGGCCTAAATGGGATGGTCTGGCCTGTTGTTGATTCAAAGCTTTAAGATATAGCAGCTTGGATTTTCATCCACTGAGAAGACCAATGATGTCAAATAACTAAAGCTTTTCATTGTTGATTCAACCATGTTATTGAGAAACAATTGATATGCTGTCGGTATGGAGCTTTGACGACTTTGATTGATTGATGGGAAAATATTTGGTGGGGATGAGTAAATGTTTGGAGTGAATGAGGCGAAACTAGTTGGTGGAGATCCATTAATGCTCTAGGAGCTACAGTAATATACAATAGTAGATTTCATCTCCATCGTTAAATCTTGAGAGGCTCGACCACCACATTGGCTGTCGAAAATAGTGTGCGGAACCACTGCATGAGTATCCACATTCTTCTGAATTTTTGAGCGCCAAATGGAACGGTTGGGTGTCCTTTTTATTTTCTTGTTCTACTAGGATTGTAACTGGTAATCTTGAGGATTTGTGCTTATAGTAGTTCCTGAGGAGAATTTACCTTGGTTGGCAGATTAGCCATTTTGTAGCTTACAAGTGAATCCTCAAGGGGAAGTTTCTAATTTTTGTCGTCTACGTTCCCAATAAGGAGATTACCTACGAGTTTGTTTACATTATCACCTAGAACATGTTTTTTTGCATGGTTGAGACCTCATCAACTTTCCCTTTTCCTTTTGTAGAAGTGCGTATGGCCAAATTATCACTTGGGTCGCCTTGGGAATCAATGAGTAATTGCGTAGGTAGAATTAGGGTTGGGCTTCCAAAGAGTGTATTTTCATCAAAAATTGAGTTTTGTGGACTTTTGACATAATAAGCTTCATTTTCTGCTATGTTTTCCATAGGTCATCGGGGAACAATTGCTTGGCCTTGTTGTGGAGGTAGCACATACATGAAGTTTGGGGATTTTGCTCGAAGCCATGGACCAAAGGGGAGATGATCAGGGACTAGTTTTAGGTGTGTGCAAAACACTTAAGAGTGGTCAATTCGACTGCATGCATAATAGAAGTCTGAGAGGCGTTCGTAGTTAAAGGAAACCCAAGTTTCTATGTTGAAATTCCTTGGCTTCTAGAGCCCATGTTTCGGTGGTAGGGTAACATCTAACTCAACCTTAATAAGAATAAATTTTTTGCATGCAAGACCAAAATGTGGATCGACGTCTACTCCTAGAGAAGTACCGAGAGCTTGCCCTATTTTAAAGCTGTTCTTTTTGTCATGTTGTTTTTAGTAAGGCCATGAATTTGTACATGAAAGATGGATGTGTTAAGACTTATCCCTTGCCATGTGCTTCCCACAGGCCAAGGTTGAGAATGAGGAGATGCCCTTTGAAGTTCCATGGTACTTGGTTGAGAATCCGCTGCTTATAGCTCTCATTTTGGAAAGTGAAAAGAAAAAGGTTTGTATCAAGATCTTCAATATGAAATTTGCGGATGAAACTGGAGGCTGCCTGAAAAGAAGTGTGTAGTGTGATCCTGTTTAGGGGTCGGGTTGCGACTATTCTTCCAATGAAGGCCAGTTCAGAGTTTTCAATGTCTGACTCATTTGCAGGGGTGAGTTTTAAATCCTCCCAAGAAAGGGCTTCCATCTGGTGGATTAACTCCTCCATATCCATAGTGGGACAGGTTTTGAGTAAACTGTGTACTTCTGGTTGAAAGGTGCAGAAGGAATGTTGAGAGAGATGGGGTAACAGTGAAGAAAAAGCAAAGAGGATGTTTGGCTCTTTTTAGAAAAAGGAGGGGGAGATGTTTAGGGTGGTGGTTGACGAGCAGGTGTAGTCAGACTTCACTAAAAGAAGCTGCAAGGAAGGTTGTTCCGAGAATGTAGGAGCAGCTCATTTGGAGGAGAGAGATCTGGACAAAAACAAATGGAGTTGTTTTCAAGCAGTTAAATCAAATTTGTTTATGCTTTGTGATGTTAACATCAATTTGATGAGAATCTCAGGTAGTTTGATTTTAGTCGAACAATCTTAATGCTTTTGGATTACCATCCCTTATTGTTTAATGCAGGGCATTTGGATTAAAAGGAAATGCTTAAAGTTTCAATAAGAGCTCGGCTTTACTACTTTGTTTTTCTAAGTCACTTCGAATGTAATGCTCATCTTGATGTCTCTAAACGGCCCCTTTTTTGGGTGTTCTTATGCATACTCCTTTTCTACTTGAGTTGCATGCCCATTGTGCTTATAATATATTTGCTTTTACTTATCAGCAAAGGTCTGATTGTAAGACAATATCCTTCAAGTGGCCGGGAAAAGTATGTCAAACTGAGTAACTGAGTCCAGCTGATATGGCCTTGTGGCTTCTAGTTGGGCCCTTCTGGTTGATGTTTGATTACCACAAACATGCCTTGCATGGGGCTTCTTAGATGTTTAATTCAAACTTAAACATCTAAGAAACACTTCACTCATTCCTTGTCAAACTTGAAAGTCTAATAAATTATTTGACTCAGATAATAATGAAAAGAAGCTAATCCCTAGGGTTAACTCAAGTGGTAAAGGTCTTGGGTTTAGGATATGCTTCCTCTAGGTTTTAGGTTCAAATCCCCTTAAGTGCAAACAATCTCTAGAGGCTATCGGATTGAGAGATTTTCCCCTTGAATTAACTGATGCACTTGCGGGAAATTCCTTGTTGAAGGTCTGTGCACTCTTGGAATTAGTAGGAATGTTTTTCTAGACACCTTGTGCCAATAAAAAAAAAAAAAGCAATGAAAAGAAGCTGTAAAATAGTTAGTTCGGATTGAATTTTTACTTTCTGATTTTGATCAGGATACTCAAGAAATGAAGTAATCATTTATTTTGCTGCCTCATATACAGTAACCTATGAGACCCTAACAGCGAATGATTCCCAGCAACATTTCTCTTGTGCTAAAATGCCAATAGTACCTTAGGTTAAAAAGGGAGAAATGCAACTGACATGGATTCCTTTGGGTAAGTTAGTGGAAAAAGTTCAAATATATGTTTTGTACTTTTCTTTTTGGCTCAAACTCCTCCCAAGTTAAAGGCTGGATGGTAGGAGTAGCCTATATGGATTCTAGGCTCAAGCAAAATCCAGTTGATTATAGCTGCCGTAGCTAAAATTAACTTGTACAGCTCGAACTTCACGCGTATAAAGTGCTTGGCTTACTATCACACACTTTAGTTGTGGTCCTAGTATCAAAAGAAAACTAGTTTCCTTTGATACCTAGTACATCATTGCAACTACCTTGATGCATGTGAGAAAATAGGATGCTTCATGCTTGCGGTGCTTTTTTATTTATATCCATATCTAATATTGATCATATCTTAACGAACTCATTGTGCTTCTACCTTTACTGTAACCATGTACTAGACCATTTTCAACGTAGGGCTTCAACTTTTTTCAGTTCTCTCTCATCTTTTGGTCTCTTGCTTATAACCATTTTGAGTTCCTTTTGTTACTTTCAAGTTGGTTTGTCTCGCTTGTATGGTGTTAGCTAATTATTTTTACTGCGGATATCCAAGCTTCTTTGACACAAGTGCTCCCATATATTTCCCTTTTTTTTTGTATTAACAGTTGGAACAATTTAAGAAGCAACTCATGCAGTCCCTAAATGATGACAATTCATCAGTAAGATTTTCTTACCCAACCAATCTTGGTTCAGGTTTTCTATTAAGTTTTTATGCTTTTCCTCAACATTGGCATTGCATATGATTTATGCGGACCTTAAAAATTAATTAGATACCATTTTTTTTTTTAAATCTCCTTTTAACAGCCAGCTGAAACTGTTGATATTGGAACGTGTGACCAATCGATTCCCAAATCATATCCAGACAACGGTACCATTCATCTGGCTTCATTAATCTTTGATAAATATGATTGTTTTATATTTTGTTTTTTGAACAAATGTGTTGCTTTCTGTCAAGGCTCTCACATTTCTTACTTTTATGTTGCCTGCCACCTCGTGTGCACCTTGTGTTTCATGCTTACAGATGAGGGGGCAAATGGCTACATGAGACATCAATCTGATGAAGGTATGTAAACTTGTCTGTGCTATTCTTTGAGCCTAGATTGTGTGGCTAGATTTTCCCCTTTCAGTAGCTGGCCATCGTAAGTTCTTATTATAGTTAGGCTGTAAACTTAGAATTCATGAAACTAAGCATCTTGAAATTATATTTGTTATTACTTCTCATGAAAAGAAATTAAGCTACTCTGTTGTCCGCAGCATCAAGGCATGCTAGGCAAAGATTTTCTATTACTCCATATATCACTCCACAGCTTACGCCAACTGGAACTCCAAAAATTATTTCAACCAGCGTGTCCCCTACTAGTTATTCTGCTGTTGGATCTCCCCGGAAAAACTCTGGTTCAACATCTCCCACAAGACTGCCCTATGAAGGAAGGACTGCGCTGTCTTCATGGTACCCATCAAGCCAGCAGTCATCTGCAGCAAACTCTCCTCCTCGTGGACGACAACAGCCAGGTTTTTATGAGTTGCAGTTGCTGTTTCAATGGGCAGCTTTTCTCATTTTCCACCTTATTTAGTATAGCATATAACTACTTGTCGGTGTTCATTGGGTGCATGCTTGGCTAAGAGTTCTAACTGCTCACAGCCTACCCTTACAGCTAGCAAAACATTCCAGTGTATTTTTTGTTGTATTCTATAATAGATTATGACAGTCTGTAGATTAGCTTATACCTCTACTCGGTCACATCTTGTATGTTGTTGCAGTCTGCGGTCTGCCATTAATAATTTTCTTTTGTAATTAAAAAAATATGTAGGGCGCACTCCTCGAATAGATGGAAAGGAGTTTTTTCGTCAAGCCAGGTGAGTCTGTATATGTCCAATTGATTTATATATCGGCTAATTGTTCGGGTAGTAGTAGAGCTCTTTAAACAGCGATTTACATGTTTCTGTAATCCAGGAGTCGGTTATCATATGAGCAATTCAGTGCATTTCTGGCTAATATTAAGGAATTAAACGGTCAGAAGCAAACTCGAGAGGTAATGGATTGTTAAAAATGCCTAGTTATTTGCTACTTCTCTCTTAAAACTGCTCGCACTTATCTAATTCTCAAGTAGTATATGCTTTTTAATTTTTTTTTTCTTTCAGGAAACCCTAAGGAAAGCAGAAGAGATATTTGGGATGGATAACAAAGATCTTTACCTATCATTTCAAGGATTGCTAAACCGCAACCTACACTAAAATCAAAGTGCATTGCTTGCGATGGTTTTTAATTAGTGGTATGCATGCCTACCTTCAGCCACTCGATCTTTCTATCCCTCTCTTGTGTTCATTGTGCAACATTTGCTGGCATTTTATCACTGATACATTTTCATCACAAGGTTTCATGAGTGTTGCCCTCTACCATTATGAGGCTTGTCTCAGTAGCATCATTGTGATGTGCACCAATTGGAAGATAGTTGAATGGGCTAGCACATATCTGTAAGGCTGTGTTTCTTTGACGTAAAGTAAGGACAACAAATACATTTCTTCAGCCAATAACATTTTATTGAAAGAATCATCCTTTGGGGGAGAATAGAAATTATGTCCTAGAAATGTTTATATTTATTTTTTTTAGGCAGCCAAGAATTGTTATTTGACAAGTGGCCATTCAAGAGGAAATCAATGATGCTTTACAGTAGGGTTTGCGAAAAAATCTATTCATCCTCCTACTATTCACACAACTTCCACACACCACATATTATTTTAATTTATTTTTAATTAAATATTTAATATATAAATAATGAATAAAAAAATTAAATTAATTTAAAAAGAACAAATTCAAAAAAAAAAATATTAAAAAAATTAAAAAATTAAAAATAAAAATAAAAAGTGATGGTGTGTGGAGGTTGGGAGGTTGTGTAGAATTACTCAGGATTTGCATATCACGATTACATAAGAATGCCTTGGAACCCACCTCTGGATGAGGGGGGACCATCACTAACTTAAAATAACAAAAACAGTGACATGCCATCATGACCAGGACTCCTGTGCCTCTACTATGAACAATAAGATCAAATGTTCGATAGAGAGATTTGAACCCTTAACCTCAAGGGGCTGGCCCAAATGGTAAAGTCCTTGGACTTGGGGTATCACTTTCTTCAAGGTTCAAGGTTCAATACCTCATGGGTGCAAACAATTCTTTAGGGCCACACCCTTCAGTGAAAAGCTAGCGATTTAACCAATTTCGTATAGGGAAACTTCTGAAGGTGCGGTGCATGGGGCCGGGGTTTACTTTGCAGGGGTGAGTCCAATAGGTCCTGCCTTGGATATGTTCCTCGACATAAAAAAAAAAGTTTCAGACCCTTATTTATTCCTCTATTTACCTTGTTCTTAATTGATTTTCTTTCACATGTTGAACATTACTGGTGGAGAGTGATTTCTTCATATTGCAGAGAACTTAAATATGAAGAACTCAGCTTCCGGGGTATTGGTGGCAGTCTCTCTGCAAATGATCAAAAGAGAACATGTCATCATACTATAGGCTTCTCTCCATTTTTGTTCAAGATTCCATCCAGTGACTCATTGGGTGTTGTGGGGGGTGGACATTGTGTAGTGGGGTGCCGATGGCAACTCTTGGGGGTTCAGTTTGTATGGGATTGTTGGGGCTAGCGTTATGAACGAATGAAAGCATATGTACTATGTAGAAGGTTAAGCCGTTGTTTTGATCCAGATTTTTCGAGGCTGACCGCAAGCTAGTTTTTCGTTGACTAGTAGTTCTGCCCATGACAGAACACTGAAATATGTGGAAAACATTTTTTTTTTATTCTGTCAAAACAAATACATCGTTTAGCTCAACTTTAATTTAAATTGATGTATAATTTTGTATAACTTTAAATAAGTAAAAAAAAAAGTATCTAATGTAATTTATCGTCAGGAGATCATAAAATAGTGTTGGATTATATGCTGTGTCGAGCAGTGAAGGTTTCATCCTTCATTGTGCTAAACCTGTCAAGAGCCCAATGAAGGTTATAATTTGTATAATAAATTAGGATGAGATGAATTGAGGTAAAATTTGAAAGTTAAATAAATTCTTATTATAATATTATTGTTTTGATATTTGAAAATTTTAAATTATTTATTATATTTTCTGAGAATTTTGAATAGTTATAATAATGAGATTATATGAGATGAAACTAATTATTTCTTATATCCATACAGCTATTTTTGGATATTGAAGTTGAATTGAATTGTGATAGTAGTATTTTGTGAGTCTTATTAAACTAAGTTTAACTTTTAGATTGAAATGTATTAAATAGTTTGAGATAAATTTAACCTTTTTATGAAAAAATTGAAAAGTAATAGATGTTATCCATGGTTAGTTTGACATGATCTAAAATTGCATTTTTCAAGAAAGTATAAATTGGTAAAACTAGCAGTTAAAACTTTTAGGTAAGAGTTTTCTTTGAATTAGCGGTATAAATTGGTTTGGTCTAGTTGGGGGGTTGATGATCGGAATTTTTTTTTCCCTCAAGTCGGACCGTACTAAACATTCATAAGGGCTAAACTAGATCGATGGCAATTCGATTTGGCTAGATTTTCACAACTTTATCCGGAGGCATCATGGCATCACTTCATGCTTTATTTTCAATTCTTCTCTTCCTTCTGCACCATGGGCCAATGGCAGCCCTGCACCCTTAGCCTCCCTGCAACACCTGCATCACGGCCATCATCGCGCACTCCCACCACTCACAAACCCTTCCATTGCTGTGCTTCTCACTTGTCACCCTATATTTGACCACTATAAATAACTCCCTTCGCCCCTCAATTCTTTGCACCGATTCTCAGACCCTTTTTTGAGTTCTTGAGAGCTTTTCTCCTAGCATGCAAAAGAGTGAAATTGAGTGAGTTGTATAAAGTTCTTGAGTGTTCTTGTGTTGAGAGCTTTAAAGGCCACGACTTTTGTAAGTATTCTTGCTTAAACTCTTGCCAAGTATTGGAATGATATATTAAATTTCAATTTACGACATAAGAATGAGGTTTGGTTGTTTTAATTGTAGAATTACCATGCTTAGTTCAAAATAGGGTCAAGTGGAGATCATTGATTTCATATATTATTTTGGATGAAATTTTAGCCACAACATGCCTTGTTATGATTTTATTTGTTGCATAAATGTCTTAGATTGAATCTTGAAGTTCTAATGATGGAGTTAGAAGCATGCTATAGTATGTTTTAATTCTAAGTTGTGTTGACATTAAGCATGCATTAGTTTTGATTAGTTTAAGTTAAACCATGAAGTTTTGGTTTATTTTTTTATTTTTTACCTAGGATTGAATAATGAAAACTAGAACTTTCCAATACTTTTCCTCTCCTTTCTCGTCTCTTGCAAGTAGAGGTTGCTCTCCTGCCCATTGTAGGTTTGCTTTCTTTGGTAACTATGGCGGAATCTCTAGAATCATTGTATGGAAAATTATCTCTCATGGAGCAGTAACAAGAAATCATCTTGGTGGAAGAAGAGGCAATTCAGGAGAATCTAGTGCGTGGTGAGAAGTGTTTGATAGTGCAACTGTATACTACCAAGCACTATAATAAAGAGGCTTTCAAACAAGTATTAAGAAAGATTTGGCATCTTGTCAGGACTAGGGCTGCAAACGAATATACCTATTTGTGAACAATTTGAGCTCGATTCGTATAAACTCGATTCGAACTCAATTTATTTATTAAATGAGTTGTTCATGACCACTAATATTAGTTCGAATATGAAACGAGCTAAACTCGTATAATTTCGACTTAATTCGGATTGTGTTCGTGAACAAAATTCATATAAACTCATATCGACTCATTTTGGACTTGTAACAATATTTGTAATATTTCTATATACATATATATACTCTTACATATATTATTTTATTATATATATTTTATGTTATATATATTATTTTTAATACTTTGTATAAGTAATATATTTTGTTACTTTATGTATAAGTAACCTATTTTATTTCTTTACAATAATAATGTATTAAGTTCACAAAAAAAATTATTGAGTCAAATATTTATAAAGAGTAAGAAACTCGAGTAATTACTCAACTCAATTCGGCTCGGTTTGTGCGGATTGTTTAAAAGTAAAAACAAAGATATATAAAGAATTTGATTTGGTTCGAGCTCGTTTTTTATCAGCCCAAATTCGACTTGAATCGGCAAATTCTTAGCTCGACTCGAACTTAAACTCGAATTATTTGAGTCTAGCTTAACTCGATTCGGTTCAAACTCTTTTTTGATAGGATCGTTTGCAGCCCTGATATCAAAATTCCTCATTGTCGAATTTGAAGATAGTAAAGATATGGAGAGGATAATACGAGATGGACCTTAATCCTTTGACATGCAACTGATTCTGCTTAAGCATTTTGAGGGGTTACTCCAAACACATCAGATCAAGTTAACTGAAGCTTTTCT